>CM031240.1:705281848-705435663 GCA_018340775.1 Taxus wallichiana var. yunnanensis
CTTAGCGCTTTGTCCTTTTGGGCAAAAATACAATTTACCCCCACGCTCCTGTCGAGGCTTTGCGTGAAATGGAGAAATTTTAACCTAAGGTCCTGAGGGATGTAACACCGCAAAAGACGTGATGCCATGCTTACGATGACGATGGCGAAGAAGAGATGGCGGCAACGACGATGGCGACGCGATGACACCACAACCAAGCGACGAAAATGTGACATTTTTTTTTTTTAAGGGTGTATGATTAAAATTCACTCCTCTTATACAAACTAAAGTACTAAGCGTTAGAAAAGAGGAATAAAGGATTCTTAATTTATACTTAATCATATTGGTGTAAGAGGTTTAGCCAAGATGCCTATTTCGTTGTCAGCTATGAAGTTCCAAATTTTTTTTGTTTTTGCATTAAGAACGTAATATGGCTATAATATAGTATTTAATCTAGATCACATTTCGTAAAGTAGGTTAGTCGTATTTATTTATTTATTTTGTGAAAAGAGAACAAAGGGATTGAATACTTTTAATTTAAGTGGTATATAAAGATATATTAACAAAATTTGTATTTCTGTAACGTTTTTACTGGGAAATTGTACTCTAAAATTAACATGAAATTGTTTACCTTTCAGGTTGATTAGCATTGCTTCCATGCTAGATTCTTGTTTATATTTGACCCCATCAAAATACAAAGGTGATATTTCCTCAATTACTTCTTTCCTTTTTCTTAAGAGTATTCGTCTTTTATATTCAAAGCGTACATGCCCAAGCTAGTTGCCATTGCTTCAATGTTCTCATTCTTTTGATGATACACGATTGTACATTTCATCTAGGCTTCTCATTCAATTTGGATTTGATTTGGAAGTTCCCTCCAAGGTAGCCGCATCGTAGAAAATTTTTGTTGTCGTAACCGTTCATTGCTCTCGATCAATTCTCGTCCTAACAACTTTCCAAAAAATTCAGGTACATCCATAATTTTTATATCAATGAATAGTTACTGTGGTTCAAAGGCTAATTGCACGATTACATTAACCTCAAATTTATCTAATTGAATTACCTTCTTTGTGGGCTGAGCAAGATTAACGGAATATGGCATGCATTATTGGAAGTTTTTACTACCTATCACCACTATTGTTTTATATAGCGCTTAACTTAAATTTGAAATTTGGTAGGAATAAGAGTCAATGGGGGAAAAAGGCGTTTCAAACCTGAGTTAAATCTTGTTGGTTGAGGGCGGTGGTTATTCAAACCAACCACCTGTCCATCATTATGTCCCCCCCTCCTTGTGTGTAAACAGCCCGACAGTCGCCCCCTTCCTTTAATTACATAGATCCTGCTACACCCATCGGTCAAAGACAGTACTGCTTTATGCACTTTATCTGGCCGCGTGGGCCATGACATAGCAAGAAGGGAGATTTTGTATAAGAAAATTTTAAAGTCAAGTTATTTTGAAAGATTTAAAGTCACCCTGTACAAATCAGATATATGAGATCACATAAGCCCTCTGCTGCTGCTCCCACGCGTGCTCTCAATCTCCATTGATGACATTTTACAAGATTTATTCTCCTCACATCAAACCATATGAACAGGAGAAACCCCAGGGCAGGGCAGGCCAGTTCAACTGAGAGTGGTTCTTATTAGCGGAAGGCAAGTTATAGGCGCAAATGGAAGGCTTTTACAGTTTTACACCCTTGGCCGCGTGGACAGCAAAGGAAGATCAGAACGGTAGGGGTGAATTTCCTCCATTTTCATTGGGTGCTGCATGGTGTGTATGGGGCGTGGAGTGCTCACAAGCAAGCAGGTTACAACAATTTAATCATTTTCTAGCGATATGGTCGGTGTGTTGTGTATCAAGTCATTTCATCGGCATATCTCTTTCAAACATATCATCATTTTTTTATATTAGTAGTTATTCTCTTAGACACGATTCAAGGGTGATTGACTAGTCTTGATTTTGAGACTAACTTCAAATTTTTTTGGCAGTTAGCGAGGCCTGCCATGTAGCTTGACATTTGTGAAGCCAAGACCACTCGTAGTGTCCTAATCTGTAAAAAAAATGTTTGAAAAAGTTTTGTAGGCATTGAATCAATTTATATATTCTCTGATGATGTTGACTGAATACTCAAGGAAAGGAGAAAAGAAAAGAAAACAGTTTGCTTGCCTTTTAGAAAACAAAAAGAAAAACAGTTCATACGTTAATTATATTTATTTCATTTCTTTGTTGCAGTTTATACTAATACACTATGTAATATACAAGGAAATATTAATAGCACGTTAGTACTAATATGATCTAATATTAGTATACCCATTGCTTTTAATATTGTTCCAATAAGAATATTATTTACAATATCAATTTCTTTATTAAACATTAAGAGAATATTGGATAATACATTTAATAAGTTTATAGACTTGCATTACAATTTCCTTCTACACAATTTCATAACATAGTATGGGATTACAAAATAGGTTGATTTCATTCCCTTTATTAATTTGTAATGGATTCTTGTATTAGATTCATAAATGAAGAAAGCATAAAAGAACTAGATCTTACAATGTTTCATTGTCATACTAAAAGCTATTTGAAAACTTAAGTCCTTCCATCAAGTATAAAAGAAGGGATAATGCACTATTCTTTTAACCTTTCCAACACATCACTTCCAAGTACTCAAACAAAATTTTAATATACTCACAAAACTATCACAAGCCTTTTGTACATATCATTCCTTTATTTCCTTACAATCTTTTCAATAATGTAAACATCTTCCAAGTAAAATTTGCATTCCACCATGTGACTTTGGGTGCAATTATAAATTACAATGTCCTTTATTTTTTTGAAAAGAAGACAAGATGATTCAACTTTCTTTCTCATACCAATTTACATCAAAATAATGTATATAAAGGAAATGGAAAGAGTCTTCACAAGCTCCAAGGTGTTCTTCATCCATGCTCCAAGTTCCAAGTAGTTCAAATCACAACCAAGATAGGGGGAGAGGCAACACTCTCCTCCCAACCAAAACTCAATGGAGAAGAGAAGCAATCTCCTCCATTGACCCCCGAGCCCCAAACACAACACAATGAAGGGTGGTCTCCAACTCAAGGCAACAATACTTGCTTCCACAATACAATTTCTTCACAACATTCAAGGCTAAAATAGAAGAAACAAAAGGAAACACAAACAACACAATACTTTTCACAACAAGGCTTTCATCCAAGCCAACAAGAGAAGGAACTATGGGAAAGTTTTCCTTATGCCTCCCCATTGAGATGAGATGCCCATCCAAAACCCTCCACAATAAAACTCAAGCCCCTATGACTCTTATGCCTCCCTCAAGTACCCCTTTTTCCTCCCATACTCTTATGCCTCCCTCCTCTTATGGCTCCCTCAAGAACAAGGTAAGAATGTGAACATTCTTACCCAAGATGGGCATCCCTCTCAAACTCCCTCCACAATATCCTATTCTACTCTTATGCCTCCCTCATGAGTTTTCCCATAGACCTCTCCTACACTACACATTAAGCACTCTATCCATTTTCACAATACACAAAAGTAAACATACATTATTCACAATTTTAGCATCAACAACAATATGAAAGCAACAAAAAAGAGAAGGTTTCCTACCTCTCCATTGGAGAAGCCTAAACCAAGAAGCTTTGCACAAGCTCCCTCCAAAAGCAATCCCAAGCATGCAAGTCCAAGCTCCTTCTTTTCTCTTTCTCCCAATTCTTTCCTCTCCCAAAAGAAAATAAAAGAAAAGAACTCCTCAACAAAAACCTCCAACCCCCTCAACAAGAGAGGAAGTTTCAATAAATAGACAAAAGGAAGGAGTGAGGGTGATGTGGCTCCTTGTAGGATGCCACATCACACATCCTCAAGACCACCTCCCTTTAGTCAACTCAAATCCCAAAACACCATAAATGGGTGGTTGGGTTGAATGACATCTCTCTTCCACATCCATCCCTTCCCATGTGTCCTAAGGCACAATTAAATGCAAAAGGAAGACAAGTGCACTCCAAAGTCACATTTCCCATCCCAAAACAATAAATAATCCCCTTTTTGGATTCCCAACCCATAGATATGGTTGGTAAGGGGTTTTGGAAAGTGTGGGACAAGTTCAACTTGTCCCACAAGTCCCCCAAAATTTTCCTAAATCTCAAATTCGAGATTCAAAGGATTTGGAGTGGTCAACACTCAAAACAAGCATTCAAAACAAGAGGCAAGCACAAGGCTCAAGGAGCCAACCATAAAAATTAATTACACCCACTAGACTTCCCTCCAAAACTTAAAAATTAAAACAAGATGTTAAATTAATTCTAAACATACTTAGCAAAAGAAATTTTAAAAAGATATCACAAATAAAATCACCTACTAAAGTAAGTTAAAACAAGTAAATAAAATTCTTACCCCCTTGGTCACATTAGAAAATTTCCCCCTCATGGAAATTTTTCCTAACACATACAAGAATAAAGGTACACAATACAATTCACTAGTTGCCTTGACGACCAAAAGTTGTAACCACCCGACATCCTGTTGTGTTTGGTTCCCAATCCCCCTCATGGTTGTGATCATGTTGTGTTTCCTGAAAAATACAAAATACCTCCTTCGGCCTTGCGGCCATGTCAAAATATCCAAAATAACCATATGCATGAAATTTATTAACATCTATACGTAATTCAATCAATCATTATTTCTAGGTTTAAATTGCAACTTAATTATGTATTTCATCATTATCCAAAATTATAGTAATGTAAATTCAACAACTACATTCTACTCATCATGGCGAAGAAATCCAATGTTAGAACACATGCATTATATCCATATAAAAATAATATCGGTATCAATAGTCATCCATGAGTCGATGTAGATCATACTAAAAACAAAATCCAATCCTAATCCAAATGCATCTAGTCACAAACATCATGCTAATCAACATAAGTATAAGTCAGGTCCATATCCAAAGTCTCGCATAACTCAAAATGATAATCAACTAAGTGTCATAGGGAAGTGGGCATTACTGAGGACATGTCTCTAAAATTATAACCAAAATGGGAAAGTGGGTCACGGAGGCATTTGGGATTTTTAGATTTTTTTTTTTCAAGAAGAGAAACAATTTCTAAAATGATCCCCACCTTCTTCGACACCGGAAAAATCCACGTGTCAAGCCCAAGGATTTGAGTGGTTAAGCGGACCTTTGGAGTATCTTAGAAAATTTAGATTTTGATTTTTTTTTTTTTTTTTGGAGAAAAGCGTTAAGGTTTTAAAACCATCTACACCTCGGTGACTCTAAAGAAGCCATAGTGACTTCGCGGAAAGGTTGGGTGTCAGGGAGACTTAGAAAATTTTGTTATTTTAGAAGAAAATGTTTAGAGTTTTAAAACACTTTGCACCTCCACCGACACCTAAGGAAGCCACATGTCGGACCAACAGCAGACACACACAACGATGGGCCGATGGAGGGACTTAGGAATTTTTTCCAATTTTTAAAAAGGTTAAGTTTAAGGATGCAGTCCCATGCACTCGTCGAAGTGTTTTTCCAAGACGAAGGGGCGGGGATGCGGGGCATGAGAATTTTTGCCAAAATAAGCTGCTTCGAGCTTAGATAATTTTTTGCGGAAAAGGAAGGTTCGACAATGGAGGCGAAGAGAGTTAATGAATTTTGCATTTTTTGGGAAAAAAGTGTAACAGGTAAATTTTAGCCCGTGGATCCGCTTTCGAATATTTCGTTATATTAATTTTGATAGTTAGTTTTTTTTGAAACCAACATGAATTAAAAATTTCTAAAGGCCATAATTTTTGATTAGGAACTCAGATTTGGGAAAATGAGGAATTTTTGGAAAGGTCTCAACCTCCTCTTTACACAGAAAGCTTAAAATTTTATTTTTGTTCTAACTTAGAAGGGTGTAATTTAATAAAACATATTTCTGCCATGAAAATGTGAACTGGACTTTTTAACTTAATAGAATTAATTTGAATCCGCCATTCTTCTTCCTCAACACACCAAATAGGCATGGATAAATTCACTTGATAGAAATTATATGGATTATCAAGGATTAATTCATTAAAATTGAGATTTCAAAAAGATTTTATTCTTCTTGCTCAGTAAATATGTTTCACGCCTTTAGCCCGATTAATGAAGTCTGTTAAAATTTCTTTGAGCAATACAACAGTTTTAAGATGTGTTTTATTCTTCCTTGGTTAATTTTAATGTATATTTTGTCTTCCATTGTTGTAGGGTAATCTATATATTTTTTTAATAAATATTTATAGGTTTGAAAACATCTAACAAGGATCTATGTATTTAAACTCGAATTGATCTATTCAATTTACCAAACTTTAAATATTTAGTTCATTCAATCTAATTTTACCATATTCTATTTTCCTTCAATCAAAACATGAAAACAAGAATGTAGTTCTATTTTTCCAAAACGTGTATTTCTAATGAAACAAAGAAATGTAATATTTCCTAATACGAGACTTTTTCTAGTCTTCAAACACAAATTTTACATTATATTTCCAACGAAAATTTCAAACAATAGAAACACCATTTGTATAAGGTTAAACAATTTCTATTAAATTTAAATAAGTTCCTTTGCAAGTTTTTTTTTCACTTCATAAAAATAGATTACAAAATATATCTTTGACATTCGAATTTAGATTTCATTTGTAAAATAGAGAAAATTTTCACTACAAATAATATTACAATGCCATCCACTTAAAGTGGGATGTTTTACAATAAGGAAGAACTACAGAGAACTTCGAACTTGGTCTTCAACACAACTCCAAAAACAACAACCAGAGAGATCCACCTTGTTTCCAATTTGATCACAACAAAAAAAGAGGAGAGGCAATGCTCTCCACACAACCAAGAATTCCAATGAAGAGGAGAACTCGTCCTCCTCATCGGGGCCCCAGAGCCCCAACCACATTACAATTAAAGATGGATTCAACTCATGGAAATAAAATAGGCTTACACAATCATAAAAACAAGATTTCACAATCAAAACACAGTAAAAAATAATGCGCTTTCAGTCCCAAGATGGACAGTTAAAAAAATATTCAAGGCCTCATCACACAAAGGCCAAAGAGCAAGATTCATGGGGGAAGCTGCTTATACCTCCCAAAGGGAAATGGGTGTCCACCTTAAAAACTTGCCAATAAATTCATCTCAAAACCCCTACAAACTCTTATGGTCCCCCAAAGTACCTCTTATACCTCCCATTCTCTTATTCCTCCCAAAACTCTTATGGCACCCCATAACGAGTAAGAAATGCAAGCTATTTCTTTTCCAAGGTGGAACCCAATCCCAAACTCCCTCCACAAAATAACTCTTATGCCTCCCCACAAAATATCCCCATAGTCTTCTCCTACACCACACCTAGGCAATCTACCCAACCAACCAACAAACATACCAAAACATTCAAAAACATTCACATATGCATAATATAGAAAAGAAATCTTTTTACAAGAGTCAAGCTCCTACCTCTCCATGATTTAGATTGATCCAAAAGTTCAACAAGAAGAATTTTCCAAATCCAAACAGTCCAAAATCTCCAAAATCCACAAGCATTCAAAAATCTCTAACTCTCTCCAATTGCAAGATCAAAAAATCAAAATGAAGTAACCCCCAAACAAGCCAAAGAATTCGAATAAATAGAAGAGGGAGAGAGGAGGATGAGGTGGATCCATGTATGATGCCACATCACTTATCCTCAACTCCACCTCACAAATAAACTTCAAACACCAAGGCACGATAAATAACTCGGGTGAATAAAATGACAGTTTTACTTACACATACAATCCAAGACAAGACCCCTTAAGGACCAAAATTATATACATGTAAGAAGGTGCAATAAAAATTACAACTTGAATTCCAAAATACATCATGAATCCTAATTTTAACTCCCAACCCACAAAGGTTGGTGTAACAATTTAATAGGTGTGGGACAAGTTTTACTTGTCCCACAAGCCTCTAAAATCAATCCCTAAGCACAGGTCCGAATTTCAAACGGAAGGTGGAGTGTTTCACACTCAAAGTTTTCTTACACATCATTTACAACACTTAATCCAAGAGACATCATGTCTAATAAGTACATTCTTATGACCCATTTTAATTAATTTAACAAAATGATTACTCACAAAACTAGACACAATTTAATTTAAAAAAAAGAGAAATTACATCACTAAATAAACACATACTAAAATTAATTAAAGGAACCAAATAAAATAATACACAACCCCTTGGTCACATTCGAAGGTGATCCCCCATGGGAACCCCTAAAGAACAATACAACATACGAAAAACAAATACATGTTGCCATAGTGACCCTTGTTGAATTCATCTAGAATTCATATGTGGTTGGTCTCCAATCCCCTAATGTTTGTTGTGAAATGTTTACCTATAAAACACAAATATTATCTCCTTGCCTTGTGGCTTGCATCAAAACATCCAAAATAAATATACACTATAACTCCAAAATCATCTATATATAAATAAAAAAATCATCGAAGCAAGTAACGATATCATTTACAATTTCATCAATAGCCATATGATCACATGATTTATTCAATTTAATAGGTCAACTAAATATGACAAAATATCACATGCCCGAAAAACATATATATATATATATATATATATATATCAACCAACATATCAACATATATATAATTTTTTTAATAATCCACATGCATCATACATGAATCAAAACCAACAATAGTCCATGCTCTACTATCGAACATCATGCCAAATAAAACTACATTAATATCCATAAGTATAGTCAATAGTATCGTAATCAATATAAAAAGTTGACGAAGGGAAGTTGGAACTACACATTTGTTGTTTCCCAAACTTGCAAGCCACATCTCCAAAATATTCCATGTTGCGATTGTGCAGGAGTCATCTCTCTATTTGACATCACAATTTCTACATGTCCATTTAAAATCCCATCGCAAGAAGGATTTTTCTCATTGATAGACTCCGCTTGAGGAGTAGTGTTACCAAATTAAAAATTACTCTATTAAATACGATGATTATTTTTGAGCTATGGTATAACACGGTTAGGTTTCAATAAAATCACACATGTTTTCCTTTATTATATTTTTAATAACATTCAATAAAACAAGTTTGGCTTTAAACTCAGCTTTCACATCTACCATACCACTACACGAATTTCCACATGCAGATGGACACGAAAATGGTCACACATCGGTTATATTTCAAATTTTCCTACCTTCTCATCCCTATATGTGTTCATCTGTGGCATGTTAGAAGCGAGAGGGGTCATTCCCATTTGAGATTCCTTTTAGCGTAAAAACTATGTATCTTGCCTTGTATGAAATTCTCAAATTTATTTGGCCTCAAAACATAATGCAGACTATAGAAAGGCCCTGCACTAAAATAATGAATGCTATTAATTCATGGTGGAATGAAGCTAATGGGACTCCATTTATTTCTACGACTTGCATAAAATTCATTTATTTATTATAGAATGATTGTAGTTTAATAATGGAAATATTTCCCTCTTCTAAAGCAACAATTACTTTATAAAATCAATAGACATGGAAAATCAATGATAACTATCTCTTGAAGATTTAGTTGGTCATCCACTCAATGTTTACTAAAACATGTAAACTACTAGTTTTAATAAATCATAGACATTGATTTTAGCGTTGAAAAGGATTCCTATATATTAAATCAAAATATTCTTAAGGCAGAAAAGTAATTGAAAAACACAACAAAGCATTATGATATTTGTAGTTAGTAAATGAAAAACAAAATGAAGTAGTGAAAAGTGGAGAAGTAGAAAAGATTCAGAGTCCAGAAGAAGTGGAGTAGCTTGAAAGGGAAGGTCCACTACTGAATAAGAGGGGATTGTTAAGGATAGGGAACGAAGACGAGATTCCTCTTATAAGCGTGATTGCAAAATTGTTGCTGAGAGAATTTGTCATAGCAACTGAGTGGAAAAAGGGGCGAGATCCGATAGGCGGACAAGGTGGGAACTATTGATATAGTTGTGAAGGAAATTCATTGTGTTTCCATGTCCCCATTTTCAATAGTGGTTTTCTTCAAAGTAAAGCCTTGATATTTTTGGATTGAAAACAATCAAGCCAAGTTAACTGGTAATTGCATTCGGTGACCTCTGGAAATTACGGAAGTTGGAACATGGGAGGGGTTATTCGTAAGGGCCCTGTATATCGATCGAATTAGACAACGACTAATAAAATCAAATATGGCCGACAAAAGAATTTGGCGTAAACAATGTCGATGATATAGTTGTGACATAAACATGCTTTATTCATCTAACATGTGACAACCACTCTCCAACCATTGTGAGCCACGTGTACGGTAGATGAATGTCTTGTGCTTCACCGACCAAATACACCATAAGCATTGATGTCTATATTAGTTGCCAAAAACGGAGGAGGCTTCTAGCCGTGATTACTTTTCTTGCGATTGCAAGGTAACTCAAGCTAAAGTACATGTCAATTTCATAATGAACGATGATAATATGAGTTCCAATTTTTTTTTTAAATCCCTAAATTTTTTTAGAACAATCATTATTTCTTAGCTATTTAATGTGCTCTTTAGACAAGTTGGGGAACATATTTGATGGAATGCTAGCATGTGTAGAGGTCTTGGGGGTTTGGTGATACTCCATCATTCGTAGGCAGTTCAAAGTAGCACATATGGTGAACCCACTAAAGAATTACAACTCCAACAAACTTAACGTTGTTATCCTCTCTGGCGTAATTTTCAACTCATATGCAATTGCTAGCATATATAGAAACAAGAGGCAGATATAATTAGTTCAAACTTTTATTAAAAGGCAATCATGAATTTATTCTATATTTATTATTTCCATTTTTTTCTCAAATTTATATGCCATTACCTTTATGTTATTTCACATCAATCCTGAATAAATGATTTTTCCCTTTCAAATGATAATTCTGAAAAATAAAAACTATAATTTTAAATAGCAATGTTAATGGTGAAACAGAAAATATTGGTGAGTGGAAAAGGAAATTGAAATGAAGAACAAAGCACCCTGTTTGGATCGAAGTTAACGATGAGGAAGCATGACTCTGTGGTTGACACTGAGAAAAAGTGTAATGTTGCAATTCATCTGTAAGCAACCTATCAAGAGTCAACATGGTCGATTTCTCTTGAAAAGAACTCAACGTTCATCTTGCTTAATGCACAATCTCTTGAGTTCATTCCCAGAGTGCAACCGTTCTGATCGGATCAAATGAAAATACTCACTTAAAGGGTTGTGTTTGTGGATTTAACGCCACCACCATCGTAACTGTAACCTTCGCTATAGGCCTCGCTGCTCCAACTCGAACATCTTCATTTTTGTTTCTCTTTACAAAATATGTGCATGCTCTGGTTTGAGGCGGTTTTGGGATATTCACAAATCAAACGGCTAGAGCCCGCCATTAAACAAGCCTTGGATGAGACAATGCTCAGGTAATTTGCTTTGTTTCTTGCTCCTCATTCTCTTGAGCACACAAACTTGCAACCAATGATGACAATGTGACTGAGGGGAATGGTTAAGTCCCCACACGATCCGAGATGCCTCGTCTCGCTCCTCATTCTCTTGAGCATGCAAACTTACAGCCAACGACAATGTGACTGAGGGGAATGGTTAAGTCACCACATGATCCGGGATGCCTCGTCTGCTCATTCAGATCAAACCGAGTTATTGTCATCAAGTTTGTGCATTGCACATCTGTGAATCGGACCATCTTTTCTATAACAACACCTACACCGTTGTTTGCTTTTCCCGAAATGCAACAACTTTGTTATTTTTCAAATGTTATTCCCTAATCCAATATATACAACCGGAGCGACATGTGTTGGCCTCTAACGACGTAAGTATGGAGAGATTGTTTACATGATAGTATTATTTCTGTCCAATGGACGCTCTCAGGTCCACGCGCAAGCGTGAACATGACTCTTTAGAGGGACATCAGATAACGAGGTAATAATTTAATCGCAAAAAATAGGAATGTTTATTACGCACATTATCGTGCTTGTGTTTTAATGCCACGTGTAAGGTTCTTGTTTGTCCGTACAACGTCAACCAATCCATCTCGGCCATCAACGAATTTCCCGATTTCTCCCAGTGTAAACGTGTTTCGGCGTAATAACGGTTGGCGATTCCGTCGCTTATTTTCTTGGCCAAACAAAGGAATATAAAATATTATTTTCGCGACGTAATAACAGTTTTCGATTCCGCCACTTATTGTAAAGAAACAAACCTCCATATAAATCGACATTTTGAATCTTCTTTTGAATATCTCTATATTGCCAGCTATATAATTTGATGAACGTATTGACAAATACAAATTCTCATACAAACTTTTGTAACATTTTATTTTGCGTATATTAAAAATACAAATACGCATACAAACTATACAACTATATATTTTGCATATATTTACACACATTATCGTGCCTTTGTTTTAATGCCATATGTGAGAATCTTGTTTCCCCATACACCGTCAACCAAAGCATCTCGGTCGGCGCATAATTTGCTGGTCTCCCCTGGTGCTAACACCTTTCAACGTAATAACGGCTGGCGATTTCGTTGCTTATTTTCTCGGATGCAACAAAGGAATATTAAATATTGTTTTCTCGGCATAATAAATGCTAATATCTTTCGGCATAATAAGAGTTGGCAATTCCACGGTTTATTTTTCTCGAATACAGCAAAGGAATTTTAAATATTGTTTTCTCGCGTAATAACACTTGGCGATTCCATCGCTTATTGTAAAGAAACAAACCTCCATATAAATCGACATTTTTAATGTTGTTTTGAATATCTCTACATCGCCAGCTGTATAATTTGATGAACGTATTGACAAATACAAATTCTCATACAAACTTTTTTATCATTTTATTTTCTGTATATTTAAAAATACAAATACCCACACAACTATATATTTTGCATATATTTAATGATATTTTACAATATGATATAATAAATATTAATATGATATATGATATACTAATACTAATACTATATAATATATTTATGATATATTACGGCTAAAATCTTCAAAAGTGTCATATGGTTGTTTGTTTCTCCACGTATTGAACAACAAAATAAAAGTTTAGTGGAAAAATTAGACCCATGGCCAAACAAACTCACCCACAAACCCAATGCAGAACATGGGGAGCGACACGTCTTATATGGCCTTTCAGACTTGTCATTTCCTTGCACTTTAGTTGAGATCCAGAGACGTTAAAGACGCTGACCCAAGCTACATGTAAATTTTGCCAAATTTAACCCCTAGTCGCAGCACTCACCTTTCCCACTCTGCACCGCTGGCAGTACACCCCTTGGCCGACACGCGCGAGGCTACGATATGACCATACTTCATCAACCGATTGATCTCATTTGTCATCGTTGCCGCCGAGTCAGAGGGGGTCGGGTTTTCTCCCAGAGAACACGCCTTTCGGCGTAATTAGAATTTATAAAATATAAAAATAGAAATTTGAAAAATTTATTTCTATTTGGCTAATTAAATTAAGAAGATATTCAAGTTTCATTGATTTAGTGTTCATTTTGTCCATTACCAATGACCATCAAATTAAATATTTAAAACTCGTTTTTAAATCTGTATAACGACGTTGAAGCGCCTTGCAAAATCTAGCACTGCCAGGGGCGTATGTCTGGTAAGAAGGGACATTTAATTGCCTGGTTAACATCATTACTCATCGATTATTTTGAAAAATAGAATATAAACATCAACATGACTCTCAGTTTCATATTTAACTTCCTCCTAACAAAGGAAAAGACCCGCAATAATTCAACATGTAAGCAAGTAACCCTCTTTATTTTAAATGGCGAACAAGGATGCGTCAGACTTTAGTACAGTCGTCTACAATCATACACAGCTTGTGCTCTGCTTGAAAAATGGAATCATTCTATTTCACTTTAGGGCCACAACGGTTCCCACAGTATCATGGGATCGGAATCCTCTGAAAATAAGTCATTATTATGGTCTGCACTATTATCGTTATCGTTATCCTGTGGGTCACTTTCAGATGAAGAGAAGGGCTCAGATTCTTCCCCCGACATGTGTACAATCGCGAGACAAGGGACACGAGATTAGCCTGGTCCAAATGAAGTTTCAGAATGAATACAGGATCTCGCAGTCTCGCCTCTGCTTCTGCTCCATACACCATGCTACTTACCGCGTCAGCTCTTCGATCATTTGGAAGATCTTGATACATTCAACCACATTTCATGAATAACTGTTATCAACATTATTATACTTGTAGACACAACTATGTAGCAAAGATTACTTTTTTTAACCTTACCTTAAGCATTTTGATAATGTTGCCTGCTCCAAACACCCGATGTGCAGTCGCAAACTTGTGAGGATTGTCTGGAGGAAAGTAAGGCGCGAGCACGCATTTCTCTCCGCATCTTCTTCTAAGGATTTTGCACGCCGCACATGGAAATACAGCTGCCTTTCCGCTTCCAAAGTTGTTCATCTGAACATTTCACACGAAATTATTAACCAAAACAGTGAGTATATATAGCAAATATATTGGTCCCAACTCAGCTTACCTTGCGAGTTTCCATTCCTTCTCCACCAGGAATAGTTCGCTGGGTACAACGAAAAAATTGGATATCTATTCCTGTCCTTCATGATGGCGAAGGCAGGAATGGCCGCATGCACCCAGGACCCCGGACATGCCATTCTCTGTCCAGAGCCATATTTTTCCCTGCTTCGTATTTCCCCATGTCAGTCCGTACAGTTCAATTTCCTCCAGCTCTGACAACGGACATAATCGAACGCAGGAGAAATGGTGGTCGACGATGCAGAAGATTTGGATCATTGGATGGTGTCAGAGCCCCCCGGGCTTTCTAACATAGAACACGCCTTTCGGCATAAAAATACCAATTATGAAAAATACTATTTAATTGGTAGGCTCGTCCCAATTTATATAATAATGTGCATATGAAACAAAAATAAAATAAAAAATACAAAATCCCATTCCTCCAAAAACACACGCAACTGGAATAGAATAATATTACAATACCTGCCAGTGGGGATGGAGGGCGGGATAATTGCCTGTGGAGTTGAGGTAAATTGTGCCATTTTTGGTAAAGCTCCTATCGAAGATGAAAAGAAAGCGGTCATATTGACGACCAGAAGGTAGATTGAGGGGCTTCTCCACCTTGGGATTGCGAAATAACATAAGAGCCAAGAAGGCCAGCCAGGAGATTAACTCTAGTTAGTCGCAGGCGTGATCATGGTACCACAGACTCCCCGGCTGCTGCACATTTATGTAATGGTATGTGCTATTCTTACACCCCGTCCCTCGCTCGCTAGAGTTGGCCGTAAACCAGGCGAAGGGGTGCCAATCGCTTTCCGGCTCGAGGATTCCACCGTGCAGATGAACAACCGTGGGGATTCCGCCATGTTTGAGATTTGCAGTGTTTAATGACGGATCCCATGGAGGAATATGCTTCTGGGGGAGATGGTTTTCCCATCTCACGAAATTTTGGATCCCTTGTATCATTTCGATCGTGAGACCTGGTATAGTTTTCGTCTTCCTCGACAATCCGAAGGCATACACAGTGCTCCAAGGAAGGTCCATGTGAAATTTCTGTTAAAACAAGAACAACCAGTCAATAAATAATGCAGCTCATAATGATTAACAAAGAGCTCAAATATATTATTCTGATCGATGATGAATACCCATTTTGTCTCGAACATTCCGATCCGAGCTCGGCGATGAATGCGAGTGGACGGAGTTGACCAGGCTTTATCAACATCACATTCATCTTGTATGGTTTTGTGATGTGCTATTATCATGAAAAATGGATGATTGAGTGTTGCGTTCACGATCCTCAACAGGTATGTATCTCCTCTCTTCACCAAAATTTGCACAGTATCTGCATCCATAGATCATCAATCGATAAAGTTTCTACATGATCTATTACTTTCTTTTTTAAGTAATTTCATTCGGAAAAATTGTAACACAGTGACAAACCATTTACCGAGCAGGGAAAGAAATCTCCTGGGTGGCTGTTAATGGTGTAGGCATCGGATTCATTTGGAACTCCTCCAATTTAAGGGGCTTGGGATAACACATCTTCCACATTCGCATTCCGATTCGGAGCTTCAACTTCTCCTCGTTCACAAACATCTCGAGAGAGGATGCCACCTCATACTACGCCACCTCATACCGTTCAACAAGTTGTTGTATTATACTCAGAACATTCATCTTCCTCATCATTTTCATACAACGCCCACAAAAAACCAGAACAGTGCTAACAAAATGACAACGCATTCATCTTCCCCATCATTTTATACAATGCCAACAGACAAGAAAATTAATCGATCATAAGCACGCCTCTTCAATTTATACTGCGAGAATGCAAGATTTCACGGTTCAAATGACCGAGAACACAATGATTTCGTTGCCGGAAAGAGTGCTCTGCCGACAATACGGGCTGGCACGCTGTGCTCATGGCAGCCATAATCGATTAAATTCGCAATATAACCAGCACCTTATCCTTTACCTCGGGACTATTCCGGCATGCATCTACAGTAATATAATATAAATTCTTTTATGCAACTTGCGATATTGTGATAAGAGTGCTCTACCGACAATACAGGCTTGCACATGGCAGCCATAATCGATTAAATTCCAGACTAGACATTTGAACGTCGCTCAATCTCCTCCAGCTCTGACAACGGACAGAATCGAACGCAGGAGAAATGGTGGTCGATGATGCAGAAGATTTGGATCGTTGGATGGTGTCAGAGCCCCCCGGGCTTTCTAACATAGAACACGCCTTCTTCATCCATTTTGTAGTGCACCTACATTTTATGAAACCCAACCGGCAGACTATCGCCGACTATGTCGGTATGTAACAGGCGATGAGAGTGATGCATCCATAACGCCTTTTTAGACCTATATTTTGTCCTTGTTCAATAATTTAAGAAGGCATTTTGAGATCTTGGGACTTTAACCATGTTGAAACCATGGTTAACATTGTAAATTTAGTAGAAATGGATCGTTGCAGTAGATTCTTTGTCTCTTTAAAAAATCGCGCTCTAGCCGTCAGTTGTCGTGTGATGTGGCTTGTTTTTAGGAACTTCTTATGGCCTTTAATTGTTGATGTGGTTGCATGCTTGTTCAAACGGCCTTGGAAACTTGGGACCAAACATTCAACGCCCATCGGGCATAATGGAAATTGGACTGTTGTAAGATGTTTAGTAAGTGGCTCTTATAGACATGTATGCAAAATGTGGAAGCATTGGCGTGCTCTCAAAACATTTGATTGAAGATATAAAAAAATGTCTTTGTGTGGACTGTAATGATTGCAGGATATGCACACAATGGATTGTTAAAAACACATGTTGGGAATTTTGCTAATGCTTTGACCGGTGTAAAGCGAAATTCCACAAATTTTCTTGCCATCCTCCTTGCTTTTGTATAAAATAAGAGATTTGGAACTGGGTACTCTTACCTATACACTGAAAGAAATGTAACTATGAAACATGGTTTGGACGTCCATGCTGGGTACTCTTACCTAAACGACTAAAAGAAATGTGAGCTCAAACATGGTTTGACGTCCATCAAAGCATAAGAGTTATAGAAATTTTGTCGAGGTTTTAGTTAGAAGCACTCTTGTAAATAGGAGTATAAAAGCATGCATTGACATGTGAAGTGTTCGAATAAATGCATGAAATAAGCAAATCATGGATTGTAACGATTAGATATACACAAAATGGGTTGTTAAATCAACTCATTTGATCAACTCCACATTTGTTAGCATCCACATATCTAGTGCCAAAACACTAGTGGTTTTGAAATATGGTTCGGGTATCTGCCAAAGTATTATGGGGAAGATACTTTGTTGAGTGTTTTAGTTACAAGTTTCTCTACTAGATATGCTCGCACAAAAAGGAAAGAAAGAACAAGGCATGTGAATTGTTGACAAAATTCTGAAAGAATTGTGATTGAAAGATTGAGGGATTCAAAGATATGTGTATTCCATACATAGATAAGATTAGAGGAACATTGTTTGATATTGCATCTTCTCATTCTTTGGTAGAAAATTAGCAAAGTGTGGAAGATTATGTGAATCCCATTATATGTTCAGCTGAAATGCAAACGAAGCGGGTCCCATTAAATACGATGTTGTGATTTTGCTTAATGAAGGCATGGTTCATCTCTCCTTATCTTTCATAATTCTTGTACTTTAGTTTTTCTTTTGCAACGAAATATAATTTTAAAGATTAGGATTATCATACATTTGATTGTTTTATATTAACTTGTTGCAAAACAATAAAATTTTGTATCGTAACTCACACAATCAAAATAACCATTTTGTAGTCAACCATGAACTTGAACCCTCATTTTGTGGTGATTTAGAATACTTGCTGAGAAAACTAGATCACTATAGTATTATTTTATCAACAAGTTGTTGACTTCCCAGTAAATATGTTTACTATCTCCTTGTTTAAATAAATAAATTATGATTTCAAGACTAAGGTAATAATTAAGTAACCTTCATAACTCGGAAAGGGGAGGTTAACTTCACGCAATCAAAATAACCCCGAATGAACATTTTTAGTCATCCCTACCATCATTTTGAATTAAATCTGAAAACCATATCAGCTCATTTTGTGGTGATTTAGAATCTAGTATTTTTATAGATAAAAGAACCTTTAGTTTTCGATCACTACTTGATAGTTTGTAAATGGCATTTTATATCTAGTCATAGTTTGAAAGTCAAAATGACTTCATCCGTGGCTCACATAAACTTTTTCCATTTGAAAACCATTTGCTAGTTCTTTCCTGTGCCCAAATCAAGCTTACACATTAATCTCTAAGATAAGTTTTCGACATGGTCTTTATCTTTTTTCATCATTCGCAACTAGGCCAATTGAGATAGAAGAAGGGATAATGTCACAATAAAAGTACCATCATGAGAAAAAATTGAGATAGAAGAAGTGATAATGTCACAAGAAAAAACCTAAGGCTAGGAGAAAGGACATAGGGAAAAAAATTAAACTCGGATCCATTATCAATAAGAGTGCACTTGATATTGACATCAGAGATGCGAGACATGATGTAAAGTGATGTGTTATTTTCAAAGGGGTAAATGTTAGTAGGAGGATTGTCTTGAAATGATGTGTTGGAAAAAGGAATCAAAAATATTTCATACATGAAATTTGGATGCATTTCAATAGAAACATGGGTGGTAGCGAAGAGGGTTTGAACACGATGAAATAAATCAGGATGGGTAAGAAAATATTCATTGACATAGATATTCATGATGGCTAAATGTAAATTAAAAACCTAAAAGGTGCTATGAAGAAACATGGGGTTCACCAAAATGATTAAATGAAAATGGAACTAAACTATGGGAAGCATAGCCACTAGTTAATCTAAATAGGAGGATTATAATTTGTAGTAAATGAACTAAAATAGAATGAAATAATTTCCAATAAATATATTAAGTTAAATAAAACCCTAAATATGCAAGTAAAGAAGGAGAAATTACTTAGCTGATTCCAGTGATTATCAAAGGTTGTTTCACATCTCAAAATAGAATATGGAATTGCAGATAACCACTCGTAAGTCTTGTGAAGGCTATAACACCCACTATTTCGGACACACAAACACAACATACGTGAAATATAAGATTTTTTTTTTGACTTATTTGAAGCATAACACGACACAAAAGGTGGTCACAATGGCTACAACTAGCTCCTTGAACAACTTGATACAACGATGACCATAAGGACAACAATGAGCACTCAAAACCCATCAAGGAAAACTCACTTTTCTCTTTGACAAGACACCACAAAATACCAACCATAGTACATAGTTATAGTTCAGGACATCCCACTGTGAAAATATTCTTAAGGTTATTTATTTTACTAAAACACGACCTTCAAACTTTAACTTACGTTCTAGGAGATTCAAGTTATGAACCATATAATCCTTCTTAAAAGGTTAGCCTCCTTTCTTTTATACTATAGACCTAAGGCTTAGATAACATTTTTCAAAAGAGGATCATCTTACTTTGACAATTATTTGTTTAATTAGTTATTAGATTAACGATACAAGAGGTGGGTGAAATGAATCCAAAAAGGTTAAATAAACAAAAACAAACTACGAAAGCTTCCAAAAGGAGACTTCCAACTTATGGAGGTACCATTTTAGGTTCGCAATGACAAACCACTTTGAGAAGGATCAAAATTTTATTATTGCTTAAGAAAAGGGTTACAAAGTACTATGGAAATGGTTAGAGAGAGAAGGTAAAAAAATTCATTATCATCTATTTAGTTATTAACCAATATTTTAATGAGACTTAATTAGAGTACAACTAGATTTGGGTAAAATCTTCATTTAGCAATCTCATGATTAAGTTTGATAAAGGAAACACAGAGGGTCCCCCGAAGAAAAGAACAAGTCCTATAGTGTCCTTAATCAAACTCCCCTACTAACTAAGATCTGAATATATCCCCAAAATCCAACAAGGAAAATCCTTTTAGAAAAATTAATGTTTCATGACAAAGAGGATAAAGTTTAATCCATAGTTAATAAAATCCAAACCCAACACATTCATATTTGAGAAAGTGTTTCTCAATAATAATCGTTGTGAAGTAAAAAAGGTTTTCCCACAACCTACCACATTTCCCACTATTACATATAGCGCAGTAATCCTCTAAAATAGTAAATAACACAGTATTTTAATACTAGAAAATAAATAACAACCAAAAGCATTGTTACAAGTTTTCCATTATTCAAATAGAAGTAAATAGATGCAAAGATTTTAACAAATAATACAGGCTACGTATTCAAGTAATTCACTTCCAGTTTGAAAGGTAATATTAAGAAGTAAAAGGAGATCCCGTGCAAAATACCATTTCGAAAAGAAGAGGACATTTCATTTCAAGAGATTATTAAAGCTAGCAAATGTTAAATTGGGTAGTGCTTAACATGCCTGCAATAAGCTTCCACTCATTTCCAAAACAATTCTACTAGGGCCCTCTCAACAACAATGTCTGGAAACCTTTCTCTTTCCACCCTTTTTTTGCTTGCTAGATGTCCATACTCTGTTCACGGCTCAGGATTTTGCACAGGCAGGGAGTAAGTGGCAGTAGCCATGGAGGATGGCCCTACACCTACAAATCACATTTTCAAGGAAGTTAAACACCTTTTCAACGGCCTCGATCTGGGGTAGATCTCGTGCTCAAAAACTCAACACAACTTAAAACATTTTGTCCACAAAATAAGATAAAACATTTCCTACACCAAAACAACTAAGACAACCAGAACCATTTGGTGTTTAGGCCAAAACGGAAAGTGTCAATCACGTTACCAAAAAGGCAAGCAGGTCATAAAATAAAATAAAATAAAGAATGGGTACCAATTATGTTTGTATGTATATATATATATATATATATATATATATGTATGTATGTATATAAATAATAATTTTTTTATTGAATTTATTGAGCCTTTTCAGGCCTCTACGCATGCTTTTATTACAAGATTAATGGAAAATGGTATTCTCTCAACCACTGACCTGAAAATCAATATGATCATTAATGTTTATTCTTGGCATGAGGGAGATTGGGGGTGGGTTAAATCCTACCATTTCATTATAGTGTCTTCCATTGCAAGGACAAACAACCATGGAAAATACAAAGACGAATAATCATCACCAAAAGGAATGCAATTGTTGCTGAAAAATGCTTATGGAGTAGAAGAATCCATGGAAGAAATGGATTTTAATCAAAGTTTGTGGGGAGCATGTCCGAGGGGTGATTTAGAGAAAATAGGGAGGTTGATTTCCAAGGGATTTCATGGGAATTCTGAAGATTCATCTAGTTACACTCCACTGCACTATGCTACTCAGAATGGAAATGTGCAATCTTGCTTGATTTTGTTGAAGAATGGAGCACTTGTGAATAAGAAAACAAGATCGGCTAGTAAACTAGCCTACATCATGTAACATATGGAAGTCATGAAGAATTTGTAAAAGTTCTTATTGATGCTAGTACATATCCATTACTCAAGACTTTTATGGTTTTACATCATTGCATAAAGCAATGGACCAAGGACATCAAGGCATCACTAGTATGATAATAAATGTCAACACTAAGGTTGTTGAGATATGTGAAAATAAGGCTGGGAGGAGTTTGCAAAAATATTGTGTTGCAACCTGCCCTCTTTCCTTGCCCTCCTTCGCATTATTCTTCTTTCATGTGCCTCTCGGGGGAGCTTGGAATGAGGTGAGGATGCATAGCAAGAAGAAGGGATGAATTTCAACCTAGGGTTTTGGTTGCAGGCCTACTTGGTGGATGGATGATTTTGGGCACCCCATTCATGCATGATACTACTAACCTTTGCAATGTTCTCTGCATTTAACAATTTCATGAAATGAATTTACTCCTTCTTGAAATGACATTTTGTTTTGTAATTGTGGTTGTTTTCTTTAGTCACCTTATCATGCTTGTTTTCCCCTTAATATCTCCTTGATTTTCAAAGTTCTTAATGTGCTTGCTTACATTAAGGAAAGAAAAAAATAAAAAAATAAAAGAGGGGTTTTCAATTTGTTTTTTTACCCTATTACTTGCTATAGTTAGGAGCTAGATTTTACGGCTTGACATAATGGTGATCATTCTTCCTGGGTGATCTAGAAATGGGTAATGTTGTTGTGAATGATAGTAAAACAAAAAACAATTGGGATGCATTGGGGCAGAAATGTAAATGGATAAATAGTTCCTTTTTTTTTGCTTGAAATTATTATATATTAATTCTATTTTCTTGCGTGGCAATAACATTTGGAGTAAATATTTTTTTTTGTTATCAAAAGAGTTGTATTTTATTACTTTTTGGAGGTAATTATACCATCGGTAAATGACTCCCAAAATACAGTTCTCTACTGGTTGTGGTTATGCATTAATGATATTTTGAATGCTTAGGAATCCTTGTACTTGTTTGTGATGGCATTGGATTAGACTATTAGAAGGTATAGAGTTTTTTTAATAAGTTCCATAATTCCAAATCGGATGGTTATGAATTTATTATTTTACCTTATTTAAGTGAGCAGAGGAACATATAAGATATATATATATATTAAACCCTTCTGGGTTAGTAAGAAAGCATTATAAACTATTTAGTTGGTTAGAAGTGAGGCAGCAAAGTTCCAATTTGCTTATTGGGGAATTTTTGTATTTATGCTCTTATGTTGTATTATAGATAGAAATAGGCTATTTCTATAATATTTGAAGGAATATTGTGTTATCTTGACTAGTGTGGGCACAATATTATGAAAATAGACTTGGGCTAAACACCCACGATTAATGGATTCCTGGACACCAATATCAACGGTGTATAACCTAAATATTTTTATCAAATCTATAATTTCTTGGAATTAGGTGATTTGGAAGGAATATCAAGCAATGAATACTCTTGCTATTGATCTGACCTTATAATAGATCCATCCATAGCTAATGAGCCATAAGAGCGAGTTTCTAAACTCCATATAGTCATATGGAGTCTTCATTATACTATCCAGTAGCTAAAGGGCCACTTTTCTAGGTTAAAAATAATGTGGTGAATCCATACGGGAATTAAGGACTTGTAAATTCTATCACTTTCATTTAACCTATTAAGGATTTACAAATTCTAGGCAGTAACCTTGGAATGTTTAGTTTGATTATTTAATCCTTTTTAAGATCTATGATTAACTATGTAGTAATTAAGGTTTCATTGTATGATCCTATAATAGATCTTTGAATAGAAAACCGTGACTTATGTTAAAAAAAGGGTTATACGACCGCAAATCTAATATGAGAATTCAATGCGAGAGTAAAACCTAGTAATCGTTGTTATTATCCTTGATAAATTTGTGATTTTTGTTTTGGATATATTAACATTGTAAATAATGCTATGATAGTTCCTAGGAATAGAGATGTATTTGGTACTGTTAGGGTACTTTGCATTATATGCACATATCTTGATGTTTTATTGTTAGTGTGTTATTGATAAATGGTTGGTATACGTATGTTTATATATATATATATATATATATATATATATATATATATATATATATATATATATATATATATATATATATATATATATATATATATATATATATATATATATATATATGACACACACACACACACACATTATTGGCTTACATCAGATTTTTTTTAAAATTATGATTGGCATTTGGGGTGTTGTCTTTCATATTATAGATATGTGGTTGTGTTTTGATGGCTTTTTTGTGTATAATGGGTGTTGGTGACACATCTAAATACCTTTTTATGAGATGTTTTGATTATGGTAACAGTGTCACTTTAAAAAAAATCTTGTAGGAGGAGGTAGTAAAATTCTTGTTTAGATTGAAAACCTCCTCTTGGAAGCATTGATTAACCTTTTTGTTCACGCCTATGGTCATAACTAGTATGTTTGACTTCTCAATTTTTCTTTGTGATGGATGGTTTTGGTATTAGATTTCAATCATGTAATCCTATATAGGTTAAACCAAAGTGATAGAAGTTACAAGTCCATAATTCCCGTATGGATTCACCACATTATTTTCAACCTAGAAAAGTGACCCTTCAGCTACTAGATAGTATAACGAAGACTCCATACAACTATATGGAATTTAGGAACTCACTCCTTATGGATCATTAGATGTGGATGGATCTGTTATAAGTTCGATCAATAGCAAGATTATTCATTGCTTGATACTCCTTCCAAATCACCTAATTCCAAGCAATTATGGATTTGATAAAAATTCTGAGGTTATACACCGTTGATATTGATAAATGGTTTGTATACATTTGTTTATATATATATATATATATATACACACACACACACATTATTAATGTGACATCAATTTTATTAAAATTATGATTGGCATTTGGGGTGTTGTCTTTCATATTATATTTATGTGGTTGTTTTTGATGGCTTGTTGTTGTGTGTAATGGATTTTGGTGACACATCTAAATACCTTTTTATGAGATGTTTTGATTGTGGTAATAGTGTAACTTTAATAAAAAAGAAAGAAAAAAAAAGAAGATCTTGTAGGAGGAGGTGGTAAACTTATTGTTTAGACTGAAAACCTCCTCTTGGAAGGATTGAATAACCTTTTTGTTCGTGTCTATGGTCGTAACTAGTATGTTTGACTTGTCAAATTTTTATTTGTGATGGAGGGTTTTGGTATTAGATATGGAATATTCAAGCTAAGTGGGATAAATGGGAAGGGTCTAGGGTGCCTTGGGGTTCCCTTGTCTATAAATTAGGCACCTTGATCTCTGTAAATGCTCAAAATTTTAATTTTGAATGTTCAAAAGGTGATCTAAATTACTACCTATTTTTTCTACTAGATTCACTATGTTGCACTTTATGTGTAAAATAATGAGTTGATGATTTGGAAGAATTAAAAAAGTATCAAATTCTAAGAAAAATAAAAGATGTAAAATCAATGGGTTGGATTGACATTATCCTCCAAACTAGTGGTCTTATCACTGATTGTTTCACTACATTTCACACCGGATATAGTTCGGTGAGTGTGTACATGGCGTGCCCTAGTGGTATTTTTCCAGTCACACTTTTTGAACTATCGAGAAATAATAATTATAGAAAATGTAATAGCATGTGTACATGGAGCAAAATATAATCCCTCCCCCTATGTTATGTGTGTTCATGCAAATCTCCTAGCATTAATGCATGACACTATGTGGATGCAAGTGATGTAATGGATGAAACTATAATGGAGTGATATAAGTATGTGACCTTAGGACCCTTATTAAGGTCTTATAATTTTATATTTATAGGGTTCTCAAGGACTAGTTTCATAATTAACCCTCGACATGGATTCCTAGGAAAAAGATAAGCATGAAAAATGGCTAGAAAGACCCCAATAAGATGCAGGAAAATGACACATGGATCAAGGATTCGTAGGTGGGACCACGACCCATCGAGGTGCTCTAGTACATTCCTAGGTGCCAAGGTTTAGGCTAAAATTTCAAGAAAATTGTGAAATAGGTGGATATGTATGAAGTAATATGCGGGAAAGATGAAATAAAATATAAAATAAATATTGTGAAAGGTGGTATTAATTATTCCTTTATTCACTTGAGAACCTTATAAATAGTAGTATAAGACCGGACTAAATAATTCCTAAAGTGCATGATTTTTAGTCTAAACTCATAGACAGAAAGATATTCAATGATATTTCAAAAAAAAAAAACATAGTTCGTCAAAAAATATAAGTAAACAAACAAGATATAAACTAACAACATCTTCAACCAGTGGTCCAAAAAAAAAAAAAAAAAAAATCCAACTGCCCCTGTCACTCATCCTTTTTATCAATTTTTTCCAACAAAATGGCCCACTGTTTTTCCAAAGTGTCAATATAATTACCCAGATTTTCAATATCAGTCTCATACACACCAATCTTCCTTTTATTGAAGGTTTCTTATTCTTCACACTACATGTAAGCATTGGAAATATGGGAAAAGATATGAAGATTTTAGATGGTAGTCTTGATGTGTAGAATGCTACATTTTTTTAAATTTTTAAACAAGGTCTTCAGTTGATCCACATAATTATCCAAGCCCATACATTTCTCCTTGAGAATCTCCACACTACCGCTGCTACAAATTTGTGCCACATCTTCAAATTTAGTTTTCATGGAATGTCAATCATTGAGAATGAATTGAATTTCACTTTTGGTGAGTTTGGTGTCACTCTTAAGGTTCTCCAAGTCCTCAAGCACATTGGCCATAAATATTCCCCTCGTTCCACTTTCTCTTTTTTTGATGAATATCAATTTGGGAACAATTTTCGTAAATATGAACATTATCATCTCTCACAAAAGTATGACTAGTTTCTCCTTATTACTCTTCTCCATAAAAAAATTATTTACCTCGTGTTTCTTAAGGTCTTGTAATCCCCACACTACTTCCACAACCTCTTCATCTTCATCTTCCCCTTAACACAATGTAGGATTTTCACTCAAATCTTCCATCTCTTCTAAGATAATATCCTTTTCACTATTGTATTCACCTAGTTCTTGGGTAAAAAGGGCTCACACCATTTACATTCTTATCCATATCAACCATAGATATTTTCATAATCACCATACTTAACACTTTATTTAAGTGAAAAATATTTTACGTATCTTGAATTGGTCCAATGCAGCACAGATGGATCGAAGCATGTAGTTAGGGAAACTGTAGCTATGGCCATGCCTTAGGAAATTTAACATTGGGAGATGGTATGAAAAAATGAATTTGTGTCGGCCTTCTAACATTACATATTGGATTAAATTTAGGGCCACGTAATTGAGTAGAACATGTAGGGATTCTCTTAAAAACTAGAAAAAATGTTGGGTAGTTTCTCTTTACCTCTTAGAATGAGTTTAAGTTCAATTACGTGTTTTGTGTTTCTTTGGCTAATATATTTCTCTTCCTTTTTCTACATTCCCATAACATAGGCCATCATGTCAATTGTGATATCAAGCTTCACGCATCTCATAACCAAATTAACCTTAATATGATTTTTCATAGGCATCCAGAAGAACCAAAATATTTTCTAAGTTTTTCATTATGGCCTTTAAATATCCTAAAGAATGGAGCAAGACCCATTCTTTTTAAAATTTCCCAATCCTCTGGTTTGATGCTCTTGACATCCCATGGTTAGGTTTTCACAAGATCCCCTCCCATTTTTCTTCTAACAATTGGACTCACCCGAGTACCTCCAACCTTTCTATGACAAGGGTTCAACATTCGTAAGATAAGATAAAATTCTAGAGCTTCATAATAAGTGTGAGTGGAATGGTAGTTAATTGGCATGAGTGAAGTTTATCCCCTTCATAATTAAGACTGACTTGCAATATTTACCATGATTCCCATAAATCGTCCTAATCATAGCAATCAATTTACACACTTCGGGATTCATTTTCTTTCTTATAATATCAATTAGTAATGTTTTTCTCCATAATATTTTTCAAGTTGGGACTTCATTAAATGTTCTAAATCAACATAATTTGTGATCAATTTCATCCCATCACTAAGAACTCCTTTGTTGGTGAAAGAATCAACAATGTTAGCTTCTCTATATATGTGTTTGAAGTTGATACCTTCAAAATTATTTGTTATTTCCCTAATGCTTTGAATGGAATATTTAATTAATAGAGATGTCATCACTTTTTTAAATTGTTTTTATTATGTTGATCAATTTTTCTTCCATCTCTAATCTCCGATAGTTGCTTTTATTTTCTATTGTAACCCTCAAGAAATAAGCACTAGCCTCATAAATGTGGTTTGTTTGAATCCCAAGGTTGCAATAGTATCCAATAATAAAGATACCTGTGTGATCTCTAACCTCTCCCCCCCCCCCCAAAACCATCTTTTCTAGGATTTCCTTTCAATGCCCAATCAAAATTCACCTTGATCCACTCCTTGCTAGAATAAGTCGAAAAGATACGGTAAGGGATATAATTTTTTTGTGCTGATATATTTTTGGATATGAAAATATTTCCCCTGAGTTATATTATTCCTTTTATGACAAATACTTCATTAACTCTGGGACTTACCCAGATGTCTGAGATAATGCTAGTAATGTGGTATTACTATATTAGGAATGCATTGTCTTTTTTTTGGGGGTTTTACCCTAAGTTCATCTAAAATATATTAAGATTCACTTTGAATCCGTAAAATGCTTTTAGTTGTGGGTGTCATTTTTACTATGGAGTAATATTGTCTTAAATAATAATGAAAATATCATGGTTGAAATACACCATCTAATCAGAATTTATTTCTATATCAATCATTATCTAAATCGTTGAGTTGACCAATGAAATTTGTCGGCACTTCATGGGTCTTTGGAATACTTTAAGGTAATAATAATAATTACCAAAATTTTAACCAAAATCCATACTCCATTTGGAAGTGGACATACTTCGGGTTGGGTAATGTTGTTTTGTCTCCTTACATACGATTTGGAGCATTACCTTGAAATATGAAATTATAATCTAGTTCTAATCCTTGACCTTCAAGCTTCGATGATAGACTATACTACAAGATAACATATAAATGTTAGTCAAACAAAGAAAGTTATTATAACTACCATAATTTGGGATTTACTTAATCTTAATCAAGGTAATAATTACCTTAATGGAACTATACACAGGGTGTATGGTAGTAAGGATGTATATGACTTATATATATATATAATTTAATGTTGGTATTCAAGTTTATAACGTGAGATACATAAGTTATATTTGAGATATATATATATATATATATATATATATATATATATATATATATATGGACTAAGCATAAATAATAATTTTAAGTTTTAGAATTGCAACTTGTGAGGAGATAATCCAAGGAATATTATCCTAGTCTATAATTTGTTCTCTTCCTTTTTGGGTAATTGACTTGAAACTATGAAGTTGTGTGCATGTGTTTGTTTTGAAACTAATGCTAATATGAGTAAAGACTAACACCTAAATATCCTTAACTTAGCAAGAATTGAACAACAAACTAAACACCATCAAGATAATAATTAAACAAGGGTTAGATGCTTTAGTGTTCATCGGTACAAACTTTGAAAATAAAAATGCTAAATATCTAAACTCCTCTATTCTCTAACAACAAATAAATGAACGGACCTTAGTAAGCTCCATGGCTATCAAAATAGTTTTCCTTGGTATGCGAAGTAACCTAGGAATGAGGGCCTATCAAATTTGGGCTACAAGACCCTTTAACACCTCCCATATGACCTAAGCACTTAAGAAAGAGGCTTAACTCTTGAAGATGATGAACTCTCAAAAGGGCCAGTCTGCAAGCTTAGTCTCTTTGCTATATGCTTTGCATTTGCTCTCTAAGGAGTTTAGGTGTAAGTAAAAAGATAGGTGGAGGGATCTTTATATAGCCCAAAGGGTAAAGGATTCAACACATTCTCATGAATGTGGGATAAAGGTAAAACATGATTAGGAGTGGATAAGGTTGCTTTATTAAAGGTAACCTTACTTTAGAAGGGTTTAATACATGTTTATCGAGTCATGGGAGTTGGGGGTGCTTCATTAATCAAGGTGATTAATTAATAGGTAGGTGTAAGCTTATATAAGCCAATTAGAAGAATATTAGTACGATTTAGGCTATTAGAAGGGGATTGAATCAATTAAATATTGATTTATTAGTTAAGTGTCGAAGGAAAGCTAATTAATTAATAATAATTAATTAGTCTAGGTAGAAGGGTGATTTATTAATGGAAGGTCATTAATTAGGGTATTTGTTGGATAGGTAACTTAATTAATTAGCTTAGTGTAATTAATTAATGATGATATGAGGGAAAATGAGTGCTTTTGATGATATGTGGTCGATTTGTGAGAAAGATGATAATTAACGCAATTTAATTATTTGAATTGCTTGGGCGTAATTATGGGTGTCTACATTTTCCCCTCTTTGTGGTGGTGTAAGTTACGCCACTTCAAAGATAGTAGGCAGTGTTATTTTGAAGGGATAGAAGAAAAATTAGTAGGAGGGAAAGATGCCCCTCGAGTGTCGATGGGGTGATGGAAGAAGCTGATCGATGATCGAAAAAAGTGAGATATAGGCAGAAGAAGGGGTTCAAGGAAGGATGCCTTGATGAGAGGGAGAATTAGGGATGAAAGGGAAGTGGTGTAGAAGAAATATGGATGAGGGAGAGAAAAATTTTAGCCTCTAGCCATGTATTTGTTTGAAACAATTTGGATGTCATCATATTGCCATAAGAACTATGTCATCGGTCCTTATGAAAAGTATAAGCATACAACAAAGGTAGAATTACATGAAAAGCCATAATACGACAATTGTGCATTGCTGAAAATATCAACTCCATGCAACATATAAAAATTCAATGCAATATGAGAATGAAACAAGCTCATCTAACAGGGAAAACAAGTACAAATGCATATATCAACCCAACAACAATACGAGACGGTTGTACAAATGTTTTATTATCAGTCTTGAAGAGATCCACAAGTTTGTGATTGACGAAAAGGGTTAAAAATGATGCCCTAAGAAAGGATACATGTAAGGGGAAATGAAAATGGAAACAGGGTCCATGAAAAGCATTTGTGCGCAACGAAACAACACCAAAAACCAAAAGTGCCCCAGTACAGAATGAAGCAAGCAACTAACTTTTGTGAATGGTTGTGAATCTAGTGATCCATGAGTCATATTAATCGGGAATATGTCGGAAAAACCAACGGGATATGGATAAAATACCATGCGCAAGACACAAGTTTCAGCCGTAAGAAGCAAGTTACCATTTTGTAGGGTGTTTTACTTTTTGGGAATTTTGAAAAATTTTGCCTTATTTTTGGATTTTTTGATATAGTAAATATTTGTATTGTTTTGGCTTTCTGAACCATGATAAACAATAGAAGAAATGAGAAGAAGAAAATGAAGGGCCTAGGGAAACAAAAGTGCCTAGGTGGAAGAAAAGAGAAACAAATGACAAATAATGTCCTTGTTTAGTGGGAAAATTAAGAAAAAATAATTATTTGAAAAATAATTATTTACGAAGGTGTCGAAGAAGAATAAAAATTGCTAGGGAGGAATAAAATTTTCCGGGGGAGAAGAGAGGGGTAATCGACAAAAAATGCCCCAATACGGTGAAAAATAAGAGAAAAATAATTATTTAATTAAAAATAATTATTCCACATTGAAACAGAGGAGAAACGGTGAGCTAAACAAGTGTCCCGACTATCTAATTGATGAAAAACAGGTTAATAAACCCCCGTGGGAATAAAAACATCGCATGATCAGTTCATTTTAACTACTCAGTTTAGAAAACTTACAGTGAGGCTTTGACACTCGGGAGAGATGGTGATCGCGGATGATCATTTGAGGCATCTTGTAGATTGTAGATGATAGATCTATAGACAATATCAAATGTTGTTTTCAAGTGTTATTTTGATGTATATGGACGGGATGATATGATGATATTGGTGCGGGGGGGATAGATTTTTGATTATGCGCAACCCCTCTTGCCCCCATTGATGATATGATATGTGATGATAGTGATGGTAATGTGATGTGAATGATAAAAAAATAGAGCACATGCAAGAAACACAGCCAAATGCTACAAAGAACACCAGGAATTAATGCAATACACCATGAATCACCATGCCTTATTAACAAGTAACAAAACACAACCAAATGCATTAAGAAATAAATAAAGAATTAACACACTAGCATGTCGAAACCCACTACAATATGCACAAGCAAGAATGAATCTATTCTAAGAAAGAAAAGATAAATTATGACAAAGTACACCCAAGAACAAACAACTCAAAAGTAAGCACACAAAACACTATACAAAGCAACAAGCAAAGCAAGAAAACAAGACAATGCAAGTAAATATTTTTATAAGATATGTTTTCATAAACCGATTTTCTATTGTTTGATTTTGTGAAACAATTTTATATTGTTTTTGTGTTTTCACAACAATGTTCTATTATTTTTGTGTTTTCTCAAACAATGTTCTATTGTTTTTGTGTTTTCTCAAAACGATGTTCTATTGTTTTAGTTTTTTCCTCGAAACAATTTTCTATTGTTTGTGTTTTCTCAAAATAATGTTCTATTGTTTTTGTGTTTTCCTCGAAACAATTTTCTATTGTTTTTGTGTTTTCCTCGAAACAATTGTCTATTGTTTTTATGTCTTTAACAGATTTTCCAAAGCTATGTGCGAGTAACCAAGAAAGCATGGATGCCCCAAGCGTTAGGTGGGGAATAAACAAGGCGAAGCCATGCACTTACAAACAAGAAGGTGAAGTTTTGTGTTGCCCCGGTGTAAGATGGGAAATAATGAAAGACCACGTCCTTTACGAGAGGAATAGAAGAAGGCAAAGCCGGATCAAGGCTAGACTAGATGGTGTGTAAAAGGAAACTCGAAGGTAGAACCAGGTCAGGACAAAGACAACTACCCTTCTAATACAGAATGCTTGTGAACAACGAATCCTCCCGAGGCGCCGAAAACCATTTTTACCCAAGGACTTGTCAAAGTGCCACAATTACGTGGTTTTCACTAGTAGGCGACCTAATTTCTCTTTTTATTTTTTGATTTTTTGGATGTTTTTGTATTTTTTAAAATTTTTGTGCCATGTTCAAGCATAGAACTTCTTAAGATGCATGGTGTTCATTGGCTCTCGGAGCTTATCACCATTGGGGTGAGCCAGTTGTATGCCCCTTTGCCATACTTGGAAACTATGACATAGGGTCCTATCAGTGTGGTTCAAACTTCCCTTTCTTTTCTCGCTCTAATATTGTGTTGAACTGGTTCTCCTTCATAGCTAAATCACCCACCTCAAGCTGGTGAGGATGATTCTCTTGTTGTAGTTACAAGAGATTCTATGTTGATATACCTTGAGCGATTAAGAGTGTGAATGCACCTCTCATCCAGGAGCTCTAACTCACCAATCTTGCCACTCGATAATATTCATCCTTATCCAAAAATTCCTAAAGAGAAATTCACAGGGATGATGATCTCTAAAGATTCTATCCCGAACACTAGGGAATATGGCGTCACACCCGTAGGAGTGCAAATTGATGTTTGGTAGGCCCAGAGGGCTGGGTGGATTTGTAGGTGCCAGTTTCGACTGGTTTTGCTAACCATCTTCTCCATTATCCTTACCAAAGTCTTGTTTGTTGCCTCAGCTTGTCCATTACCCTGAGGGTAATATGGTGTGGACCATTTCAATCTGATTTGGAACCGTTGGCAAAGACCTTTCATAGTTTTGTTCTTAAATGACTTCCCATTATCTGTGATGATAGGCTACGGGGCTACCATATCGGAAAAATAAAGTGATTCATGATGAATTTAGAAATCTTTGCTCCTATGACATAGGTTAAAGGGACAACCTCCACCCATTTTGTAAAGTATTATGTAGCTGTGATGATATGTGTATGACCATTAGATGAGGTAGGATTAAGCTTCCCTATTAGATCAAGTCCCCACTTAGAGAATGGCTACGGGGTAGTGATTGGTTGCGATAGTTGTGATGGAGCATGGATGAAATTTCCATACTTTTGGCAAACCACATATTTTCTAACATAATTACAACAATCGGTTTCCATGGTGGGCCAATAGTAACCTACTCTTAACTCTTTTTTAGCCAAGACCATTTCATTTGTATGTGCTCCGCATACTCCTTCGTGTACTTCTTTAATTTCCTTTATTAACTCCACATCCAAAAATGTAAGAGAATCCCATCATAGCCATGATGATAAAGTGTATCTCATAAAAGGGTGTAACAGGCTATCGGCGAATCGGATTTGATTTTTAGAATGGGAGATATTGGGAGGAAAGTACTTTCCTTAAGATAGGTGAAAATGGGTTTGTCTGATGGGAATAGGGACCAACAACCTTGCAAGCAAGACAAGATTCGGCAGCACGTCATATGTGGGCTGGTGTAGAATTTCTATGAAAAATGGCATATCATTGTTCCACTGGCGGAATACGAAGCATAGATCACACCATTTCCATAGCATCTGCTGATCCATTACTGCGTTCTTGGGATCTGCTCAAAGCTAATGCACACAAAATACTCCTTGAAAGTTTCCACCAACTTCTTGTAAGGTATGATCTTGTCATCCTTAACTTAATACTAATCATTAACTGTTTGATGATTAGCTACGAATCACCTACAACCTAACATGGTCAATATTCCACTTGATGGCTAGCTTCATTCCTGTAATGAGTGCTTCATATTCTGCAATGTTGTTCATGCGAGGAAGGCCAGGCGGAAAGCCTATAGTATAGGATCACCGAGAAGGAGTAATAAGGACCAATCCTGCACCTGAACCATGAAATGTAAAAGATCCATCAAAATGTATTTGCCATACGATAGATTCTTCAATGTAGAGAAAGATGCATCTTGCAGATCCAAACTAAAAGTTTACATGTGCTTTGCTTGCGAAAGGTGCTTCCATTGTTTGCTCGGCAAGTACTTGTCCTTTAACTTATTTTTGATGGATAAATTCTATATCAAACTCAATGAGTAGAATGATCCAATTAGCTATTCTATCTTTGATGGCGGGTTTGGACAACACATACTTGAGTGGGTTGACCTTGGATATGAGCTTGGTCTTTGTATTTAGCGAGGTAATGGTGAAGTTTACGAAAGGTAAAAACAACGGTTAAGAAAGCCTTTTCAATCTAAGGATAATTACGTTCATAGGCAGCGTGAGGGTGCGACTTAGATAGTACACTTCTTTCTCTTTATGCATAAGGTCATATTGGGTGAGCGGTGCACCAATAGCGTATTGCATAGTGGAAATATAGAGAAAAGTGGTTCTCCAAGAGTGGAAGGCATGAGCATAGGTTGATTAGCAGTACTTGTTTAAGCAAAGAAAGGACTTGTTATTTCTCGGCTCCCCGGATGAAAGCGAAGTCCTTCTTACTAAAATGAGTGAATGAGTGAAATTTATCTACAACCAGGGAGATAAAGTGGAGAATGGCTTGAATTTTCCCTGCAAGCTATGTAATTGCTTGATATTCTCGGTGGAGGCATTTTTGTGACAATGGCAGAGACACTTTAGCAGTGGTCTACCTCAATACCTCGTCTTGACACGATGAAGCCTAATAGTTTCCAAAATAGCACATCAAAGACACACTTCTTTGGATTCATCCTGATTTTGTATTCATGCAGGCGTTTAAAAATATGCCTCAAAATGATAGGATGATTCTCTCTTGTTTTGGACTTTCCCAGGATGTCGTCTACGTAGTCTTCCATGATGTGATGAATCATATCGTGAAATATTACTGTCATGGCCCACGATCAGTTGCTCCCACATTCTTAAGGCCAAATGGCATCACCTAATAATAGAAGGTGCCCTAAGGAGTTGTGAAAGATGTTTTGTGTTGGTATTTGTCAATGATCTTAATTTGATTACAACCCCAAAATCCATCCATAAGTGATAGCATTTCTACCTGTAGATGATTCAACAATCATGTCAATGTTGGGCAATGAAAAGTTATCTTTAGGGTAAGCTTTATTGATGTCCCTAAAATGCATGCAGATTCGGATAGCAATAGGTTTCTTCTGAGACAACAACAATGTTCGATATCCATTCGAGAATAATCAATTGGCTTGATGAATCTGCTGTAAGCAACCTTTCCAACTCTTCTTTAACTAACAAGTACACTCTTGGGTGCATCTTTGAGCTTCCGTTTGATAGGCTTAGCGTCTATGTGCACAACTAGGTTGTGCATGACCAAAGATGGATCTAAGCCAAGCATGTCTTTGTAAGACCATGCGAACACATCAATAAACTCTCGCAGTAGCATAGTGAACTTCTTTTGTTCTCTTGCGAGAGTTATGCTCCCAATTTTACTATCTTGGGATCATCTTCTGTACTGCATATTGACATGAATGGTTTCTTTAACTAACAATTTTGATAAATCCTCCATACACGTAGGATCGGGAGGTAGGTTGAGATCTTCCTCCAAGGATGTCTCTATGAGATTTTCATCGTTGGCGTGGTAACTTTGTTTGTCCTTTGATTTTCTTATTTGTTTGTCACCAATGCCTCAAAGAGGTTTTCACTTTGTGTGAGTTGGACTTCGATTTTTACTTGAGGCTTTTCTTTAGAACTCTTGCCCTTGCTTTTCTTTAAATTTTGCTGACCACGAAGTTGCCTCCTCGCCAAAGTAGGCGTAGGTGTCTATGTCAATAAAGAAATGCTTATTGTGATGTCCAATGGGAATTGTATCCATTATGCCAATGAACTTTGCAATAGCCTCATCATTCTCAAATAAATCTAGTGGAACATGATATTGTTGGTCCCATTCAACAAGGAAGGGTACACAAGGTCAAGGATTGGTTCGGTGGGGGTTATGGTCAGGAAAACCTTATTCATGAAAAGGTTTGTGGAGGCCGAGATCCTCATATTGGATGCAACAGAATCCGTATCATTGTCTAGATAATCGAGCCATCCTCATGCTCGAACAAGTCACATCTTGATCGTTAGGGTGTGCCACATAAGGGTCAATCCCGATGCCATATCTTTCAGTTTTGAAATGGGGAGAGGGACTAGTTCCCTTTGTCCTTGTTCATTCTTACCACATCCTAGGCCTTTGTAGCCCATGGAGTACATCATTCTGCTAGATTTTTCATATTCTCGGGGTTTGATAACAAGATGGCTGAGTGTCCTCAGGGACCCAAGTAGTAGGTGGATCAAGCAATTTTTCCTTAGCTAACAAGCCTCTAGGTAAGAACGACCCAATAGTGTGTTCCTCTCTAGGTCTCTTGAAGCGGTAGTTGGGTCGACCTCTAGTCTTGGGAGATAAGGAGAGGTCAGAAACCAAGAGTGCTTGTTGTACATTATACTCCCCACAAATATTCCAAGATTTTCATCTCCCATGAATTAAATAGAGATGTTGAAGTAGATTCCCCATGAGTGCAAGAACTAAGAGAATTTGAATCTACTCGAGATTCCATGGCCTTAGAATGAAGAGGGACAATTATATCTGTGGAGGGACATGCATATGTACCCTTTTGTGCAAAGCTATTAAGAGCTCTATAATGATCAAAGGCTCTGCGAATCTCCCGGTATTTTAACCATATGTCCTTCATGCTTCAAATTACGCATTGATGAAATGTTGATGGCACGGCCTGCATGACATGAATCCATGGTTGGCCTAAAGCATATTATATGGAAGTTCCAAGTCTAGGGCGTGAGACTTTGTCGATGGCAAGTGGGGCCCACCTCCATGGGTAGTGTAATGGTCCCCTGCTGAATATTTCCGTGTTGTTGTATGCGGTGATAGTGATGATATGGGACTCAAGATCGGCCTCCGTATGTCCCAATTATTTCACTAATTTAAGTGTGCTTGATGTTCAATCCGATCCGTTATCCACAAGCACCGTTTGATTTTCCTATGGGTGACAACTACCTCAATGTATAAGGGAAGATTATGTTTAGGATTCTCAGTAGGGACCTCCCTATGGTTGAAAGTGAGATGCTCACTTGGTGCAATATTTTCCACCGTGGCTTGAAGGTACATAGGATCGACTTCTAAAGGAACTCCCGACCCTTGAAGAGTTTGATACAAAATGTCCTTATGCACATTGGATATCTTGAGAAGATCTAATATCAAGATCTTAGCAGGTGTCCTCTCAATTTTTCTAAAATGTTATATTTACCAGTGGGGGTCAAGAGAGAGGTTCTAGAATCACGAGGCGGGCATGCCTTATTCTGCAATGTGCACAGATCCTTTTCGTTGATCCGGATGGTATTGACACGGTCAGGGGAGTGAATACATCCGATAAGTGAATCATAATGATTGTTATCTCTTTTGGTATACAAGTAATTCACAGCTTTATAGGTTTGGGATGAGTCTCCCCGATCCGGCTTTGTCTTTTCTAACTTATCATGCTTAGGGAATGGTTCCTTATAAATCCCCATTTTCTCGTTAGGTGTTTGCATTTTTCCAGGGTTATCCACCTCTATCTCCCCATTATCAATGAGGTCCTGAATATAGTGGCAAAGCCATAGACATTTGTCTATCTTATGACCTTTAACGTGATGCATTTCACAGTATTCATGCTCCTTATACCATGAAGGTTTAGGAGCGTTGTCATCAAAGATTGCGTTATAGGATAGGTCATCATGTGGGCCTCATCCAAATGTTTTAGTATAACGGACAATGGTTCATTGAGGGAGGTGAATGTTTGTCACTTTGGTGGTGGTTTAATTAGTCCCTTGGTTATTTTAAAAGGTTGATTTGGTTTGGACCGTTTGAACATGTTTGAAATCGGTGATTCCCATCTCCCACCATGTTTTTGTTTTTGTTAAAATATTTGGCTTTTCATGGGTTTGACACTTTGGTTTTCTTTAGATTGGTTTTGAGGGTGCCTTTGCAATGAGAGCCTTTTCTATTTGAATCCCTCTCTCGATAAACTCCTCAAAGGTGTGGACACAATGCATTTCGAGGTGAAAAGCTATATCTGGGTTGAGATTAGGGATGAAAATGACGACCGAGCTTTCTTAGGGAAAGCACTGAGGAAGCGACTAGCTATCCCTCTCCATCATTGGAGGAAGCTAGTGAAGGTCTCATTTGGGTGTTGTTTTGTGACACACAAGTCTTCCATGGTGACATCACTCTCTATGTTATATGAGAAATGATGCACGAATCTCTCTACCAATTCTAGCTAGGTGAAAATTGATCCTCGTGGTAAGCGCATAAACCATTCCAATGCTTGACCTCCGAGACTCTTAGGAAAAAGTATGGTGAGGTAATTATTAGTATACGACACCTCTTGATATGCCATGTAGAAATATTTAACATGATCCCTTGGGTCTCCTTTCCTTTGTATTTGTCAAACTTTGGCATATCAAATTTCTTTGGAAAGGGTTGAAGGGTCATTTTCTTTCCAAAAGGATAGGGGCATAGTTCTTCATATTGGTATTTCCTAATACTCCCTATATTGCTTTCTTGTATGCTCATGAAGAATTACTTTCATAGATTGCACTTCTTGTGCGAAGCAATTGTTCTCTAGTGGGAGAAGCGGGGACGTGTACAAGATGACACCCGTGTCTTCTTCTCCTTGGTTTTATCAATGGAGTTCGTGGATCCTAAACTTAGGCCTTGACTTTTGAACGTTCTTGTTTATGTCTTTACATCCTGAAAGTAAGCAAAGCTAGTTGTCGGCTTAGGTTTTTGAGTTGTTGTTGGATTGTGACTTGGTTTGTTTTCTTCTTCTAAAGGTTCTTCCTCTTTGTATTGTGGAGGTTCTTACCCTTTCTCATGTTCTATCTTGTTTCTTTGTGGAACTTTGATGAGGGTATTTTATACCCTACCACTTTATCATTTTCTCGTAAGAAGTTGAAGCATGCCCTCCTGTTAAAATATTTTCTATATTGATAAGGGGCATTCTTCCTTAGTAGTGTCATTTGTAGGTAATATTAGTTCATTCTTTGGTGGGAAATTTGGCCGCTAATTCCATGACTGTGCCAAAACTCTATCTTTGTTTCTAAGGAGAAACTCATCTAGTAGAGTAGGATCAAAATCAAAGTCCGCGCGTGGTGACTCTAATTCATTTCCACTATGGTTGACCATTTCTTCTCGTTTCCTTTTCTACAGAAAATAGTGGTCCTAGATCATGTCCAATAAATGGGTTTGACCCTTATGTTAGAGGTTTCCCAAGTTGCGCTTTTGTTCATCATATGTTTGTTTCTTTAAACCTAGATGCGTCTTGGGAGCCATGTTTTCGTGATATGTTTCACTAAGGTAAGTTGTAGATTTGTTCAAAATTCAATGACTACTCCTAAGTGAAACACACGATGTACGTGTTAAGAGTAAATTAACAGTGTGAGAATACCAATGTGATAGAATGATAAAGTCACCAATGAAACAATCATTTGGTACAAAAACTTAATCAAATGAAGTACTTCTAGACTACATTTCAAATTAATTTGTGACACCATGATTAACAAGATGTCTCCACTTATGCCAAGTTCAAGGAATGAACAAGGCGTAAGTAAATACACGAAGTTAAATGCGATCTCCCAATCAAGATATACGATGAGCAAGATCAAGTTTGATTAAGACCTATATCTCAAAAGTGCTAATTATTTTGTGAATGAAATAACAATATCACCAAGATATGTTAACCCACTTTGCAAGAAAGTGATGTATTGATATCGAGGTGTTATTGATATAACACACACAAATGGTAGTGCCTAGCACCTTTTGAAATTGGGGCAATAATAAAAGTGAACAAAAAAATCTCAAGTATAGCTAGGAGTAGATAAGAATGTGTGCAAACGTAACCATACATATAGGTATTTATGTCGAGTTTACAAGAAACAAGATGTAAATATCGAAATTGTAATGATACGAGACAAACAAGCTAACTTCTTTATGGAAGTCCGCGGTGATGAACCACACCTAACTACAATGATGATATTGACATGGGTATCAAGATCACAATGGCTACCAAATGACGTGAAAAACACCTCCGCTTACTTTAGACATTTAACTAACCTAGCCGCAAAACATGGATGGGCATAAACGAACATAAAATTGAGAGAAATAGTCGAATGGAAACACAAAGGTAATCACACCTCTTTTGATCAACAAAGTTTCGAAAGAATATGAAGAAAATAAATCAAGAAAAATGACGAAAAATACTAGCCTCACTTCGGCAGAGTTTCGTATCGCCCTAAGGTAAGTAAAAACTAGGCGAAAGTAATACGTCACATGTTTCTCAAAAAAAGGTTCACAACTCAACACTTTGTTTTGAAATGGTCAAAGTGGGCTCTGGCCAAAGTATATTCTCCTAGGTGGTTCGTAGGTGTTACAAAGTTGCCACGAGCGAGTGCAATTTACCCAAAAAGTCACACTAACTAGTTTGGGAGTATGTTGGTTTTACTTTACCCCTTCAAGAGAAGAGTAGGAATCTAGTGCGTCAATGTATCTATGTGTACTATCACCGGGGTCACCACAATGGAAAACCTATAACGCTATCTCACAAAGGAATCACTAGTCAAGTAGGTAGTGCGGAGCACTTCCCATTTCATCCGGAAGGTTCCCTCTTGCATGGACTACTTTGGGGTTCTGGAACCACCCCCATTGTTGTAGCTTAAAGCGTTATGCCAAAGGGGTTATGTTCCAGTTGAGTGGAGAGGGACGTACCTTTTAAAAACCTGCAATACAGGTGTTTTAAATATGTTGTTCTTTTTATCTGGTTTAATTAGGTGTGGTTTACTTGAACACCTTTTGGAAACCTTTATAACAATCTGTATTAGTAGTTTTTGATTTCGTTTTGATTCCTCCTTTCTTTGACAAGTGTTTTTAGGTCTTGTACTCAAGCATTAGTAGTTCTCCAAGAAAATCACATTATTTAAAAGAGGATTAAGATTTGTTTTTTATTCTCAAGATCATCTAAGGATGCAAGAAGAGCAATACACAAAAAATAATCCAACTAAAAAGTAAATAAAATCTTTTCAATCAATGAACCATACAAAATTCTTGATAAATATTCATTCCCTAAACCAAAAGTGAAAGATGAAGTTTCCAATTTACCAAATGTTATAAAATGAAGACTAATGGTTGTTTTTGATTCTCAAGATCACCCTAAGGTGCAAGAGAAGAGCATACATTAACTTTATCCCAACTATATAGAAATGGAAAACCTCAAATCAAAGGACTGTTATCACCAAATCACAGCACCCCTATGTTTATACAAGTGCATATACTTGAACTCATGGTGTGATTGGATAACATGGGTACTATCTCTAAGTTTTGGGACTCGCATACTTGAGATAGACCTCCGAGAAAGTCAGTTCTTACTTCTAAACTACACCGCCACAATCTACTCTAATGCAGGGGAAACTAACTATTCTAATCTAAATTTCCAAGGGACCAAGGAGAGAGAATGCATAAAATGAAAGCCTACACTAAAGCGGTGATACACTAGAAAAGGAGGGTGTGAGAGTAGTCTTCAAATGCGTGAGATACAGAAGCAAAGTGCACACTAGAAGGGGTGATGACAGTTCTCCATAATCTAGCAAAATGCATTCACAACAATATTTCAAACATACACAATGATAATGGATCCCTGCAAGAACATAATAATAGACACAATATTCTTGTAATCAAGGTTGAAGGGGCAAGAAGAATGCAAGAAAATACAACAGAGGAAGATACATCCACAAACTTATTTTTATTACTTCCTGATATGCACACAGATTCAATCGGTTACAAGATAAGGGCGTGGATCACCATGCAAGGAGTCCACAACAAAGGCACTGCAGCACATTGGCTTCACAAAACAATTTTGGCGAGCTTTGCTACAAAGACTATCCCCCTTACAATGAGCCCAACACTCCAAGTTATAGGAAAATTGAAGAGAGAGAGAGAAGGAAAAATGGAAATCCCAAAATCTGTCCTTCAACCAATTGCAAGAGGCATTAAATGCAGTAAAATGATTGTATATTACTTGCAAAATGCTCCCCATACTATCCCAGTGCTGCAATGCGAGAGAAAGAATGATGACCATGCCTCTTAATTACACTCCCAACTACCAAATAAAACACTGTTATGAACCCGGCCATGTTTTATAAAAAAATCCATCGATATTTCATCAAATATGAAATTTCTTGATTTTTGTGTATCGGGCTTGGAGCCATGATTCCAACAGTACCAATTTTGTGTGATTTCATTGATAAATACAAAATTTATGGCCTTCTCGAGTGCGGGTAGCTATTTTGGATCCGCAAGCGTTTTCTATCATTTGACGAGAATAGCATTAATGCGATTTGGAGCTGAATATGTTTATTTTAATTAAATATATCTACCCTCATTAAAAATAAGAAATCCATTTTTGTGGTGTAGAGGACACCGTCCTCGTTCCAAAAGTTTAATTTTGTGAAAATCGGAGCTCGGAGTCAAAAGTTATAGCCGTTTGAAGTTCAGGGTCAAACGTTGACTTTTCTTCTTTGCCTTCAGCCATTTCGTCTTTTCGCTTCCCACACGTACTTTTTCCCAGCTTCCCTAGATGAATTCTCCTGCATCGGCCGATTCGGCTTCCTTGTCTCTTCTGCGGCCTTTTCTCCTTTTCGCACCCCACGCGTCCCTCGCGTACTTTTGTCATTTGTCCCGACGGAACTCTCCAAATTGCCCAAAATGGACCATCTTGTGGAAAATCAGCTGATTCGCACCCCACGCATACTTTTTTCCCTATTGTCCCAAACCACGAAAAACAAAAAAACTTGATGATTTTTCTTGCTTTCTTGTTTAATTTCACCTTTTCGCGTCCGCGCACTTTTTTCCCAACTCTCCCGCGGACCGCCTACGGACAAAATTGTCTAAATTAGCTCATTTTATTTGTATTTCACCCCAAACTTGGAGCGATGAAGATCGGTAAGACCCGCAATGACTTATTTAAAAAGACGACCCGAACCCTTGGACTTCTCGAGAAATTCTTTAAAACAACCACAAATCTTATTTTTGCATTTTTCTATTTTTTCTAACTCGTTGGGCTTTCTTTTTGGATGGGAGAGTTAGAGAGAAGCCAAGGGGCCCCAAAAACATGATTTTGGGCCTTGAATCAATCTACTTGCTCGGAATTTGAATAATTTGATGCATGTTATCAAAATTACCTTGAAATGGTGAACTTTGGATAACAGGACCATTGAAAAATGCTCTGTAAAAGGTTCATTCCCTTAAACCAAAAGTGAAAGATGAAGTTTCTAATTTACCAAATGTTATAAAATTAAGAATAAAGTTGCTTTTGATTCTCAAGACAACCCTAAGGTGCGAGAGAAGAGCATACACAAAATTTATCCCAACTATATAGAAATGGAAAACTTCAAATCAAAGGACCATTGAAAAATACTTTGTAAAAGGTTCATTCCCTTAAGCAAAATGAATAATCAAATTTCTAAGTTTAATCCCAATGTTAAAAATATATAGATCAAAGTTGTTTTTGATTCTCAAGATCACCAAAATGTGCAAGAGAAGAGCATACACACGCTTTGGTCTAAATCGAGAATCATGGAAATACAACATTCATAAAAATATTAGACATGTTAGAAAATGACCAATTTTAAACTAATAGAAAAACCTAAAACTTAACTTCAATACCTTTCCAACGCAAAAAAATGGAGTCATTTCAAGTTCAGGAGCAAATGTTATGGCCTTCGAAAGATGGGTTATGCATATGCTCTTATGCTCACGGGTATGCACTTGACATGCACTCAAAAATGTCTTAAAAAACGTCCCTTAATATGCAAAATGGGCAAATTTTTCCAACCAAGATTCAATTTTGACAACAACCCATCACATTAATATATGAATAGAATACTCAACGCTATCAAACATTAACATACATGCTCAAGAATTTAAGATTTTCAAGAAATTGACAAAACTAGCATGTAGAATGATGAAAAAGTAAGCTCTAAAAATGAAAACATGATGAAATCTTGAAATTTTCTCACCAAGATTAAATTTTGATAGCAACCCACCACATTAATATGTAAATAGAAGACTCAACACTATCAAACACTAACCTACATGCTCAAGAATTTAAATTTTTTAAGAAATTGACAAAACTAGCATGTAGAATGTTAAAAAAGTAAGCTCTAAAAATGAAAACATGGAGAAATCTTGAAATTTTCCCATCAATTCTAATTTTGACAGCACTTCACCTCCTTCATACCTACAAGGAAGACCCAACACATGCAAACTCAACAAAACAAGTTAAAAAAAACAAGTTAGATCAACATGTGTAAAAGAGGGTTAGTAACCAAAAATGAAACTTAACTACAAAAACATGAAATTAAGTGCAAAGGAAAATGGAGTATCTCCCAGGGTGTGCCAAATGTTTGCATGTGATTTTTTAAAAATAATGCTACTATGAGTAAAGACTAACACCTAAATAGCCTTAACTTAGCAAGAATTAAACAACAAACTAAACACCATCAAGATAAGAATTAAACAAGGGTTAGATGCTAGCATTTATCAATACAAACTTTGAAACTAATAATGCTAAATAGCTAAAATCCTCTATTCTGTAACAAAAAATAAATTAATGGACCTAATTAAGTTCCATGGCTATCAAAATAGTTGTCCTTAGTATTCCAAGTAACCTAGGAATAAGGGCTATCAAAGTTAGGTTACAAGACCCTTTTGACACCTCCCATATGACCTAAGCACTTAAGAAAGAGGCTTAACTCTTCAATATGATGAACTCTCAAAAGGGCAAGGTGCAAGCTCTCTAGTATCTTTGTTATATGCTTTGCATTTGCTCTCTAAGGATTTTAGGTGTAAGTAAAGCGATAGGTGGAGGGATCTTTATATAGCCCAAAGGATAAAGGATTCAACACATTCTCATGAATGTGGGATAAAGGTAAAACATGATTAGGAGTGGATAAGGTTGCTTTATAAAATGTAACCTTACTTTATAAGGGTTTAATACATGTTTAGCAAGTCATGGGAGTTGGGGGTTACTTTAATTAATCAAAGGTAATTAATTAATAGGTAGGCGTAAGTTTATAGAAGCCAATTAGAAGAGTATTAGTATGATTTAGGCTATTAGAAGGGGATTAAATCAATTAAATATTGATTTATTGGTTAAATGGAAGGAAAGCTAATTAATTAATAATAATTAATTAGTCTAGGTAGAATGGGTGATATATTAATGGAAGGTCGTTAATTAGGGTATTTGTTGGATAGGCAACTTAATTAATTAGCTTAGTGTAATTAATTAATTATGATATGAGGGAAAATGAGTGATTTTGACGATATGTCATCGATTTCCGAGAAAGATGATAATTAACACGGTTTAAGTATTTGAATTGCTTGGGGCGTAATTATGGGTGTCTACAGCGTGTAGTATGGCCTTGATTTATTAAGTAAAATATGTTGTTATTTTTATGTTCCATGATAAGAATATGGTAATATGGATTACCTCAATTATGTGGAATATAGATATGATCATGGGTGCAAAATGATTCTCTTGCTTTACTTTGCAGTTTGACTCTTCTTAAAGGGGTAGGACAATATTGTGTTGGAATCATTATAAGCAAATGGATTCATATTTTTGTTTGACTTGAACACTTCATTTTAATTAATTGGAATATTGTATTATATATAAGTTGAGCTGATTCCTTCTTACTTAAGACAAGAAACAATCACCGAACTATTAATGGCATCCAAAATGAAAAAAGGGATGTTGGGTACAAGTAGAGAACTATTCATGGCTGATAATCTGTTTTTGAAATTAAAGTTTAAGGAAGAAATTCATGCATGATTACAAGTTTTTACACTTGTTTTTTTTTTTCTTACTTATTATGCCAATGGCCCTTCTCGAATGATTGTTAGACTAGTCTTTTTTTTTGTGCCAATGATCGTAATCTGGTACATTTGACTTCTCCATGAGAATGTGGATTGATGAGTTGAGTATTATATTTCAATAATGTAATCTATAGGATTACATGATTGAAATCCTAATACTCTTGACCATTTTTTATAATTGTATAAGAAATATGGTCTTACATGATTGGTTGTCAAACTCTTGTCGTTTTAGAAATATTGCTTATAAATGAAACATATGAATTTATTCTTTGTTGGCATGGTGAAACTTTTATTTGTCTTAAGAATTGATCTGTGTGAGAGGTCTTTTTGATCCATTTCTTGAAATAGAATGATTTCTTTCATGATATTGTTAAATAGTAGCATATTTTTGTTATGTGTAGTTCTTATCATGCTCAGTTCTTGCGAATTGACTCAGGCTAATAAATGTGCAGATGGATTTGTGAGTAGATGGGGGAAAGAATTATAGAAAGTTGCATCAGTTTTACTAATGGAGTTATTTTGTTCAAATGCTTAATGTGTTGTAAAACTCTTCAATGGTTTTTGTGAAAATTTCGAGATGAGGCTCAATGCCTTAGAATTATTTTTGTGGAGTAATGTTGTCATAAATAGTTGAAACCATAACTTGTAAATACTATTTTGAAATATATAAATTTAATTAAGACATTGTTATGAGTAGTTTTAATGTAATATAGTAATCTTGAAAATAACATAGCATTGCTTGACCAATTTTGATTACCTTTTGTTCCAAGTCAAGGTACATTTGTATCAGTTGCCACTTGTTTGTTTGTGTGTCATGTGGATTATTAAATGTTGTAATCATGTCTAGTTTTCATATTTAGGGCAATGGTGAAACCTTGAATTATAGCTTTTGTTTTACAACGCCCCTTCTTGATTATGAAATAATGTAATTTGAGCCTTAATACAATGGCTTGGTAATCCTCATAAAAGTTATATAAAGAAATAAGAGGTTGTAATCCTTTAGATGAAGTCAAAACCCTTTAAGTGGAAGATAAGGAATCCTTCTACATGCATTAAAAGCACTTATCCTTATTACTATAAGATATAATAATAAAATTTACTCCTTATTGTGGGGCATAAAATTTAATTAAGGTGTAATCGATGATTAGTTTTTAAAAATAGATAGGCCTTAGTAGGTAGGGATGATTGATTAAGACAACATTGAATGTAACTCATTGGTTTTTAAACCTAATATGTATTCTTCTATCGAACTTAATCAAGAGAAGCCTAGATGAAGCTTTTACCCAATCTAGAAAAATTCTTAAGTCTCATTAAAATATTGGTTAGTAGCTAATGGGATCTTGAAGATGAATTCAATATAACCTTCTTTCCCTAAATTTTTCCAAGGTACATTTTAAGATCTTTGGTACGTTAAATGTTCATCCTTTCTTAGGGAGGTTATAGCTCTAACCTAAATTGAACTCCATCTCAATTTAAGCTTATGCTCATCTTCTCGATATAATGTAGTATCAAAATAATTTTCTCATCGCGTGAGTTTGGACAAAAACCTTGTGGTTTTGAATGTGTCCATGTTTAAACAAATGAATTAATTATTTTTTTGTCATATTAGAGATGACCTTAAGATAATTACCCATTAACTTATAAATGGAAGAAATCCTCTATTATAAGAAGAATTGTGTGAATCATAGTATAAATCTCCTAGAACATAAGTTAATTTTGAAAGAAATTTTAGTAAAATAAGAAACCTTAAAAGGCATTCATCGTGGGATGCCCCTAATCTGTAAGTGTGTTATGTGATTGGAAAAGTATGTGTTGTCTTGTTAAAATGGAAATTTATTAGTTTTGTGATGGGTGTCATAGGTTCCCTTGTACCTAGGTGGTCAATGTTGTGTCAAACCTATCAAGAGTTGGTTTTAGCTGTTTGTGATCACTTGTGGTGTCGTATAAACTTCAAGCAAGTCAAAAATAAATCAATAAATAAAATTATTTTTATTTGTTGTTTTGTCCTATTATATTGTGTGTTTTAGTGGGTGTTACATATCACCTATAGCAATCAAGCAAGATATGTTCAAGATCTGAAGTGGGAGTCTTGACAAGCGGACCCAAACAATGTAGGTATCAAAGGTGTCTTTTAAAGGATCAAAAGATGGATACCATGGCTTGAACATCAGTCCATGTTCACCCCAAACCCAATATTGGTTAAAAATCAAATCCCTATCTTCAGGGGTTTCAAAGACAACAAAAAATAATATTTAGCACAGGGATAAAGATCAATCTTACCTCATATCATTTCTCTCCATCTTTGAGCAATCTAGTCATGAAGCTAAGAAAGTTTAGGCCAAAATTTTCAAACCTACATATGAGACCCAACTGGGAAATATTTTCTTCCTTCTTTAGGCCCTTTGAAGAAAAAATTCCTCTAATTTCAGTGTCAGAGTCTCCTAAGAGGGTTTCAAAAACTCATTTATGGCATTCTCCTTCTATTTGGAGACCACTACAACATAAGATTTGTCCATATTAGCGCCGTGTCATGTTTCCACTGGCTCTGGTCAACCCCTATTTATATCTCACCAACAACATATCCAATAGGGGAAGGGCCTCTTTTAGTGTTTTTAGGAAGCTCACTACAACCATAATTCTTGCGTCCCACATAAAACAAACATGGTCCACCTTTACCAACCCCATTAGAGGAGATCCTTGTTTTGAGAGGACAATCACCACGATTTTGAAAGGGATCACCTTTACCTGCAAAGGCCATATCAATCCAAGAGATTGGGTCCTCATTTTCCTTATCTTCACCTTTTCCACCAATATAATTCTTGTTAGCACCATAGATTTTTGATTTATGTGGATTACGGTGTTTACATGTTTCCCTGCTTATTTTTCCCTAGCCTCTCATGGATCCATCTCCTTGCTCTATTTTTTGTGTCCACCGACAGTCGAGTCGTGAGCCTGCTACATAGTGCAGCTAGGTTTTACCATCGCAAAGTTTTCTAAACTAGGTACACATTAACTTTCTTTCGGTAATTTTATGTTTTCTAATAATAGATTTTATATATTATGAAAAATTTGTGGTACGACCTACTGTCAACAAACTTACAATCTCTTTTTCTTTCCATACATGTCATATTTGTCTATTACATTTTTCTTAGGTTCAACATCTACTAATTGAGTCATTTTAAATTTAATTTTGATTTCTTGTTAACAAATCATTGCATCATACAATTTGGGTAGGGTAATTCACTCTGCCAACGTGTTTGAAGTGTATTATCTTGAGCCAACACCAATTATAATGAATAGTATTTTAAAGGTCATGAGAAATGAGTATTTTAACTCGCGCATTATTTCATATATTCGCTTTATTTTTCTTACATTGAATAATAGTTTTGCATGCTTCATAATTAGAATAGTTCATAGAAACTGTGATTATTTTGAGAGTTTAATATTCTAGCTACATACATCATATTACATTTCCCTTATCATATTATTATTTTCATGTGTATAAAATACAGTCATTTAAATACATTCGTCCATATGCATATCAGCGTCTCCCATGTAAGTAAAGAAACACATGCTGTTCCACACGATGTCTAGCTCATTTTGAAGATCAATGCCAAACTAACACACCTTAAAGTAAAGTATCCAAATTATATAAACTCAAGACATAAAGGACGTGGCCAAAAATATTCACATCTAAATATTAGAAGATGCCACCATGTAATTTCCTTACGAACTTGTTTACCAGGTTTCCCTCTCGAACGCCTTTGGAGGACCTATGCTTGCAAGTCCGTGATCTCTCCCGTGTTTCTCAAACTCCCCGAAAAGTGTCGGTTTGTAGTATTCCGGATGTTTCTCATCTACGAGTTCTTTAGCCACAGAGATCTCCATATCAAGTTGGAAAAGATAAAAGAAAGCAAAGGACTGGCGAGTTCTCTGCCCTCCATATATCACACGATGTTCAGAACTACGATATACACGGTTACTCCACATCTGACAGTACCAGGTATTCAGCATTAATATCATTGGTCAGTAAAAACATCTAAAATTAAAACTTATTATCAATAATCCTGGTCGGTTTATTGAGACTATTGTTTTAAGATTACTCAAACAGATTCAAACGGTTTTACTTAAATCTTACATATGCAAGTTAAATTGTTGGATAATGAAAAACAATAATCTGGCAAGCTTAATTGATCGATAATGGAAAAAAATAAAAACTTATTGAATTTTCAATTAGTTGGTCAACATTTCAATTAGACTAGCTTATGTAATGGATAGACTCTTGGATATTGACTCAGTATCATATATAAATAAATTTTTCCTTTCTAAAAAAATATACCAACGATCTGTTTCGAAGGAAAACACAACACCCATCAATAGAATTTAGTGCAAAATGAAAGAACAAAAGAATAGCTTTAGAGTTTCGATTTAGGAAAAGAAAGGAAAGAGATTAATCACCTGGAAGATATCTCCAACGTTAACAACCAACGAACCCCTTTCATATTCTACTGGAGCCCATTTTCCTTTGGGTGTTAAAACTTCAAGCCCACCCACCGCGTCTTGGTGCAGAATGGTTATCCATGATTTATCGGTATGGGCCCTATAAATCCTTTGCACACCATCTGGAGAATAATTATTCATGTTTAACCAACCCTCGCATTTATTTTCAAACGTGCTCATGTATCTGCCCAAATCTACCTCAAAACAAGAAAGACACAGCTTCAAAACAAGATTTGATAGCTCTATCATTTTGTTGGCGTATGATTCCACCGTTTCACTGCCAATAAAAACACGAAAAAAACAACAGGCATTAGACATTATAGAAATAGGAGAGTAACCAACTGGAGGCAAAATTGGATCAGACCATTTATTCCTACCGGAATTGGGGGTTTCCTTGTGGCCATACTTTGTCACAAATGTCAGCAATTGAATTCGAACGGTGAACATTTGAAAATATTAAGCTTTCGGGCGTGGGACTGACTGCGTCTTTCCCGCCTACAACATAACCCCTATAAAGCAAAGAAGAGACTGCTCGCTCTTTCACCTCCTTTGTCTCTGCGAAGAATCTGCGAGCAGCTGAATCCAAATTTTCAATAAGATTTTCAGGGATTCCGTGATTGATTATTTGGAAAAATCCTACCTGCTCGCACGCTTTCCTGAGTGCAGTGAATAAGCTTTTAGGAATATTTTCTTGTGTTCCATTAGAGTAGAAGTCCGATGGAAGGGTGGAAAGATCGATGACAGGAATTGTCCATGGTGTATTGTCCATGATAGATGTCATGGTATTCTCTTCGTGATACACGAGCGAATAATTCTTTTCCCTTTTGATATTTAAAAGCTACCGAAATCTCTGAATACCATCTGCACCTTCGATTTCTAGATAAGAGGATAAGACGATTAAGGATAGCCTCACACTGTAGGATTCTAGTGTGCTATCTCCACCGTTCACGTGTAATTATTATTTTGCAAGTGCTAGGATAATCTGCGAGCTGTTTTATTGACTAAAATTATCAACACCCATATGCAACTACCCTGACTTTATCCTTAAAATGAAAGTATATACTCGCTGTAATGCCTGCAAATTTCTACTTTCAAAACATAGAGAACTAATAAATTAATAGTCGAGTTTAGGTAATATTTTTTATTTATTTTGATTAACATGTTTGTAAGGTTACGCATTTTCTTAATTAATAAATTTCTCGGTTAGAGACTTTCTAAACAAGCTTATGAACAATGGAATAAAATTAATAATTAATTATTACAATTTATTTGCTAAGTTATATTTATAGTTTAAGGCTTCTACTAAGTTCCATTAGTTAAATTAGTTATCAAGCACGAAGGTTACGTTATTTTCTAACTCAAAGGTTAATTGTTTTACCTAGCCACTCGTGGCCCCATTCACCTCATTACCCATGTTCTTTTTTTATTTAAAGTTAAATTCCCACAAAATGTCTTCTTACTTAAGTGAGGTAGGGTTTAATTTGGGCCATAACATTGAATCTATCATAGCCCTTAGATTTAGGTTGCCCTAAATTTCATTATGGTTCTCTTTATAATTATTATTCCCCCAAACAACCTCATTTGCTATTTTCTTACTTGTAGGTTTTGAAAGAGGAAAATGAGGAGGAGCCATGAGAACAAGAAAACAAACCATGGAAAAATTTCTCTTGATATTAGTTGTAAAGATTTTCCATTGTAATGTTTCCCATTGTTAAATGTAGAGATCTTACCATGGATCTATTTTGTTATTTAATAAAATCATTTTCTTTTTTTTGAGTTCAACTATTGGGGAAACCCCATTTCTTTTAAATCCAAGAGTTTTACACATTTGGGTGTCAAAAATGGATTGAAGGATATAACTTTTAAATTTAATTGATTCCTAGTTGTTGGAAGGTTCCTTGTGGTTTTAAGCTTAGATTTTACTTAATTTTAAAATTGGGCTTTTCACGGATGGAAATTTATTTTTCTCGTCAAAAGTGATGAAACCGCCGCCTTGCTTGGGGGCTTTTCATTGACCGTCAATATAAAAATTCCGTGCTAGAAAACGGTTCTAAAATCTCCACTCTATATAGGGTGGCGGTTCTATTCTCCAAAAATAGAACCTTCAACAATACATTATTTTCATAGTTTTTCTTCCCAAGTTGATTTTTAATGTAATATTAATTTTAAGGGGAGGTGTCTTTTTTCATTGGTTGGTAAATTGATAGTTGTATCTAGTTTCTAAATTCAAATTACATAACATCAACTCAATCTCTATTCTTCCCTTTGCAATAAAATGTAAAAATTGAGTATAACATTACTACAATTCATTTTATTTCACATATTTAATTTTGCCAAAAAAACAACAAGAATTCAACACACTTCCTTTCAATACATCTTTGTTTTTCCAAATATACATGTATATACATTGCAACTTTAAATGCTTACAACTTTAGGGAGTTTCATTTCAAGACAAATAAACAACTTAAGATTCCCTCTCTATAACATTACAATACAAATCGGAAAACTACAAGTTACCATATCATTATTTTACAATGCAAGGATTTCAAATTCTATTCTTTTACTAAGACTAATGCTTCCCAACATGGTAAGCTACAAAGAGTTATTTCTACATTCAATAAATCATTTCAACTTGGAATAAATAGAAACTTACAAATTTATTTCAAAAAAATAAATGTTACAAACTTCTACTCAAAGTGGGAATAAGAATACGATCAAATTAAATATATAGATTCTTCAACAAGGACGAAAATCAAGTATTCTTTACATGTCTTCTCCCAACTTGTAGCTTCAATTTAAAATCTTCAATCTTTTAGAAGCTCAAATTTTCATACAAAGAAAAGGGCAATAGGTTATGCTCTCCGACCTTTAATCCAATAAAAGGATAATTCATTCCCTTATTTGCCATCGACCCCCAACAAAAGAACAATGAGGGATATTGGAAAACATTTGATAGCTAATTTTTACAAGAATGGCTTCCAAAAAACATACAATCCAAAAAAATTTGACACATTTAAATGGATATACGCAACAAAGTTCACAAATTTCTCAAACAACACATAGGTTTGATATCAAACCAAAAAGAGAAAAGAATCTAGAAAACACCTTCTTTTACCTTCCAAGTGAAGTAGGAGTTTCACCCAAAGCCTACATGTTCACAATAAAAATAACAAAACATCTCTATCCGTCCCCTTCCAAGTGAGATAAAATATGACCATAATTTCCTTTTCACTCCCCACATGTGAAACTCCCAATCACACTCCCTAAAAATGCATGTCTCATAGCTCCCTTTTCACTCCCCAATGGTCCCATACTTCCATCTCCAACTCCCTTCTTAAGGAAAACTACCCAACCACAAAAAAACAAATTCACAAAACTCAAACAATATTTAACAAGAACAATTTTCACATCTACAAACATAAATAAGAAAACAACAAAGGTGGAGATCCTACCTCTCCATCAAGCTTCCAAGAGTCTTCACTCCACAATATTTTTGACACCTTGCAGACAAGAACACTCAAAAATAAACTCCAACAAGCTCCCAATTAAAAAAGTGCAAAAGAAAGAAAATGAACAAGTAACCCCAATTCCATCAAATTTCATCAATAAATAGAAAATAACATGTGAGGATGATGAGGTGGCTCCATGTAGGATGTCAATTCATCATTCATCCATTCTAACACACAAGTCAAACACCATGGTGAAGATAATATTTTAACTCCCCAAGACAAGCCCATGCCATAGACAATAAATGAACATGTAAGACTTATGAAAAACCCAAAAGATAATAAAATTTACACACCAAGCCTACCAAGGATAAATTAATTGTGGTAAGTAGGAAAGTGCAATTATTTTAACTTTTTACACTCCAAAATACATAAATAAGTCTAAAATTAACTCCCCATACCATATGTAAGGTTGTTGGGTGAATTTAAGAGGCATGGGAAAAACTTAGTTTGTCTCACAAGCATCCAGAAAATTCTACCAAGTAAAAATCCTAATTTTTAACCCGGGAAGAGTACACAATACAAAAAAAAATAAAAATCTAACTTGCATCCACAAGCTTTCAAGGAACATCTACCCTCATAATTATCTAATTGTCACATCCTTATTTTAGTTAGTAAATTAAAGTAGATTAGCTAATTAAGACACATTAATAATTGCTAAAAAAGTGACTACAATTTACAATAATTAAATACATATACACAAATAAAACACACACAAAATTTAAATAAGAAAACATTTCACCCCATGGCCACACATGTGAGGTCACTCCCATGGGAAACCTTCGAACTAAGTATGCAAAAATACCACATAAACATAAGACATAGTTGTCAAATTTGGCCATGTTGCACAACACCTGACATCCCTCCGTGGTTGGTCCCCTATCCCCTTTCAATGTATGTGATAAAATATCCCTGCAACACAATAGAATACCTCTCTGGCCTCATGGACTCATCAAAACATCGAGAGATACATCTACTTATAAATCAATAATCGTCATCCAAAATTAAGTAATTCTATCATCTATCAACATATCAAATAATTTGATCCTAAAATCCATGAGATTACAACTCTACTCATAAACTCTAGAGTATAACATGTCGAGATAAAATCTAAATAATGTAAATCAACATATATTGAACCATCTACCAATTTCATCTAGCGTATCATAATCAAAATGTAAATCACAACATGTTAATAGCCTGAATATCTACATAGTCTATCATTTACTAATTAATGTATCATAATCAAAATGTGTATGTATTAGAAAAAAGTAATATCAACATAATTAAAATAGTGTCAAAGAGGAGTGGGAAATATATACCTCATCCCCTTAGACTCAACTTCCTCCTAGAAGTCACTTAAATAGGTGAGGAAACTAGGCCCGTAAGAAAGTATCATCCTCCCATATGGTTGTATTCTCATCATACCTATCCCATTGTACTCGCACTTGATTAATATTTCATCCTCCAAGTCCTAGGGTCTTGCACTTTATGATGCACACAAGATTCATAGTCACTGCTCCTACCCCACTTATACCTTTAATGAGGTCCAATCCAATACATGAGAGAGATTTGGAATGTATCTCTTAAGTACATAAACATGAAATATGTCATGCACATGAGATTAACTACGTGGAAAGGCTACACGCTAAGCTAAGGGACCGATCGGCTCCAATATCTCAAATGGACACATGAATCTAGGACATAACTTAGAGCCTTTTCCATAATGGATATGGCTCTTATGAGGTCCGACAGAAGAAACAATTTTGTGCCCACCTCATAGCTACGGTCAACTCTACTTTGATCTACATATTTCTTATATTTATATCATGTGCTTCCCGAAGCCTTTTCTCGATGAAAATAAGCTTGTTGATCCATGTCCTATAACAAAGTTGGTGAAGAGATACTTTGTCCTCCAAACTATCTCGATTCGGTCGTGTCCTGCACTCCCCGCCATAAAGTTACTTGTAATGGATCCATACCAATAAAACAATGAAATTTGTAGACAAACTCCACAAGGTACAAATACTCTTCCTACCTCGACTAATGGTCCATAACGTACATCCAAAGCATGTCCTCTAAAATTTGATTCACCCGCTCTATCTGTCTATCTATCTCTAGATGATAAATTTTACTGAAGTTGATACTTTTCCCAAGGGCATGTTGTATGGTTGTCGAGAAATGAGAGGTGTATTAGGGATTGTGGTCACAAATAATATTTTGTGGAATCCCATAGAATCTTATAATATCATCTAATTATACTTGTGCCACTGCACTAGCTATATAGGTGGTCTTCACCAGAGAATAATGACCACTTTCATTAATTTATCCACCATGATGGCATTGCTTTATGTATCTCGACGTCCGTAGCCCTACTATGAAATCCATGGAAATGGTGTCCTACTTCCAATCCGATATATCATGCAGGTAAAGAATGATAGATGGATGTTGATGCTTGAGCTTCACCATATGACACTCTAAATAACGTGACACAATCTGAGCTACATCTCTCCAAAACCTCTCGCAATGGTATATCTATCTCAAGGTGGCATGCATCTTCTTCACCCCTAAATTCGATGAATAAGGTACACAATGATGAGGCTATTCCAAGATATCCTATCTTAAACCTCCATCCCTTGGATCATAGATCCACCCTATGTGTCTGAGAATTCCATCTAAATCTAATGCAAAAACATATAACTTCCCTAAACAGGTCTCTAAAACTCAATCTATGATCTAGATACAAGGTAGAAGATGAAAAAAATCTATACCCACCGAAGTATTCATATATAAATTTCTCTGTCTACTCGGAGTTTCTGCAACCACATTCTCCATCCCCTTCACATTCTCTATCAACATGTCATACTCAAAAAGAAACTCCATCCAATTCCACCGATGAGGATTGAGATTGGGCTACGTGAAGAGGTGACGTAAGCTCAAATGGTCTCTCCTTAGAATAAATCTCCCGCTAAGGAAATTATGCAAATGCACCAAAGCATGGACTACGCCACAAGCTCAAGGTCTTGCGCTAGATAATCGAGCTCATAATCCTTGAGTCTGTGAGTCTTAAAGATAACCACACGGACCTCTGCATCATAACACCACCCAATCCTACCAAGGAAGCATCCATACACACAAACAAATACCTCTAAGAACTAGAAATACAATAATAGATGTTGTCTTAAGGCATCATTTTAGTGTATTGAAGGCCTCGTCACATCTATTGGACCAAAAAAATTTCTTCCCTTTCCACTAAAGGAAGTGATGTGGTGTACAATAGGAGAAAATTCCTAAACAAATATCTTGTAGTAACCTACCAACCCCATGAAACTGTGCACCTCTATCATATTGGTTAGGATGGGCCAATCCATAATAGTTCTAATCTTGTTGGGATATACTTCCATACCTTCCCAGGATATGATGTGACCCAAGAAATGAACTTCTTACTTGAAAAAGGAACACTTCTCCGTGTTCCCATATGGTTGCTTCTTACGAAGACACTATAGAACCCGGAGAAGGTGCTCTTCTTGGAAATCACATGTACGTGATTATATCACAATGTCATCAAGAAACACAAGCATGAATCAATACAAAACATCATAAACGCCAAATTAATCAAACTCATGAATACTACATGGGCATTTGTCGGACCAAAAGGTACCACCATGAAATCATAGTGGCCATACCTCTTATGGAAAGTTGTCTTTTGATATCTACTTCCGTAATCATCATAATGGTATCCAGACTTAAGATAAATATTAGAATTTTTGTGGAAGGATTTCAAACACTTAGGAATTTTTTCAAAATGTGCAAAGGTCAACATTGGGCCTCAGGTCGAAAGGTTTCTAAAAATGCATCGGTGGGCATGGGAAAACGTTGTCACACTTAGCCTTTTTGCATAAAAGACGTAATTTCAATTGGCAGCCCGTGGGCCCGAAAAGGAGAAAATAGAACTTTCGGGGCCAAGGGAAAGTTTTGACACTTAGCCTTTTTCGGCTAAAAACTTAAAGCGAGTTTTGAACCCGGCTGGGAAGATGAAGGAAGATGCATAGGAACTTAAGTTGACATGATGCGTAGGAACTTAAGGAATTTCACCATTTTTGTGCAAAAATTTTAAAGGGATGAATTGGGCCACAATTTCACATCCAATTAGGTGATGACAAGTGGTCATCACTGCAAATGCGGGAAAGTAGAAGTACGTTGGAATTTTTGGCTCTTTTGTCAAAAAACTAAAGGAACAAAGTTGAACCATGCCTCCACATCCAATCATAAGGTTCCACATGTCCGGACCTAATCAACGGTGGATGGGCGGGCATTGGAGGAATGTTAAGTTTTTTGGATTTTGTCAAAAATTGTTCAAGGCATGAAATGGAGTCACAGGTCCTGTTCACCAATGAGAAAGGGCCACATGTCCAAAGTAGTAGTCGAAGGTGGGTCATTGGGAGGAATTTTTATTATTTGACATATCTGAAAGGGGCACAAAAGTAAAAATTGAACCGCATCTCCTTCGCCTATCAGAAGAAGCCACGTGTCATTTCTGAGACACCTCGTTAGCACAAAGGTGGGCCATTGAGAGACCCCGGGAAATTTTTCACTTTTTTCGAAAAGGGTTAAATGTTGTTTTCAACCCACCGAATAATGAAAAGGATCCACATGTCACAACATATTTACGGGCCCATGCAGAGGTGTTTATATTTTTGCAATTTTGTGGAAGAAGAGAGAAAAGGAAAATTTCGGCCCGCGAACTTGATTTTTAACCTAATTTCACCCTAATTCTTCAAAGTGGCATATATTTCAAACTAAATCTCAGTTTTTATCAATTTTTGTATCATTGAAAAGCTTTTAACACCCTCTAATATTGGTATCTCTCCAAAGACCTCTCCAATGGTATATTTATCTCAAGGTGGTGTGCATCTTCTTCACTCCTAGATTGGATGAATAAGGTACATGATAAGGCCATGTCAAGATATCCTTTCTCAAACCTCCATCCCTTGGAACATAGATCCACCCTATGTGTCCGATAAGTCCATCTCGAATCTAATGCGAAAACATAGAACTTCCCCTCAAGAGGTCTTTGAGACTCAATCTATGATATAGATGCAAGGTAGAAGATGTCATGTAGAAGTTGTCATATAATATTACTCTAAGAAATCTATACTCACACTAAGTATTCATAACTAAATGTCTCTGCTCTACTCGGTGCATCTCAACCACATTCTCCATCCCCTTCACTTTCTTTATCTCCTTGTCATACTCACATAGAAACTCCATCGAATTCTACTGATGAGCATTGAGATTGGGTTGCGTGAAGAGGTGACGTAAGCTCAAATAGTCTCTCCTTAGAATAAACCTCTTGCCAAGAAGGAAATTATGCGTATGCACCAAAGCATGGACTACCGCCACAAGCTCAAGGTCATGCATTAGAAAATTGAGCTCATAATCCTTGATTTTGTGAGACTCAAAGGTAAACACACGGACCTCTTGCATCATAACACCACCCAATCCTACCAGGAAGCATCCATACAAACAAAAAATCCCTCCGATGATCTAGAAATATAATAATAGATGTTTTTAAGGCATCATTTCGAGTGTATTGAATGCCTCATCACATCCATCCATTTTCTTCCCTTTTCACCTCAAGGGAAGTGATGCGGTGCACAATACGAGAAAAGTCCTAAACAAATATATTGTAGTAACATGCCAACCCCATGAAACTGCACCTCAATCACATTGGTTAGCATGGTCCAATCCATAATAGCTCTAATCTTGGTAGGATATACTTCAATACCTTCCCTAGATATGATGTGACCCAATAAATATACCTCTTTTTGAAAAAAGCAACACTTCTCCAAGTTCTCATATGGCTGCTTCTCACGAAGACACTACTAAACCTGGATAAGGTTCTCCTCTTTACAACTCACATGTACATGATTATATCATAATGTCATCAAGAAACAAGAGTATGAAGCAATCCAAAAACATCATGAACACACCATTAATCAAACTCATGAATACTACATGGGTGTTTATCGGACAAAAGGTATGACCATGAACTCGTAGTGGCCATACCTCTTTTGGAAGTTGTCTTTAGGATATCTACCTCTGCAATCATCGGCTGATGGTTTCAGGAGACTTAAGCCGATGCATCGATGGGGGTGCGGGGATAAACTTGTCACTTAGCCTATTTGTATAAAATATGTAATTTCAATTGGTAGCCCACGGACTGACAAAGGGAGAAAAGTACACTTTTGGGGACAAGGGAAAGTTTTACACTTAGCCTTTTTAGGCTAAAAACTTAAAGTGAGTTTTGAACCCATGGGCCCGCGAAGGAAGATGAAGAAATTTTTTAAGGCTCCGCAACCAATCAAAAATTGAAACATCATTAAAAGAAGTTGGGGATATAGAGGAACTTACAAAATTTCACCCTTTTTGTCCAAAAATTTTAAAGGGATGAATTGGGCCACATCTCTACTTCCAATCAGGAGATGACAAGTGGCCATCAATGCCAAGGAGGGCAAGCGGAAGTACGTTGGAATTTTTGGCTCTTTTGTCAAAAAACTAAAGGAACAAAGTTGAACCGTGCCTCCGCATCCAATCATTTTGTGCCACGTGTCCACCCTCATTAGTGGCGGATGGGCGGGCATTGGAGGAAAGTTAATTTTTTGGCTTTGGTTGAAAATTGTTCAAGGCATGAAATGGAGCCGCAGTCTATTGACCAATGAGAAAGGGCCACATGTCCAAAGTAGCACCAAATGGAAGGCTAGCCGTTAGGAGGAATTTTGATTTTTTTGCCAAATCTACGAAGGGACATAAAAGTAGAAATTGAACCGCATCTCCCTCCTCAATCGAAAGATGCCTCATGTCATTTCTAAGACACAACGTCAACATAAATGTGGGTTTTGTCGGGAGACCTTGGTAAATTTTGCACTTTTTCTCCGAAAGGGTTACATGTTGTTTTCAACCCACCGACTAATGAAAAGGAGCCACGTGTCACAATGGAGTTGCGGGACCGTGGAGGTGTTGAGATTTTTATTTGGAAGAAGGGTGAAAAGGAAAATTTTGGCCTACGAACCCATTTTTTGCCCTAATTTTTCCTAAATTTTCGTAGAGGGGTATATCTTTCAAACCAAAGCTCTATTTTCATCAATTTTGGTATCATTGTAAAGGGGTTAACATCCTCTAATTTTGGTATCTCTCCAAATACCTCTCCAATGGTATATCTATTCAAGGTGGTGTGCATCTTCTTCACCCCTAGATTTGATGAATAAGGTACGCAATGAGGCTATGCCAAGATATCCTATCTCAAACCTCCATCCCTTAGAACATAGATCCACCCTATGTGTCCGAGTATTCCATCTAAATCTAATACAAAAACATAGAACTTCCCTCAAGAGTTCTCTCGAGACTCAATATATGATCTAGATGCAAGGTAGAAGATTTCATGTCAAAGTTGTCATATAATATTACTTCAACAAATCTATACCCACCGAAGTATTCATAACTAAATGTCTCTATCTACTCAAAGTGTCTCAACCAAATTCTCCATCGCCTTCACATACTCTATCTCCATGTCATACTCACATATAAAATCCATCCAATTCCATTGACGAGCATTGAGATTGGGTTGTGTGAAGAGGTGACGTAAGCTCAAATGGTCTCTCCTTACAATAAACCTCATGCCAAGAAGGAAATTATGAAAATGCACCAAAGCATGGACTACCTCCACAAGCTTAAGGTTATGTGTTAGATAATTGATCTCATAATCCTTGAGTTTGTGAGATTCAAATGTAACCCCACGGAACTCCTACATCATAACACCACCCAATCCTACCAAGGAAGCATCCATACACACAAAGAAATCCCTCTGAGGATCTAGAAATACAATAATAGACATTGTATTAAGGCATCGTTTCAGTGTATTGAAGGCCTCATCACATGCATTGGAGAAAAAAAATTTCTTCCCTTTCCATTGAAGGCAAGTGATGTGTTACGCAATATGAGAAAATTCCTAAACAAATATCTTGTAGTATCCTACCAACCCCATGAAACTGCCCACCTCGGTCACATTGGTTAGCACGGGCCAATCCATAATAGCTCTAATATTGGTAGGATATACTTTGATACCTTCCCCATATATGATGTGACCCAATAAATGAACATCTTACTTGAAAAATGAACACTTCTTCAAGTTCCCATATGGGTTCTTCCTACGAAGACACTATAGAACCTAGAGAAGGTGTTCTCTTCTTAACTTGCATGTACGTGATTATATCATAATGCCATCAAGAAACATGAGCATGAAGTAATCCAAAAAAATCATGAATACTACAAGGGCGTTTGTCAAACCAAAAGGTACCACCATGAACTCATAGTGGCCATACCTCTAATGGAAAGTTATCTTTTAGATAGCTACCACCGCAATCATCAACGATGGTATCTAGACTTAATATCAATATTAGAAAATATAGTGGCTTCCTTCATCTGATCGAATAAATCATCTATATTAGAAAATATAGTGGCTTACTTGATTCCAGCTTGTAGTCCACACACAAACGTAGAGATCCATCCTTTTTCTTCACAAATATCACCGGTGCACCACGAGGAGATACACTAGGATGGATTAGTCCTTTCTTAAGAAGGCCTTCCAACTATAACTTTAGCTCATATACCTCAGGTGTGGTAATATTATATGGTGTGTGTGATATTAGATCCACTCTTAGAACCAAATCAATACGAAATTCGATCTCATGTGGGGAGGTAACCCTGACAACTAACTAGGAAAGACATCAGAGAACCCCTACAAAATTGAGTGGTCATCAAGTGAAGGTCCATGAGTCTCATCCTCGATTAGTCACTAACAAAGTGATGGTGTATAACTGATGACCCATTGTGAACATTGCTTAATCTACATAGCAGATATGGTGCTTATAGAGATGGGTATTTTGAATCCAACAATCACTAACTCTACTCCCAAATCACCCAAAAATATAACCTTATTGTGATAATCAACTCTAGCTCTATGCGCGTAAAAACAAATCCATGCCCATGATAATTGTTATCCAAAATAAGCCCATGCTTATTTTGGTTAACTTACCTCCATTTTTTCCTTCCTTGTGCTTCAATCTCAAATTTCACACATTTCAGGCACTCAAAAGTTTCTAGAAATGGCTTCATCAGATGGGAAATTTCTTCCCCTTTCCAGAAAGGTAAAGAAGTCCTCCTAACTCCTTGTATTTTTCAAGTTATGGGCCGGCGGGCCTTAGGAGGATTTTTGCCCAAGGCGGATTGGTGGACTCAGGGAGGAAATTTTTCCAAGGAAAATTGGTTGATTGGTGTAGGTGTTGTGAATTTTTGTCACTTATCCTCTTTCGGCTAAAAATTTAAGTCCATTCCTAGCTCGCAGCCCACGGAAGGAGGAATTTTTCTCCCCATCTAATCAAGAGCTAATACGTGACTAGGAAAAGGTAGACTGGTAGAGTGGTGGAAGGCTTTCAAACACTTAGTAATTTTTCTCAAAATGCGCAGAGTCAACATTGGGCCCGCAGCCCAACAGTTTTCTAAAAATGGATCGGTAGGGGCATGGGAAAAACTTATCACTTAGCCTTTTTGGATAAAAGACGTAATTTCAATTGGTGGCCCACGAGCCCAACAAAGGGAGAAACTACACTTGCATGGCCATGGGGAAAGTTTTGACACTTAGCCTTTTTCAAGATAAAAACTTAAGGCAAGTTTTGAACCCGCGAGCCCACGAAGGAATATGAAGAAAATTTGTGAAGGCTCCGCAACCAATTAGAAAGTGACATGTCATCGGCGGTTGGGGATGCGAAGGAACTTAAGGAATTTCACCCTTTTTTTCCAAAATTTTATAGAGATGAATTGGGCCACACCTTTGCATCTAATCGGGAGATGACAAGTGGCCATCGCACCAAGGTGGGCAAGCGTAGTACGTTGTAATTTTTGGCTCTTTTGTCAAAAAAACTAAAGGAACAAAGTTGAACTGCGCCTCCACATCCAATCATAAGGTGCCATGTGTCCGACCCTCATCAGCGGCAAATGGGCGGGCATCGAAGGAAAGTTAAGTTTTTGGATTTTTTCAAAAATTGTTCAAGGCATGAAATGGAGTCGCGGTCTCGTTGACCAATGAGAAAGGGCCATGTGTACAAAGCAACAACAGAAGGCTGGCCATTAGGAGGAATTTTGATTTTTTTCCAAATCTACGAAGGGGCACAAAAGTAAAAATTGAACCGCATCTCCTTCACCAATCGTAAAAAAGCCACATGTCATTGCTTTGAGATGCCTCATCGGCACAAAGATGGGCCATCGGAGACCTTAAGAAATTTTACACTTTTGTTCGAAATGGTTAAATGTTGTTTTCAACGCACCGACTAATAAAAGGAGCCCCATGTCACAACAAAGTTGCGGGCCCATGGAGGTGTTTAGATTTTTTGAAATTTTGTGGAAGAAGGGAAAAAAGGAAAATTTCGCCCACGAAACCAAATTTTTCCCTAATTTATCCCTAAATCTTTAGAGGGGCATATATTTCAAACCAAAGCTCGCCATCAATTTTGGTATCATTGGAAAGATGTTAACACCCTCTACACCATGGATGCTTCAATTTTGAATTTTGATCAAGATTGATTGGATGAATGGAGAAAGGTGCCCGACATGGGAAAAATGTAGAACCGACATCCAACAACCAAATTTCGATACGGTATGGCACCCATTCTTCTCCATCATGGTAAAAAACATTGGAAAAAGGATTTTTGAGGGTGCCCTTTCCATTTTAATTGATCATGTTCATTGGTTGAACCTTCAAATCGATTTTCCCGGTTTCTCTCTCTCTATTCTTTGCTTCATCGATATATGCCATTATTTGTCTCATTTGTAACGGTTGGACATTTTTGGGTTTTGCAGCTATCCTCTTCCCCTTGCTAAGGGAATTTGTGGAGTTTTAGACCTCCCATATAGACTAAAGGTAAATTTTCCTTGTTACTTATTGTAATGCATCGTATCAAGCCATGAGAACAATAATACATGTTATATGGGTGATCTTCATCCCTTTATGTGCTAATTTTTGTCTTCTAATCCTTCATTACAACTTTGGTTATTTGTGCATATTTTTGTGTTGCATTCTTTTCCTCGGTTTTTGTCTACCAAAGAAAATAATTATTGATCACTCCTTTGGTGTATCACCTTTCAAAGATAATTTTTATTTTCTTTGCATCCCTTCTTTAATTCTATCTCCTTGGAAAATTAGAGTATGATTTAGGATAGATCCTCCGCAATTTCATGTATACACCTAAACAAAGGAGTAGGAACCAGCCTTAATCTGGATTTTTTTAATTTTGCAAAGTCCCACACTTTGGGAAAAGCTCCATATTGTGCAATCACACCAAATGACCCACTTTTGGAGTGAAAATCGAGAGGTCAATTTGGGGGTGTTGTGATTCTATGCTAACAGCTTTTATGCACGCCTGATGGGACCAAGAGGTCTTCACTTCATTTTTGTAGGTTGATGTGTTCTGTTAATATTTCAGCCTTTGGAGGCACTTTGAAACAGATATGGTGACTCCATCCGTTCAAAACCCACCTTTGAAGTTGTATACCCTCTTTCTTTCGGTTTCATCCATTTTTCTTTCCACCTCTTTCATCTTCTTCCATTCCATGAAGTTGTGCAATCATGACTTCATTTCCATCATGGAATTCACATTTGCAACACTAGAAATCCAATCCACCTCCAAATACTTCTCAAATCCTCCGGATCAACATTTAGATCAAGTCGAAAATCAATATACATACCCATATGAGCAATGCCAAAACTAGTTTGGCTATGGAGCTTATCAAGAGCAGGGTACGCATATAATGACAATAGTCAAATGGAAAATGTAGATCTATTGGAGAAGATCAAAAAAATGGAGGCAAACATGGTGCAATCTAGGGCTACAACTCAAATGAAGGCTTTCATAATTGGTTGTAGGGCACCTTGTCCATGGGTTGGCCCTTTTCCAAGACATTATAGCCCTCAGGAGAAGTTTGATTTCATTGTTGAAATGTTGCCCCAACTTGCAGAGTGGACCGAGGGGATAGAGATATATGAGAAAAGTGTTACACAACCTTGTCAATGGGTAAGTACACCACCTCATAGTTTTTCTTTTCCTCATTCTCAGCCAATATCATTTCAGCAGTATCAAGTTCCAAGCTTCCCATCTACTTCCCCAAATGTTAATTCCTCTTCTCCATCTACTAGTCTTCCATCCCACCTCAGTTTCTCTTCCCTTTTCCCTTCCAAATCCAATTCCCCTCCATAAGATCCAAAAGCAACACCTTCCCCTCCACCACAAACAATTGCAAAGTCTGTTGTAAATCAACCCATCCTTCCTCCTACTTTCCCAAACCCATGTTGGGAAGAAAACAATAAAAAAACCAGTCAAGAGCAGCAAGAAGTAGAGCCAAACAGAGAAGAAGAAATCAGAGGTTTGGTGAGCTTGGCTCTTAAATTCGGGATTACAAATATTCCCTTGATGGTTAAGCCTTCGAGGAGATAAAAGTTGAAGAACAAGTGGTGGCAAAGGCTGATTTTATAGCAATAAAGTGGAACAAGAAGATCTACATATTGTTTGTTCTCGAGAGTAGTGTCCATGATGACACTCTATTTGTAGAAAATGCTAATCCAAATCAAGCTACATAATCGCAGACAAAGTAAGCGAAGAAGAAGCAACTCTAAATCCAAAAGAAGAGGACTGCATTCAGGGATATGGAGGAGAAAAATACAATTCCGAGGCTTCAAATATAGAGTAAATAGCGTAAGAACCTTCGCTTCTTCCTTCCAGCTCACCCCCTTCAAGCTCTAATGTTGATTGAGAGTTTGATCTTTCCAAATTGAGGTCCGAGGATGAGGGGAACCATGGTGAGCAAGTTTTAGATCATAAGAACACCATGGAGAAGGTTGAACACATACAACAAGTTGTAGAACAAGTTGTAGATTTCTCTCCCACTTCATCTCTCCAAAATCTGATTTTTTTGATGAGTTTGAGCTAACAAGATTTACGTTTGAAGATGAATCTCTACATGGTGAAAAAGATGTCAATTTTAAGGTAGCCATACAAGAACGAGAGAGAATTTTTTTCAATAGAACATTGAAGAGTTTGATTTATTATCGACTTAGAAGAGTGTTTTGATGGAGAAGAACCACTTTAAATCACAAAATTTGCTTCTCCATCATTCATCTTTCAACAACAAGAACTCATTGCCATGAAGGAGAGCTTTCAAAGACAGACATCTTGCATTTTATAACATCCTTGTGGTACCTAGGTTGGAAGATCCAAATCTTCCATGTTCTTCACTGGAAAAGGAAGGGAAGGGGAAAGAGAAATTCACCATCTCTTCCACACCATCCACCCAAGAAGAGATGCAAAAATAATCCATTGTTGGAGTTGAACTTCGTGAGAAATGGGCACATTCAAAGGACCAGACCATGCCCCATCAAATACTTGGCTTCATTGGAGCCAAAAGAGGAGTTTCCACTAGTCATGCTTGCTTCTGAGCATGAGGATGATATGCAAGGTACCAAGGATCGGCCGCAATGCCTCTTCATTCCAAATGTAGAGTAAGTAAAAGAGGTATTTTATTTATTTTTAGTTGACACCTTGATAATTTGGGTGGAGGACGTAATTCTTGTTATTTTTCTACTCATCAGAATAACCATTTTCAGTTCCAAATCATTTACATGGTTGTCAATTTTAAAGAAAGGAAGATATTTTGCACAACCAATTGCAGGGTTTTTTTAGTTCACCTATTCTTCCAACTGAAGTATAGTAAGTAGGTTTTCTTTCAACGAAGAAGTGCTTTGCAAACTCTGCGCATGTTATACTTGGGACATGTATGATTTCAACTTTTGTACATGGTTTTGTGGAGTTTTGTTACTCTCATGTAGTGTTTTGGACTTGCCATTTGTTGAGGATCAAGTTCAAGTAAAGATTAGTAAAGCAGGCTATCACTTATGAATCCATGCCTAATGGATGCTTCAATGTATCTAATCACTTAATCTATCGTGAAAATGACCCCTTTGAGTCACCAAAATTATCATAAAAAATAAGCCCATGCTTATTTTGGTTAACCTACCTCCAATTTTTCCTTCCTTGTGATTCAATATAAAATTAAACACATTTTGCACACTCAAAAGTTTCTGAAATAGATTCATCAGATGGGAAATTTCTTCCCCTTTCCAGAAAGGTAAAGAAGTCCTCCTAACTCCTTGTATTTTTCAAGTTATGGGCCGACGGGAATTAGGAGGATTTTTGCCCAAGGCAGATTAGCGGACTCAGGGAAGAAATTTTGCCAAGGAAAATTGGTGGATTGACGAGAGGTGCGGTGAAGTTATCAACACTTAGCCTCTTTCACTAAAAACTTTAAGTCAATTTCTGGACCGTACGCCCGCGAAGGAGGAAGTTTATACGCCCATCCAATCAAGAGCTGAGATGTGGCTAGGAAAAGGTAGATCGATGGAGTGGTGGAAGGATTTCAAACACTTAGGCATTTTTGTCAAAATGCACAAAGGTCAACATTGGTCCCGGAGGCCCGACGGAGTTTCTAAAAATGCATCGGTGGGGGCGCGGGAAAAACTTGTCACTTAGCCCTTTTGGCTAAAAGATGTAATTTCAATTGGTGGCCCGCAGGCCCAAGAAAGGGAGAAAAGTAAACTTGCAAGGCCAAGGGGAAAGTTTTGACACTTAGCCTTTTTCAGGATAAAAACTTAAAGCAAGTTTTGAACCCACGGGGCCATGGAGGAAGATGAAGAAAATTGTTTAAGGCTCGTAACCAATCAAAAGTGACACGTCATCGCAGATGTTGCGATCGAAGGAACTTAAGGAAATTAACCCTTTCACAAAAATGTTTAAAGGGATGAAGTGGGCCACACATCTACATACAATCGAGATAAAATGTGGCCATCAATGCCAAGGAAGGCAAGTGGAGGTATGTTGGAATTTTTGGCTCTTTTGTCAAAAAACTAAAGGAACAAAGTTGAACCATGCCTCTACATCGAACATAAGGGACCACATGTCCAACCCTTGTCAAGCATAGCATGGGCATGCATCGGAGGAAAGTTAAGTTTTTTTGATTTAGTTGAAAATTGTTCAAGGAATGAAATGAAGTCACGGTCCTCGTTGACCAATGAGAAAGTGCCACGTGTATAGCGTAGTAACATAAGGCGAGGCCATCGGGAGGACTTTTGAATTTTTTAAAAATTTGAGCAGTACAAAAGTTAAAATTGAACCACATCTCATTCACTAATCCGAATAAGCCACGTGTCATTTCCGAGACACGTCATCTGCATAAAGGTTGGTCGTTAGGAGACCTTGGGAAATTTTGCGCTTTGTTACGAAAGGGTAAAATGTTGTTTTCAACCCGCCACTACTGAAAAGAAGGCACATGTCACAATGGAGTCAGCAGGCCCTGGAGGTGTTTAGATTTTTTGTAATTTTTGGAAGAAGGGAGAAAAGGAAAATTTCGGCCCGCGAACCCAATTTTTACCCCGATTTTGCCCTAAATCTTCAGAGGGGCATATCTTTCGAACCAGAGCTCAGTTTTCATTGATTTTGGTATCATTGGAAATCATAACACCCTCTCCACCATGGAATATTAAATTTTTAATTTTTGTTGAGATTAATGTGAGAAAAATAGAGAAATTTCCCTAAGCATAGGAAAAAATGTAGAATCGACTTCCAACAACCAAATTTTAATGTGGTATGGCACCCATTCCTCTCCAAAGATGGTTAGAAACATTGTAAAATGGATTTCTGAGGGTGCCCTTGCAACTTTAATGGATCTGTTGGGTGGTTGAAACTTTAAATAGATTTTCACACATTTCTCTCTCCTCTGTTCTTTTGCTTCATCGATATATGCCATTATTTGGATCATTTGTAAGGGTTAGACATTTTTGGGTTTTGCAAGCTCCCCTCTTGCCCTTGGCAAGGGAATTCATGGAGTTTGAGACCTCCCATATAGACTGTAAACACAAATTTTCCTTATTACTATTGTAATGCATCGTATCAAGCCATGAGAGCAATAATACATGTTCTATGGGTGATCTTCATCCCTTTCTATGTTAATTGTTGTCTTCTAATCCTTCATTACAACTTTGGTTATTTTTGCATGTTTTTGTGTTACATTCTTCTAGTTTGTGTCTACTAGCAAAACAATTGTTCATCACTCCTTTGGTGTATCACCTTGTAGCTTAAGTTTTATTTTCTTTGCATCCCTTCTTTAACTTTGTCTCCTTGGAAAATTAGAGTAGGATTTAGGATATATCCTCTACAATTTCATGCATACACCTAAATAGAGGAGTAGAACCAGCCTTAATCTGGAGAGCTTTTCCAATTCTGAAAAGTCCCACACTTTGGGAAAATCTCAATGTTGTGCAATCACACCAAATGACCCACTTCTGGAGTGCAAATCTGAGAGGTCAATTTGGTGGTGCTGTAATTCTACACTAATAATAACTTTATATAAATCCAAGGGAAGGATATGAAGATCCAAAGTCATGGTGAAGGGTCATAGGTCAACTATACACTCCTTAACTAATGATTCCACTCATATTTTTTCTCTAGAAGCCATTTCAACAACCTAACTAAGTCCCTACCTAACTGCCACCAACCTGCATCACTCTACTAACGATGGAAAAATGAAAGAATCTGATGAGACTGAATCAAATAAGATCGGGTTAGAAATACCGAGTAATGATACCGTGTGGTCTTTATCACCATGCCCTCGTGCTCTACTCACAGGCGGTTCTTGACCACAACATAGATATTGTGGCTCTTGGCCATATCACCAACCCTAGGCTCAAAACTTATTTCCTACCCTAATTAGCAAGATTTTGAAGGTACTCTATCAAATTATGACCACGTACACTGCACCCATAACAACTATCTGGTCCTCTCGAATGAGAATATACTCCTCTAGATGGCCCGGTAGTCCATGTTGTAGAACCTGATGATCCTCACATAGATCTCTATGGTTGTTGCGGTGTACATACTCCCGCCGATTGTGTGCTTGAAGTGGATCATGTTTGCTTGTGGGGACCCCAAGCCGGTGGTCCCATACTATGCCCTCTATGAGCATCGTTTTGTTTGGATGCCAAAAGAGTGGTCGAGTCTATTTCTTCTAAGTAGGAGGATTCCTAAAGGAAGACCGTGATGAAGTGTGTCCACCAAGAGGAAAAGAAGTGATCCCCTTGACCTACTATCTTGTAACTTATCTATGTGGCTCCTCACTTTTTCATGAGCCTACTTGAGTTGTCCCCCTAGTTTCCTTTGCAATATATTCCTTCTCTAAGGCCCCTGCTAGTGTCTATGGAAAATGCATGCACAATGCCACACCGAAGTATAAGTTCATGCCCCGATGAACCCGTGAACTCTAACCTGCTCGTCCTACATTTAGTCACCGAATTATATCTAAAAACTCGACCCTCATACTCTTTCATTGTCATGGAATCTGTCACGGATCATGAAACTCATCGATCCGCTTTTGGATGAATCTACTACATATGAATATACTCTGAAAGCACTCCTTGAAGAGCTCCCAAGTGATTGTCTCAAAATTTACATGGAACTTCTACTCCTCACCTCCACCAAACTCTTGATCCATCTCTTAGAAGGTGGATAAGCAACACAATCTTTTATGTTTCTAGTTTAAAGACATATCTTAAATCATCCACTCAAGCTAACTAACCATAGATAGTGGCAGGTGTGTAACTTTATTATCTCACCGATGTGATATGTCCCTAACAATTTTGGCCCCTAGGTCTTTCTACATGAACATCTTGTTGTATATATCTCCCTCCTCGGGTAAATATAGACAAACAGAAGAATGTGGAAATCAAAGAAACACAAAACAACAGGTGTTGACACCGAAAAAGTTACACCTTGGCATAGAACAGGAGGTGCTGACACCAAAAAAGTTACACCCCTGGCACGAGATCGAGGTGCTAACACAAAAAAGTTACACCTGGGTGCAGATCGGAGAGTCTTGACACAAAAAGTTGTGCCCCGGCATAGAATAGGAGGTGCCGACACTAAAAAGTTACGCCCTTGGCACGAGATCGGGAGGTGTGACACTGAAAAAGTAGCACCTCGGCATAGAACGTAAGGTGTTGATATTAAAAAAGTGCACCCCAGTGCGGATCGGAGATCTTGAGAGTGCCGAGAAAAAATTTGTGCCCCGGCATAGATCGAAAGGTGGCCGACACCGAAAAGTTATGCCCCCACGTACCTTCGAGAGGCACAACATTTTGAGCAATCGACACTCAACCCGACAGAAGCAAGCCATGACCCGAGATATTCAAATGGCCATAAATTTTCACAGGGAGCTCGGATTCACGTGAGGTTGAACTTTTGGAAAGCTTACGAGAATATCTTTAATCGGATGAGAACAAGTTGTTCAAAAATAAAAAAATATAGTTCGCCATTTTTTGGGTTTGCTACGGTTCTCACCTACCATCATAATGAGATGAATTAAATACAACGTAGAGGTGGTTGGGGTAGTTTTGGAATTCCTCTCTCTTTTATCTCTCATTCTTCCTATAAATTGTAAGGAGGGGCTTCTTTCTAAAGGTTGGACATTCTAGTTTTACCCCCTACCTTCTTTTCTTTGGCATGTGAATTTGTGGAGTTCAAACCTCCCATCTAAAACTATAATGTAACTTTGCCTCTTGGCATTTTATAGTGTATTGTATCGATATTTGGAGAAAGTAATGCATGTCTGTGGATGATTCTCAACCCTCTCTATGTTCATTTGCACCCTCCCGATATTTCACTTGTAAATCTTATTATCTCATGCATGATCTTGCATTACATTTTAATGGTTTGTGTTTATTGGCAAGACAGATGTTTCTTCATTCCTCGGTGCATCACCTTTGTTAGTTCGGATTATTTTTATGAATTTTCTTACCCTATCTCCTTGCAAGTTAGATTAGGTTTTTGAGTAAACCCTCTCGCATTTTTATGTGTACATATGAATAGAGGAATAGGAACTGCCCTTCATCCGGAGAGCTTTTCCGTTTTCACAAGGTCCCACACTTGGTAAAAGCTCCATGTTATACAATCACATTGAGAGTCTCAACCCATTTAGTTGCAGAGACATTCATGGGTGCTATGATTTGCCATCAATAGTTTTGCCATGCCGGTGGGACCAAGAGGTCATTCCACAAGATTTGAATTAATTTTCAAGAAATTTGGTCTTAGAAATTGCAGGTTTTACAATTTCATATTTTTTTCACCTTCCAGGGCTGAACTTTGAAATCAATTTTCAAGGGGTTAAGTTGCTCAAAAAAGTCATAATTTCACCATCTATAGATCGAGGGACAATCTTTAAAAGGGTATTCTTAGATTTTTGAGATTTTGACTTTCAAAATTTCATAGTTTTTAGTATTTCGGGTTTTCCCAGGTGTTGAGCATGTCCCAAGTTCCGGCACAGTGTGTTTCAGGTTTTGTAAGTTGCCTTGCATGACCTAAGTTTCACCTATACCTTTCAGGATTAGTAGCTACACAACAAGACCCGATAACCGAATTGAAGAACTGTATCTTTTGGGTCCTTCAAAGTTTTAAATTCTATTTTTAATATTGTCAGGTTTGGTGTGTAACTTGGCAGGATCTAGCCTTTTGAGGCTCATTATCTAACACATCTGGTGACTTCAAGGGATAGAATTTAGTGGTGTAGCAGCAAAAGTTGCCTAGGTGCATGAGAAGAATTCGAACCAAGTCTGATACTCGAGAGGATGGGTTATTTGTCTACTTACATAGCTATCGCGGGTAGAGGAAGGAGAGGAAGAAGACCACAAAGATCACCATCTCCACCTAACAGGACTTTATCAACCCCTCCACCTAGTAGACCTTTCATCCAATCAACAAGGGTTCTCAGGCCAATTAGAATGGCACAACAAAACCCTTTTGTCAACTTCACTGGCAGCAGCCCACTTGCCCTCAATGCACAGAATCTAGTTCCAATTGTAGCATTGAAGAACATTCCATTTTTCACTGGAGAAAATCATACCACTCCTAGTGATCATGTCAAAGACATTGCTAACGTTTGTGTAATCCATGAGATAAATGAAATGGATGTTTCTATCAAATTATTGGCATCTTCATTCAAAGGGAAGGCATTGTAATGGTTTAGGAGCCTTGGAGTTGGTTCTATCCAAAATTGGAATCAGTTATGCATAGTTCTCCATGAGCAGTTTGGAGAAAAGGAGACAATTTTTCTCTACTTGAATAATTGACAACTATCAAGAGAGCTCCCAATGAGCAGCAAATGGACGACTTGAACTTCAGATTTTAAAGGTCTTGGGATAGGATTCCAGTGGCCGTTAGGCCAACAGCTGAAGGTTCTTTTCTATATTATCTTAAAGCTTTAAATTTTGATATTTCTATGTTAATTCAATCTATGGGAGGCACAACCTTACCTGCTACTTATAGCATTGCCATTAGGGCTAAAAATATCCTATTCAAGCTGGTAAGTGGGCTCCTGAGCCTCCCATGCCCTTGTATCCAAACTTAGAAAATCCAAGCACTAGTCAAGAACCCACTTTGGCTCCTATTCCCACTCCTAGAAATCAAAGTTCAAATGAAATTTCTACTTCATCCTCTAGCACTTCAAATGAACTCCAAGATGTCGTGAAACAATTGCAAAATTTGGAAAATGAGCTGGTTACACTCAAGAGGTAGCAAGGCCAAGGTTTTAGTTCTTATCAGCCTCAAGCTCAACCTAATAAGAAACCATACTAGCCCATTAGGCCACCCAATCTAGCTACAAATCAAAGCCAAGTAAGGCCTCCTGCCAATAAACCATTTCAACCATATAACCCCAATGTTGCATCTACTTCTAAAGCAAAGAGTGCGGTCTGCAAAAAAACATAGCTCAAGAGTATGATTGGTGTTTCCCATGCAATGAACATCACAACCAATCTATGTGCTTCAATGGTGCTTTGAACCAAGCCTTGATGGTGACAACGATTGGTGTAGAGGGAAAAGTGAGTCAAGAAACAAATCAGCAACAAGGGACATCTCAAAGCAAAACACAACTCCAAATGATACTGCACTTGTGAATAGGCAAGCCGAGGATTTTTGTGGCATGAGTCAAACAATTTCTCGGGCGTAGCAGCTAACACAAGATCAAAGAAGAGGAATATTGGTGAAGGGCGGTCATTGGTTCCAAGTGATCTATAACCTTCCATCACTCCACAAGGTTTTGGTAAGCAAAATATAGTTCCAAACACGCAAGGATAGCCCAAATCACCTTCTAAACCAACTCAAATGCTAGCTATTTATGCCCATGCACACGAAAGGTATGTGTAGGCTAAAGGACAACAAAGAGATCTTTCATCCCCATTTAACATCATCGATCAAATGAATAAGACACATGTGAACATTTCAATGTGGGAATCTTTATCCATCCCAGGACAAAGAGATCTTCTACAAGTTGCCATGAAGAATTGGTGAACTTCAAACCAGCAGTGTCCCTATGTAAGAGAATGTCCTCACAAATGCTGCTCAGCCTAAAGGGAATCATGGAGGACAACAAGGTAAAGTTTTGAAACCCCCTCCATTCTATGTTTCATTAATCATTGGGGATAAACTAGTACACAATTGCATGATTGATTATGGGGTAAGTAGTTTTGTCATGCCTAAGCAAATAGGCTGATCAAATGGGTCTCTAATATGAAGTCATATCCAAGGGGATAGTGCATTGGATGGGACAACAGTAGAAATGGTGGGAGTGATTAAAGGTTTGAATCTTACGTTGCATGCATGCCCCAACGTTACCATTTTACAAGATGTGTTAGTGATAGATTTTCCACCACTCTTTGCCCTATGCTTATCAAGGGATTTCAAAGCTAGAATTGGAGGCTACTTATCTGCTAACTGGTCACACATGTTGTTTAGAACAAGATATGGTACTAAGGTCACAATCAGATCCGAACCAATTGCAAACTTTCATATTGAGCCTCATACTCCAAGCCAAATCAATGCCAATTGTTTAGCATTTGATCAAGAAGATTATCCAAGCATAGATGAAGCTGACACCAAAGTTGGAAGCATCCCAGATTTGACTCTTGATGAATGGGAAAGCAAGGTACATGCTTTTGATCCCTACCAAGAAGTAGAAGAATCTGAGCTAGGAGTCTATTACATACATGAAGAAAACTAGTCTATTCCTAGCATCACCAAACCAGACCATAAGGATGACAATGAGGTATGACAGTTATTTTTCGATGGATCAAGGAGTAGGCAAGGTGCAGGAGGAGTTATGCTTGTTTCACCTCAAGGCATCAAATATTATTCAGCTTTCCGTTTCTAGTTTTCCTATTCAAACAACATGGCTGAATACGAAGCATTGATTCATGGACTTCATTGGGCCAGGAAAAGGGCATAAAGAATGTGCAGGTGTTTGGAGATAGTGAGCTAATCATCAACCAAGTCAGGGGACAACATGCTACAAAGAATGACCTGCTGAGGAACTACAAGAACAGGGTATGGGACCTCATTGAGGATTTCAAAGCTTTCAACATCATATCCATACCCAAGAAGAAAAATGAAGCCGCAGATAGGCTCACAAAGCAGCTTAGAGAAACGTTCGATGTGGTTGACAACATCGTAAGAAAAAAAAACACAACCACATATCCATGTGATTGTGAAGCCAAGAGTTCCGAGATAATAATAAAAGTTGGTAGGTGTTTGAGAACGATCAACAGATCATTAATTTTTGCAAGAAGAGGCTGAATTCTCAACTAGGAATCGGGATAGCTAGAAAAGTAGTATGGGGATCAAGTAGTGCAGTGTGGACAAACAAGCTTCCTAAGGGTTTAGTAACGTTGGAGTATATCTTCAACCCTAACGACTAGCGATTACGTAAGGAAAAGGATAACATACAGTCAAGAGAGAGAATATTGAGCCAATTCTGGTTGGGAAGGCAAAACACTTCAAATTGGTAAAGTGGCCATTGAGTAGGAGAAATCAGATTTCATACTGGCTTTGCCAAGAATTTCTAGATGTCTTCGCTTGAGCTGTGAATACTTGAGAGGATTCACTCGGAAGTTGGCACAACATACCATAGAATTGGACCCAGATGCTAATCCCATTAGGTATAAGTAGAGACCAAATCAACCCTCACATTGAGCCTCTAATGAAGAAAGAGCTAAACAAGCTAATAGAGGCAAGCATTATATTCCCGATCAAGCACTCAAGCTAGAATGCAAACTTGGTTCCGGTTAGAAAGAAGAGTGGAGAAATCAAGTTATGTGTGGACTTTTGAGACCAGGGGCATCTCTCAAAGACCATTACCCACTTCCTTCAATGGAACAAATATTGCAAGTGGTATCTAGTTCAGAGAGATTCTCTCTCCTAGATGGCTACTCGAGATACAATCGGGTAATGGTGAAAGAAGATGACCAGTTCAAGATGGCTTTTACCACCAAATGGGGCACCTATGCCTACAAGAAGATGCCATTTGGGCTATCAAATGCTGGAGCCACTTTCCAAAGGGAAATGGATATGGAATTTAAGGGGTTGATTAATAAAATAGTTCTAATATATCTTGATGACATCACCGTATTCTTCGAAAATGTAGCGGATCACCTCTTTCATTTGAGGTAGGTATTTCAGAGGTGTAGAAGATTTGGGGTATCATTGAATCCCAAAAAATGCATATTCTTGGCTCATGAGGGAAAACTTCTAGGCCATATTGTTTCAAAGGAGGGGTTGATGATTGACCTAGAAAGAGTTGAAGCAATTCGAGCATTGCCATTGCCAAGTCACAAGAAGGCTCTTCAAAGATTCTTAGGAAGGATCAATTTTTTCCGCAGGTTTGTTCCAAACTTTGCAGCTCTTGTAAAGCCAATAACGCTGATGTTAAAGAAGAGCATGGCATTTAAGTGGACATCTGAAGGAAAGGAAAGTTTTGAGGCAATAAAAGAGGCTATATCTCAAGCTCCAAGTCTCGTCAATCATGACTTCTCCAAGGAATTCATGCTATATGCCTTCGGTGGTGGAGACATAATTTCTGCAATCTTGGTACAACAAAACAAAGAGGGATTAGAACAACCAGTTGCTTTCTTCACCAAGTCTTGGAGGAATACGAAACAAGGTACTCTTTCATTGAAAATAATGTCCTTGCAGGTGATCGGGAGCTTAAAAATTCAAGCAGCGGCTAGTCTCAAACAACAAGATCCAATTATTGGTCTCTCATGCGAGTCAAGGACTTCCTTCTAAACAAGGATCTGAATGAGAAACGTGCAGGGATGGGTAGCCCATGTCATGAAATATGACATCGAAATTAAGGTCACTAAGCTGGTCCATGGAAAGGGATTATGCGAACAACAAGCTTTGATTCAACAAGTTGAGCAGGTGATGAAAAAGAGACTGTCTTGGTACTACAGGATGTTCAAGAACAGAAAATGATGATGTACCCACTCCTTGTTGGAATTAGAATATGATACACTTCCTACGGTAGGCCTATGCCCTCCGTAATTGAGCAAAGCAAAAAAAGGAGATACTTCAGATTACGAGCCATTCTATATGTGCTTGTTGATGGTGTTTTGTTTAAAAAAAAGACATCAATGGATTTTTATTGAGGTGCATTGGGACAGTCAAATTAAGAGGGTGTTACGAGATTTTCACGATGGAGATTTTGGAGGACATTTCAGCCCACAGTAACAACTCTCAAGATAATGAAGGCAAGGTATTATTGGCCGAAATTGTTTAGTAGACTGCTATACAAGGATAAGAACGTCAAGAAATGTGCGCTTTTCACGGAAAAGAAAGACTAGCAAGAGTGCTTCCATTACACCCAACTTTGGTTGACCAACCATTTATGCAATGGGGATTGGACTTCATCGGGGTCATCAACCCAAACTCAAGCCAAGGCCACAAGTGGATTCTCATGGCAACGGACTATTTAACCAAGTGGACCAAAGCAAAGTAGCGCTCAAAGAGGAAAATGAGTCTAACATACTAGACTTTTTATGAAGGAATAGTGACCAGGAGTTCGAGTGTGTCGGCCACTATCATATCGCAAATGCATTGGCATTCATAGGTTCTAAGATTACGTAATGGGTTGTCAAGAATGGAATCTATTTGAGCACCTCTTCAAATTATTACCCGCGGGGTAATGGATAAACGAGTTAACGAACAAGAATTTGCTTAAGGATCATCAAGGACTCGGATGAAAACCAAATAACATGGAATACCAAGCTGAAATCGGTGTTATGGGGTGACAGGATAACACCAAAGAGGTCTATAGGTATTTCTCCTTACAAGTTAGTCTATGGGAAAGAGGCGCTTTTCCTATATCATTAGAATTCCCGGCATTGGAGCTTATGAAGTAGTTGGAGTTGTCGAGTTCAAACCAATGAAGGCCGGATATGCAAAGTTGATGGAACTGGAAGAAATCGGAGAGCACGCAGCTTCAAACGATTGAAAAGTATCAGGCCTTAGTAAAAAGATGGTTTGATAAGAAAGCAAGAGCAAGGACCTTCCAGGAAGGGGATCTAGTTCTAAAATGGGATGCAGATCGAGCGAAACCAGGAAGGCATTCCAAGTTTGATGCCATTTTGAGTGGCCCCTACATGGTCATGGGATGTAAAAGTAGTAATGCCTTCCAATTGTCTACATTAGATGAAGAAGAACTCCCGATTCCAGTTAACGGGATCTATCTTAAACATTGTTACTAAAAGGAAAAGGTTTACCCTTGTAAATATTAGCCTAGATTTCAATTCCTCTAAGTGCGTATGCACATTGTCTTGTTGTAGTTAGGTTCTAATTTCCCTAAGTACTTTGGCACAGGTTTTATTACTCTCGGGTTGAATTTATACAGATTCAAAGCATGCTCTTGGAGAAGGAGTTGCGATATCATGGCTCGGGATCAGAGATCAAGTTGGTTTCAGGTTATTGCTTATGACTCCATGCCTAATGGATTGCTAAAAGGCCATTGATCTTCTACCTAGTAGGCAAGTGATCCCGTTGAGTCACCAAATTGTTGTATATATCTCGTCCTCCTGGTAAATATAGAAAAACAAAAGATTGTGGAAATCAAAGAAACGCAAAACAAGAGGTGTTGAGATCGAAAAGTTGTGCCTCGACACATAACAGAGGTGTCGACACCGAAAAATTTGTGCCCCTAGCAAGAAGATCGGAGAGTGCTTAACGGTGAAAAATTTGTGCCCTGCAGATCAGAGGTCTTGACACCGAAAAATTTGTGCCCCTAAAGCATAGATCGAAGGTGTTGACACTAAACAATTTATGCTCTGGTGCACCTTCGGGAGGTGCAACATTTTGAGTCTGAAACTCCAAACCCGACAAGAAGCAAGCCTCGACCCATACATTCAAATGGCCATAACTTTTCATAGGGAGCTTAGATTCACACGAGGTTGGAATTTTTCGAAAGATTACGAGTTCCTCTATCCAACTACAATTGGATATATTTAATTGGTTGAGAACAATTTCTTCAAAAATGCAAAATACAGTTCACCATTTTTGGGTTTGCTAAGGTTCTCACCTACCGCCATAATGAAATGAATTAAATGCATCCTGAGGTGTTTGGGGTAGATTTAGAATTCCTCTCTTTTCTCTCTCATTCTTGCTAGAAATCATAAGGAGGGGATTTTTCTAAAGGTTAGACATTCTATTTTTTTCCCTCCCTTCTTCTCTTTGGTAGGTGCATTGTGGAGTTTAAACCTCCCATCTAAAACTATAATGTAACTTTGCCTCTTGGCATTTTGTAGTGTGTTGTATCAATCTTTGGAGAAAATAATGCATGTCTGTGGATGATTCTCAACCATCTCTTTGTTCATTTGCACCTTCTTGATCTTTCACTACAAATTTGGTTATCTCAGTGCATGATCTTGCATTACATTTTAATGGTTTGTGTTTATTGGCAAGAAGATGTTTGCTCATTCCTCGGTGCATCACCTTTGTTAGTTCGGTTTAGTTTTTATGAATTTTCTTACCATGTCTCCTTGGCAAGTTAGATTAGGTTTTTGAGTAAACCCTCTACATTTTTATGTGTGCATCCGAATGCAGGAGGAATAGGAACCAACCTTCATCTCAAGAGCTTTTCCATTTTTGCAAGGTCCCGCACTTGGGAAAAACTCCATGTTATGCAATCACACCGAGAGTCTCAACCATTCAAGTTGTAGACATTCATGGGTGCTGTGATTCACCATCAACACATCCCTCACCTAGGGCTCTTAGATTTGTCTCTGTCTCCCAAAGCTCTATCTTTGTGCTCTCTAGGTGGTGACTCATCTCTGACCGAATCTGCATGGGAGTGCTATATCCTATCTTTGGCAATGTGATGTGATAGTGCACAAGCCTCCACTTATGGATCTCCATCTTGTCCATTAGGTCACCCTCCTAAATATTCTTTACGTAAAGTGTCATTAACATCTTGTAGTATTTGAAGTATTTGAGGTAATGTGGCTGCTACTTACTAATGTGGGGTGGTAGATCTAGGATCACGTGAAAAGATATCTTATTTAGTTTTCACCTACCGCATTGAGACTCAAGATGAGAGTTTTTTCATCATCATTTTGGATTTGTTTCAATTTTCTAAGTTTTCTGCATTTTAAAACATCATGCAATGTTATGTGATCTTGTTTTAGAGATATGCTAGGTTTTATTGTTGTGTTTCATGTTTGTAAATGTGCTCGTGGTCTAAGTGTTGAACCCATGTTTGAGTATACCAAGTGTAACACCCATAAATTTCTACTCTCAAAATATAGAGAACATATAAGTTGATAGTCAAGTTTATGGTAATAATTTTTTTTTATTTAACATTGTTTGAAAGGTTAAGCTTTTTCTTCATTAATAAATTTCTCAGTTAGAGACTTTCTACACAAGATTGTGAAAAAAGGAATTAAATTAATAGTCAATTATTACAATTTATTTCTTAAGCTATATTTACAGTTTAAGGCTTATAATAAGTTCCATTAGTTAAATTAGTTATCAAGCACCAAGGTTACATTATTTTCTAACTCAAGGGTTAATTGTTTTACCTAGCCACTAAGTGGCCTCATTCACCCCATTACCCATGTTATTTATTTTTATTTAAAGTTACATTCCCACAAAATTCCTTCCCACTTAAATGAGGTAGGGTTTAATTTGGTCCATAGGATTAAATCTATCCTAGCCCTTAGATTTAGGTTGCCCTAAATTTTGTTATAGTTCTCTTTTTTAATTCATATCCTCCCAAACAACCTCATTTTTGTTTTCTTATTTATAGGTTTTCGAAGAGGAGGAGGATCCATGGGAGTAAGAAGAACAACCATGGAAAAATTTCTCTTTACATTAGTTGTAAATATTTTCCATTATAATGTTGACCATTGTTAAATGTAGAGATCCTACCATGGATCTATTTTGTTATTTGATAAAATCATTTTCTTGTTTTCGAGTCCAACTATTGGGAAACCCCATATCTTGTAAATCCAAGAGTTTTACACTTTTGGGTGTCAAAAAGGGGATTGGAAGGCTAGAACTTTTAAATTTAATTGATTCCTAGTTGCTGAGAAGGTTCCTTGTTGTGGTTTTAAGCTTAGATTTTACTTAATTTTAAAATTGGGATTTTCATGGATGGAAATTTATTTTTCTCAAAAGTGATGAAACCAATGCCCTATGTAGGCCGAAATTCTTGTGACCACCACCTTTCCCGGAGGGTGGTTCATTGACTACCGCTCTATGTTGGGCAGTGATTCTAAAACTGCCACTCTTCATAGAGCGGTGGTTCTGTTCTTTGAAAACAGAACCTTCAACAATACATTATTTTCACAGGTTTTATTCCCAAGTTAATTTTTAATGCAATATTAATTTTAAGGAAGGTGTCTTCTATTCATTTGTTGGTAAAGTGATAGTATATCTAGTTTCTTAATTCCAATTACATAACATCAACTCAATCTCTATTCTTCCCTTTGCAATAAAATGTAAAAATTGAGTATAACATTACTACAATTCATTTTATTTCACATATTCAATTTTTCCAACAAAAACAACAAGAATTCAACACACTTCCTTTCAATACATCTTTTTTTCCAAATATACATGTATATTCATTGCAACTTTAAATGCTTACAACTTTAGGAGAGTTTCATTTCAAGAAATATAAACAACTTAAGCTTGACTCTCTCTATAAAACTACAATACAAATAGAAAAACTACAAGTTACCATATAATTATTTTTAAACGCAAGGACTTCAAATTCTTTTCTTTCACTAAGACTAATCCTTTCCAACAAGGTAAGTAACCAAGAGATCTTTCTACATTCACTAACTCATTTCAACTTGGAATAAATGAAATGTTACAACTCTCTTTAAAACATACAAATGTTACAAACTTCCACTCAAAGTGGGAATAATAATATGATCAAATAAAATATAGAGATTCTGTAACAAGGACAAAAATCAAGTCTTCTTTGCATTTCTTCTCCCAACTTGTAGCTTCAATATTTCAAAATCTTGGATATTCATACAATGAAAAGGGGGAATACGCGACTCTCTCCTCCCAACCTTTAATACATTAGAGGAGAATCTATCCCCTTATTTGACCCCAAGCCCCAATGGAAGAAAAATGTGGGATCTAGGGAAAAATTTGACAACTTTTGTTTACAATAAGGTTTTGATAAAACATACAATCCAAACATTCAACACATTTAAATAGACATACTCAACAAATTTTAAAACTTTCTCAAATAAGACATAGGTTTGATATCAAACCAAAGAGAGAAAGGAATCTAGGAAGAAATCCCTTTTTCTCCCAAGTGAATTAGGATTTTCACACAAAGCTTCCATTTGCACAATACAAATAACAAAACATCTGTATCTTTCCCCTTGCAAGTTTGTAAAAATATGACCATGATTACTTTTTCACACCCCATAGGTGGAACTCCCAATCACACTCCCTCCAAAATGTATTCCTTAGAACTCCCTTTTTCCTCCCCAATAGTCCCATACTTTCATCTCCCACTCCTTTTTTAAGTAAAACTACTGAACCACACAAAAAAAACATATTCACAAAACTCAAACAATATCAAACAAGAACAATTTTCACAACTACAAACATACGAAGGAAAAAAAAAAGGTGTAGATCCTACCTCTCCATCAAACTTCCAAGAGTCTTACTCAATAATATTTTTACACCTTCAAGCCAAGCACACTCCAAAAGCAACTCCAACAAGCTCTCAATTCCAAAATATCAAAAGAAATAAAATCAACAAATAACCCCAATTCCATCAAATTCCATCAATAAATAGAAAATGAGATATGAGTATGATGAGGTGGCTCCATGTAAGATGGTACTTCATCATTCCTCCATTCCAAAACACAAGTCAAAAACTATTCCCAAGACAATAAATGAACATGTAAGACTCATAACAAATGAGAAAGACACTTAAACTTACACATCGAGCCTACGAATGACAATTTAATTGTGGTAAGTAGGAAAGTGCAATTATTTTAAATTTTTTTCACTCCAAAATATATAAATTTAAGTCTAAAATTAACTCCCCATACCATAGGTATGGTTTTTGGTTGAATTTAAAAGGCATTGAACAAGCATAGCTTCTCCCATAAGCCTAAAAAAGCCTCCCAAGTCAAAATCTGAATTTTAAAGTTGGGAATAGTACAAAACACAAAAAAACAAAAATCCAATTTACATCCACACAATTTCAAGGACCATCTACCCTCATAATTATCCAACTGTCACATCATTATTTTAGTTAACAAATTAAGTTAGATTAGCTAATTAAGATGCATTAATAATTTCTAAAAATGACTTCAATTTCCAATAATTAAATACATATACAAAAATAAAACACACACACACAATTTAAATAAAGTGAAAATATTTCACCCCATGGCCACACATGCGAGGTCACCCTCCATGAGAAACATCCTAACTAGGCATGGAAAACACCACATAAACATAAGACATAATTGTCAAATGTGGCCATGTTACACAACACCCGACATCCTTCTGTGGTTGGCACCCTATCCTCTTTCAATGTATCTGATAAAATATCCCTCCAACACAACAAAATACCTCTCTAGTCTCACGGCCACATCAACAATATCAAGTAATAATACATCTACATAGAAATCAATAATCGTCATCCAAAATTAAGTAATTCTATCATCTATCAACATTTCAAAAATATGATCCTAAAATCCATGAGATTAAAATTCTACTCGGAACATCAAGAGTATAACGTATTAGTATAAAATCCAAATAGTATAAATCAACATATATCAAATTATCTTCCAATGTCATCTAGTGTATCATAATCAAAATGGGAATCACAACATGTCAATAATACAAATATCTACATAGTGTATCATCTACTTGATCAATGTATCGTAATCAAATTGTATAAGTATTAGTCTAAATGTAAAATCAAAATAATGAAAATAGTGTCGAAGAGGAGTTAGCACTACACTAGAAATCACAATGGAGAGGAATCAATATCTATAATAGAGCGAGAGGGAACTTTGGTGGAATGGAATGGCCTACACAAGCACACTATCTTGAGAGAGATTTATAGCTTAATTTGGTGGGAAGTAAATGCAACAATGTTAATGGAGCACGAGAAAAATTTTAATATATATTTGAAAGTTAGTGCGTAAATGAAGTCTATTGCATCGGCTTGCATATTAGTCTCCCACCTCAGTCCATGTAAAACATTAGGGAGTCAAATTAAATACACATTCATTGACTCACTTCACAATTATTGAGAATACCCTATAAAATTAACCTTAATTAACTCCGAAACTTTCTTAATGTTAAAGAGTACAGGGTCACATCTTTATCTAAATCCTAGAACCAACTATGGATATTACAATTAAATGTGCTAAAAAGAAAGTAGAAACTAACTTTGAAACAATAAAGGTAATGTCTTTCCTTTCAAATGTGTTCGGTAGCTTCATAAGGTAAAGGAGTTAAATATATTGATTGTATGATGAAAGTTGAATAACAAAAACAATAGTTTAAGAAGATTGAGATAAAAGAAATATACAAAATATCAAATATGCAAGAGAAAACAACTACATTTACCCGGTAAAATTATAGTTGAGTACTTGGGAAATATTCATAGAATAAAACACTATATATTATTAACTCTATATGAATAGATTACATGCGAACTCATTATATGAGCTATTTTGTCTCTCCAAAAGATAAATACTCCTTATTAGCAAAGTGTAATTAGGATTCCTCCTTAAAATAGAGTAGAAAAATGACATTATGATTTTCCTTCATAAAAATAGAATACGATTGAATTCATTTTTCTAAAAACAAGGGATTGACTCCTTAAAAATTAATTCGGGACATCAACCCCAAACCTCCTCTAGTGGGCTGAATAACTTGCAAGAGTAGTGGCAGAAAGCTCGTCATACCTCCTTCAGCAAATGACGTACAAATTGCGTCATAAAAGAATTGAACATATCTAACACTATTGATCAAAAATTGATATTCATATTAGACAAATATATCTACCAGTAGAAATATCTATCGAAACTAGCTAAATAATTACAATTTGCAAACTTGAAACATAATGGCTATAAAAAAATTAGTTGTGTGATAACATCTTCTCAAATCGGGTATGTTATTATGCATCCATGCGTCCAGATATTAAACTCGCCAAGAACATTAATAATGCAAATACACATTCTACTCTTTCCTGCAAATTATTTTCTATATAATATTACAAATATATTTGTCTCTTTGTTTTTTCATTCATTTTCAGGTTGTAAAAAGTCGTTACTTTCCGTGCTCATGTATCAATTCCTCAGAAATGCCAGTAACATAATAATTGAAAATTAAGACTATTGAGAAATATAACACTAGAAATCACACGCATACAGTGCAATGTGATTTCCGAAAGGGAATCTGTGGAGAAATAAATAGTTAGGGGTGTGTTAAAAGAGGTCATGGTACGAGAGATTTAAGTTTTTAGAAATAAGAGAACGAGGAATTTTTTTGTGAAGATTGTAATTTTCCAAATGCATATGGTTGGAAAAGGAAACATAAGAACCAAAGCAAAAATGTTTTGTTTTTTAATTTAAAAATAAATGTCAACCAACGATAGACTACAACCAACCACAACACATCATAAGGAATTCTCAAGAGACGAAAATAATGTACTCGAATGAGGCATATGAAATAGCATTTCAAAATTCAATGTTAAAGAGATAAAAATCATTTAAATGCGATTTCATATGCAAAGAAAACATCAATACACATGTATATATGTATATATACATATGCATTGAATATGAAATATTATATAGTCATAATTTTAAAGTTTTTGCTTGATTTGTTTTATTTTTAAATAAAATTTTGAAAAAGAATCAAATTTAAAGGTTTTTTTTTTGTAAGTTGTTGTAAAGTTTATTTATGGAATAGGAGTAAATGTATGTTGAGAATTTAAAAAATCTAGTTTTGTGCGAGGAAAGGTATAAAATAAAATGACTAGAAGTCATAAAATAAATTAAACAAATAGTTAAAAAATTGTGTTAGTTTTTGTTTTCCATAGTGTGTGGAAGTGAGAAAAAAAAAGTGTATGGAAAGATTTATGTAGTTACTATTGATGCGAAATCATAGCACTTTGAGATGTATCTCGATCTGTTGTTTGATAATGGACATCTAGTTTGATCTGCATAACATTGGATCATATCTCAAGTTGGGACTTGCACTTGAGATGATCCTTCGAAGAAAGTTGGTTCTTCTTCATATCTACCTCGCCACAAGCTACTCCGGTGTAGGCACACTAATCTAATCCTAATATAACCATTCCAAGGGACCGGGAGAGAAAGAAGGAAAAATAGAGCCTACACTTAAGCAATGATACACCGAGAAGGAAAGTGTGAGATATTCGATGAGGGAGAATGAAACAAGGGAAAACAGAGCTAAGGGAGGCGAGATAGAAGTGACATGGACCCAGATCCAAAATCCGCCATTAAATCACCATGAAGCATGACACCCCGCACTTGCAAACATGAAATACATGCACAAAAAATAGATCTGGAGTGGAGAGGCACGGGGAAACAACAAAATAATGCAAAGGGTTGAAGAATACCATGAAAACACATTTTTATTGTTCTAAAAGGTGCACTGAGACCATTACATTTCTTCTCGGAGAACAAATACACTTTCTGGTGTAGGAGAAGGCTTACAACTCAAAAATTGAGTCGGGAAAAAAATTTGTGAGAGTTTCCCTCCTCCCAGAATGTCTCTTCCTGTCAAAATGAGAAGTGTTTACAATATATAGAATGAAGATGGAGAGAGATGAGGGAAAATCAGATTCTCGATCCACCCTTTGATAACATTCATTAAATTGATCCCCAAAAGTCAAGATTTCCCAATGCATTCAAGCTTCGGAAGAAGAAATTGGCCATACTTCGTTAAATTTCGATGGTTGGAATGCACTGGAACTGCAATTTTGGGCTGGAAACATTTTCATGTTTTTCACCTACCCAAACTTTGCCAAAATTCAAAATTCAGTTTCCATGGCCAAGAGAATGTCAAGATATTTTCAAAAGAGTATAAATTTGTTGAATTTTGAACTCTGGTTCGAAATTTATCATCGTCTGATGATTTGTATTGAAACTCAGTGAAAATGGCAAAAAAACCGAGTTTTGAAAATGAGTCTGCAGGCCCAAAATTCACTTTGTGCCTTTTGTGCAAAAAATGTAAAAGTCACAAAGCCTCTTGTAGCTCATTGGTGTGAAATGACATGTATGCACAACTCTCTATGGGCCCAAAATTCATTTTTGTCATTTGCAAAAGTTACAAAGTTCAAAAGCTCCACGCAAAGATGTTTCTCGAGGTTCAAAGTTGCAAATTGTCATTTTTGTAAAATTTAAAAAAATTCCAAAGTTCCCCTGATTGTCTAACTCCCGTAGCTGAAAAAGGCACGACACGTGGCTTGTCTTGGCGTCGGCGGAGAGTGTGGCTCATTTTTATACTTTTACGCTTTCACAACAAAAGTGAAAATTCTAAAGTTCCTCCATGACACTGTCTTTTCTGATTTGACTTGAAACATGACCATATGTCCCTTTATGGGCCTTAGGTATTTTCCTTTTCATTTCTCTATGGGTTTGAAAATTCACTTTGGCAAGATTTCCTTTGCGACCGTAAGTGCGCATTTTCAACTTAATAAAAGAAACCTCACCGTGCTTGCGAGCCAAAAATTATAACTTGTGCCTTTTGTGAAAAATTCCAAAGTGTCGAAACATCCCCCACCACTCTGCTGGCCCACAAATATAACTTGGCAAAAAGTCTTCCCCAGGCCCGCCATCCCGGTTTTGGCAAAAAATCCTTCTTAGGCCCGTCGACCCGTAACTTGCAAAATATGAGGAGTTAGAAGGACTTCTTTACATTTCTGGAAAGGGGAAGAAATTTCCCATCTGATGGAAATAGTTTTAGGGGACCTTAAGTGCTTAAAATATATAAAAATAAAAATTAAAGAACAAAAGGGGAGAAGGGGTTACTTGACCAAAAATAAGGGTGAGCTTATTTTGATCAACAATTATGTTTAGTTATTAAGAAATGGGTGGTACATTATGCATTTATAGGTGAAGGAGAGACTTCGGATATGAGCTTCCTCCTTATTAAAAATTTAAGAAGGGGGCATTGAGACATTTCAGAATATCGATCATTAGAGATAGGAGAAAATTCATAGATTTGTTAGGGGGGAATCTGTAGATGGTAGAAAAGGTAAGCCCTTGTGTTTTTGTTTCATCATTGTCAACATTTGATTTTAGCAGAGTTATACCTTGAACCTTATGGATATTCATACCCCAAGCCATTTTTACTAGTAGTTTCCTGTGATTGCCTTTGAAAATTAGTGGAAAATGAACATGGGAGGTATTTTTTCGATCACCAACCTAGGCCAATGTATCTGTAAAATTTTATGAAAACAAATAAAGGAAATTCAAGAGGCGCAGAGGAGCTGTCATAGACAATGTCAACAATTTTTCATGTTGAACAATTTACAAGCCCATTCTCCACCCACACATTAGGTGTTGGCATAACACTTTGGATTTTACAAATAAGAACCATGAATTGAAGTTAATTGTCATCAAGAAATGCTAAAATACCTCATTTGATTATTTGTGCAACAAAGCGAGTAATTGGAACATTCAATCATTTCACCATATTTAGATTGTGGTAGTAAAAAAAAAAACTTTTGGAATGAATGTATTTCTTGTTTTGAAAGACAAGAATTATTACTTGACATAAGGATCTCCCTATCATCAAGGGGAGGAATTTCATTGCGGATGTTGATGACCCATTGTTGAAAGGAAGTTTCTTCTAGGAGGAGCCTGGCTGACATAAAATTATCTTCAAAGAGATGGAAGTATTGAAACCCTTCCAAAGGGTTGTGCCATATAAATGGCTTGCATATAAAGCAATGTCCATTACAGGTGGAAGTTGTCATAAGTGAAAATAATAATGATCTACTTGCAACCGAATGGTGAGGTCTTGAATTATGGGAAATACGCTCATAGATAGAATTTGATTATGGTACAAAACTCGGGTCTAATGAAACTCATTTGATCAATAATAATTTACTCAGTGTGAGTCTTGTAAATAGGATAGAGATTTAATTTATAATGGTTTGAGTTCCTTGTGAGGATATGCAAAGGAATGCATACATGTAGATGTGGAGATGTTGAATGTAACTACACCAATAGGCATGAGAAAAAGAAATGGTGGTTTATCCACATATATTTATTTATTGAATGTTAACCTAAGAGCATTAATGAGATATGAGTATTGTGTTCTAGCGGTTCCTCAAATTATTAATCTCAAATGTGGAAACTTTCCATTGTTTGAGAAGTGGTTTAAAATGGTATCCAATGATAGTTTTTAGCAAGACTAGTGTTTTTAATCCTTCTATAGATAATATATGATTATTAGCCATAATTATAGTGCTCCTTTGCATTTATATAAAATAAGAACCCCATTTGCTTTAAATAACATTGCACACCATGCACATTCAAATTATTCTAAATATTGAATTCTAGTTGGTCCAACAAATACTGGATGTGAAGATATTTGTTTTGTACATGTGGAACTTGTGAAAGAAGATACCATTTGAATGATAATGATGTTGGTGTTGAAACATATGTCCTTTAAATCAGACTCCAATCTCGAAATCTTCGGAAGGAGTGTTGGATCGTTCAACATCTCACATATATATATTTTCATAAACAAGTTTTAATTTGAAACCATTTCTTCATTAGTGGTTCCAATGTTATAAATAATAGAGAATGACTTGTATTAAAGGATTTATTCCCAAAAAAAGAGTTCAAAGGATATATGATTTATTTCTCGTTCTTGAGAAAATCAAGGGTATACATGAACAATAGATGGAAATGTTCTCATGTTCCCTTTATTCCCTACACGATTCACTCTATAAGTCTATTCTCGATCTCTTTAATAAGAGATAGGGTATCCATATTTTAGGGTCGAGCCTTATAGGAATCAATGAATAGAGTAGTGTCCTCTAATTCCAACTATGATTTAGCGATTCATCTTAATAAATTTTCCGAACATTTAAGGAAAAAGGAAGGACTCCACAAATCAAGTGTCAATTTCTGCAACATGTGGTATGCTTCTTATGAACTTATGTCATGTTCAATGATGTTATTTGAGAGCATCTTATAGATGGAAACTTGTTCTCAAAAATCAGGATCAATATCTCTTAAAATTATATAAATATTTTGGTGGTAGGTTTCGACCATTTCTCTTCCTTTGATGCATATTTTGCAAAGTATTTTAAAACAACTTGTTGATATGGTACGGGTTGAAAGCAAAATTTTCAGCATTATTTTATTATTTATGTTTATCGTATCATCATTTCTTGTCCAAAATTATTTAATTGTCCCATCATCCTCAATAAACAAGGTTGATGTAGGTAGACTATCCATGGGCATTGTAACGAAATTAGAGTTGATTTTTGTTTTCCTTAGGTAGGTCTGCATTCGAGCACTTTGTACAACATTGCACTCGATTCATAATTTATTCAAGGTTTGTGGTTGGGAACTTGAAATAATTTTAGATAAATCCATCGGGAAGGGGTCATATTGAATGGAGTGTTGTACAATATCGACATTACAGTAACGTGTGTTACATTCCAAGTAGATTTGTAACTATAAAATTATTTCCTTGTGGCATCCATATATGCACTATTTGTCAAATCAAGTGCATCAATGTTTAGTTCATTATCAATCCAAATGAAACCATGGAAGTGTACGGAGCCTCTATATTTCCTTTCATACCTATAGGAAATACTTAGTGTAAATAATTTTTCACAATCAAATACAAGAAATGTTATATATAGTTATTTAATCACTGTATCAATAGTATTTCACTCAAAGGTGTTCTTCCAAAAGTTCTTTTAAAAAAATTGAATTACTTTTTTAAATACGTGGACACCTTGTGGGGATGATTGCTAATGTTATGGTCACCCATCATTGAGTGAGACATGGTTCACATCTAATAGCGCTATGCATGTGTGCCGTGAAGTTTTGCATATTTGGTGCTTGTGGATCTTAGAGTGAAGAATAAATTATGTGGATCCAATTCTTTGATCATGTCATAAATTTTCCTCTACTCTATTCCCATAAGGATCATGTCCCTCAATTTTTTTATGAAATTGTATCAAATTGTTTGGAAGATTCTCACTAGGAAGGTTATGTAGTCTTTTGGGAGATATTGGATAGTTATTGAAATAGAAAAATCAATATTATGTTTAATAGAAAAAATTGAAGTTATCTAGCTCGATGCATGATATAATATTTAGAAGATAATATATAAATAGAGGGTTAGAGCTAAAATAATCGTTACAGTACCTTAGTAATAAATGTAGAACATATGAAATGAAAAACACCTCCTCCATTTGAGGATTTTTAACATGGCTTTTCTTGTTAGAAAGGAAGTTGGAAAGGCAATAGAAAAAACCTTTACTGTGTTGTATTCATTTATAGGTGAAATCCCAATTTTAGGCCATTGGAGATTGAAGCGACTTTGTATACTATGCTCAGTATAAATTGCTTAATTTTCTCTTCTTTTGTACCTGAATAGAGGATGGTGGAAATAAAACAAGAATATTGGAATACTTTTTCAAGCATGTCTAGGGACTCATGTTCAATCATATATTTTTATCTTCATGAATATTTTTACAATTGAGTGTAATCCTACTAAAATAGGGTGTCACATATGTGGATGAAGAAGGCAAGGATGTAATAGCATTCTCATCGATCTATACATCTTTATGTTATAGATCATATGCAATTTTATGTTTAAAATATTCCCACACATGGGATTTGCTAACATAAAATCCTATTTTGTTAAATTGGATCAAGTTTTTGTATGTGTACAAAGTCCAAATCTTCAAGTAGGTGTGTGTAACGCCCACATTTTACACACACAAAAAAAACAAGTAAAAATACCAGGATATTTTTTTACTTACATTTCTCACTATACAATGCCATAAGGGCTCTAAAAAAAAACTCAAAAATGCATACGAAACTTACATAAGTGATTGAATCACATAGACACATGACAACACCATATACATGTCGATGCCACACTTTCCCCAATGAACGAATACTAGCAATGACCCAACCACAAGAAAAGGACTCAAAGATTGGCAAACCCACAACACATCATTTCCTTAATTGCATCTTAGTTACGATTAACATTCCAAGAACATTATTGTGCAAGGATAATTTTCTCCTTTTTCACCTACAAATGCTTAAGTTCATTCCACATTTAATGTATAGTTTGACCATTTCAAGTCAGCTCTTTATCCTTTAATAAAATTTCCATAACTTACATACTTATTTGGCATATTTCAAATTACATACAAAGTACTTAATTCCCTCATTCTTATATTAAGAATTTGTTTCTTAAACATTTATTCAATGTTTAAATTTTACCCTTCTTTATAAAAGTGAATCAAACATGATGTCAAGAAATAAACTTAGGATTTAAAGGAGATTTAGATTAAAGATAAAAAAATTCCATGAACATTCTTCAATCATGGTATCCTTGTTTTCCCATCGTAGTTGAAAACAATTGAAAATTTGTTGAGTCCATTCAAGATTTTCCACATGAAGAAACTCTATTTAGGTTTATAAGTATCTTTTGCTTTCTCAAAGTTTGATCTCTCCTAGGGAAATTCATGTTCATTGTAACACATGAAATTTTTAATTGAGTTATAAGGACTCCAAAGTGACATTATTCCTAACCTCAAATCTCATGTCACTCTTGTAAGCTTTACTCTTACATCGTCTATGGTCTCAATGTTAGCATTGTTTTATAACATTAAGTAAACAAAATAAAACATAATTTTCAGTAATGGGTTCGCTACTACAAGGAGTGTAACCTAGCATGAGAGACATCTCATTTATTTTGTTATAAACTATAGTAATAAATACATAATTAAACTAAGACATATACTTTTGTAATTTAAATCCCACCAAGAGATCAATCATAGGAATATCACCTACTACCTTTGTTCGGTTTTGGGATGCTCACTAGGGTATAAAGGGCAAGTAGGCATAAGGGATAATGAGACCATTTTTTTACACTTCTCTTAAGTGAATATATTTTAAATACAATTGCATTTTCTAATATTTATGAACAATTTCCACCCGCAAGTTAAACCCTTAATCAACCAAGGTTTGGTTTACTTCCAATCGTACCTAAGGGTCAACTCCCAACTAAATATGAATATAAGGTGAGAGGAAAAAATTTATGCTAAACGAACTTCAAAAATGACCAAGGTAACTGATTTATCTACTAGGAACTAAAGAGATCATTAACAAGAGTTTAAGTCATAGAGCAACTATTCACTAAGTCCATTTATCTTTGGATCCCAAAAGGATTTCATTCAATGATGAAAAAAATTCCTAGATCTAACTTCCTAATAATTGGTTGGCGACTAGGATACTAAGGAGGTGTTATTTCTAATTACTCCAGGATAATGTTTTTCCGGGCCGTTCCTAACCATCGGGTTCACGGCGATCATGCTAAACATACCGACCATGATGGTAACACAAACTAGGGGTCTTACTAACCTATCTAGGAGGTTTCGTCGAGCACAAAAATTTAATTTAATTCTATGGTTTCAATTTATTCTATCTTTAAGAAGTATCATACATGAGGACAACTTATGCATGAATATTATAATGGGGTTATTTGTTGTGGTTAGATTTTTTATTACACTTTCACGGTAAGAAAAAACAACACCAATTATTTAATCATCTATTTAACACTAAAATGTACTACAAGATATTAAATTCAAATTCATTTATATATATCAAACCTTTGTAACATACGCAACTATGAATCAAATTGAACTTATGATTAAATGCACATTTCTAAGGTATCCCTAAAACTAACATCTCATACATATTAGAAAATTTCAAATATAAATTTTCTATAACATGGGATTAAATTATACATATATTCATTTTACAATTACCTATATAAATTACAATAATAAAAAAATGACTTTCACATCACCTTTTCGCCATCCTTCTTGCATCCTGCAAAACCATGTGAGCATGAAATCAGTGATAAATCGCTGACATGGCATCCACCCTAGTCTAACATAATTAATGTTTTTCAGTTTCCCATTTACATATAATCATGATTATAATTTGAATTTGAAACAAAAGGTTTAGAGATATGTATTCATTTCATTTCATTTCACTTCATTTCATAACCAATGAGAGAGAAGGAGAAAGGAAGGAGAGAGAGAAACACTATTTTTCCAAACATTCAATTTCACACAATAGAATTTCAAGCTTTTATTTAGAAGTGTCAAAAACTCCAATATGGTTTGTTAACCAAGAAGGGTTCCTACAACTTTCCTTTTATGGTTTCCTTTTAGCTACAAAAAAGCATTTGATTTATGCTTGGAGGAAGAAACCACTTCGAAATGTTGTCTTATGATGAGTAAACACACCACGAGTAAGTTTCTACGTGTCCTTATATACCCCAAGAATTCACATGAACTGATGGAATTGACTGTGGAGTGGTTTACAAATGGTGGTTAGTTTTTGAGGTCATTGGTTGTAGTTTTCCTAGTTGCAAATGATCAAAAGTTAGCTCGAGGGCTCAAAAATCCATGTCCAAAATTGACATTTGATGGAAAAATGTACAACGAGAAAATTCCTACAAGGTCTCCTATAAATGGAGAATTTACTAGAGTCGATGGGACTCGAAAAGAAAAATGATTTTCAAATGGTGATAGTTTTTCTAGATCCACCGATCGTAATTGGTCCAATTTAAACTAGTTGAATACAACTAGAGGCCTACAAAAAGACTTTGCCAAACTATCAAGAAAAGGTTTTTTTTTCAAACTTAAGGTTCAAGGCAATTTTCTACTAAATACTCTAGAGGTTTACGAAGATGGATAATAATTTCTCTATCCGGGTTTTAAATGGTGGTTCAAAATAAAATCCAGCTTTTAGATTTCAATGCCTCCTATTACTACAAAATAGTGTAATAGGGCTCCCATAAGGGTGTCAAAAGGGTCACAAATGTTCATTCGAGGGTTTATCCAAAGATTAAAGTGACACCTCACATAACAAGGTACACGAAAGAATCTTAACCTCTCCTTTCCGGAGATACAAAGGTTACTTTTCTAGTCTCTAAAAGTCACAATTTATCTATTTAAACCCGAGAGATTGTCAACATATTTCTTTGAAAAATAAAAACTAAAGTACGAGAATTATGAGAGATAAGGAGAGATGAACCATGCCTTATTTAAGCAGAATCGTAACATCAGATTTGATGGAACCCCACTTCCTTTGCATTTCACCGAAAATTCATGGGATTCATATAAACTTCCACACTTTGCTAATGGTCTACCAGTACAAGAAGCTACCACATCAAAAATTGTTCCTCTATCCTTATCAGTGGATGGAATGCACATATCTTAGAATCCCCTCAATCCGTCGATCACAATTCTTTCAAGAATTTTGTCAACATTTCACATGCCTTGTTCTTTCTTCCTTTTTTGTGCATGCATATCTAGTAGGAACTTGCAACTAAAACATTCAAAAATTCCCATGCCCATAATGCTTTTGTAAATGCCCAAATCTTAATTCAAAACCACTACTATTTTGGCACTGGTTGTGTGGATGCTAACAAACATGGAGTTGATCAGGTTAGACACCTATGGGTTGCATATGGTCAAACGAGATGATTTAACGACCCATTTTGTGTATATCCTCCAGTCATTGTAGTCCATGAGTCCCTCATTTCATGCATTTATTTGAATAGTTCCTTTTCCAAGCACATGCTTCAACATTTTGGATGCCTATCTACCAGAGCACTTCCAACTAAAACCTCTAAAAAAAATCATATAACTTTTATGCTTTGATGGACATCCGAACCCTATTTTAGAGCTTGTGTTTCTTTTAGGTGTTTAGGAAAAATTACATTGCTCAAAATATCCTATTCTACCCGAAAACAAAAAGGATGCCAAAAATTTGTGGCATTTTTCTTTACACAAGTCGAAGCATTAGAAGAATTCCTAGCACCATTTTAACAATCCATTATGTGCGTGTCCTGAAATCATTGAAGTCCTCACAAGACACATTCTTTATTAAAACAAAATGGTATAACGTTTCCACATAAAACCACCGACCAAGCACATTGTAAAAAATCCTCTTAACTACAAGAGTTTAAATGACCAAGCTCATTGTAGATGCGAAATGTAAAAGCACATTACGAGAAAAAAAAACATTGAGCTAAAAGAGATTGAACATAAGATGGTGTATATGTAATGTCGTTTACGAGTTTACTAAGAGTAGATCTATCTATAACAAGCTCAAACAAAGCTCCCATGGCTGAGTTACAAAGGCCCAAATCAAGTTCAACTAAATAGAGTAGATCTTGAGATTCCTTTCAAAACCACGAGGTCACATGAGTGAGTGACTCCAACTAGATCTCGTGTTGAACCCCCTCTTCAAGTAAAAGTAGTGAATTTTAGTCTCAAAGAATGGATGATTTACCCAACAAGAAAACACCAAAGCCGAGATCGATCTATGTTGAGGACACCCACGACTCAAAGATTAAAGGAAAGAGATCAAACCAAGAATGAGTGAGAATGGAAAAATAGAGGGTCTCGGGTGGAGGAGGAGTGAAAGAGACAAAACGTTCCAGGATACACCGAGTAGGATGGAAGGGAATTTCCCATGACTTAACACCAAATACTCAAAGGAGGGCTGCAACACACTCCATAATTCTTCCACCACCTCCTTCATTCTACCCAACCACCCTTATCACTCTTCCAACAACTCCTAACTAATTTCTCCACAACATTTTTTTGAAAAAAATCCATCCCGAGCACTACATTTCCCTCCCCTTAAAAGAGCATCATCCTCAATGTGACACAACACCTAATATTGAAGGCTACATAGGAAAGAAAGTCTATAATGACACATGTCGTTTAAAAAAATGACTTTTCGGTACAACACGACCACAAGGTATAAGGAAAAATCTTTACGATTTCCATATGTTCTGTGAAAAATTGGTAGTTTTCAATTTACATTATTACCTAATTACTATTTTCCTTTAATAATTTTCATCAATCTCAAGCTCTTAATATTTCATTGTTTTAAGATTTTAGTTTTCTTATTTTTGTGGGTGCCCAATAGAAATTGACATCATACTACCACATCAGGCTAAACACAACACTAATGATTCATAAGACATCATGATATGTACTTTCATGACTATATCACATCACAAGAACTCAACCGAACCATTGAAAAAAATGTACATAGCTCTCACAACATAGTAATTATCACACATGCTTCTGACACAAAGGTACTCATAACATAAGTAGACTACAACAACATGGAATTTCAAACATGTACACACATAGAGGTCTTTGACGCAACTCAAAACCATAATTGTAGTTATATATGGTCAAGATGGAAACAACATCATACCAACAATGAGGAGCATCAATCCTCAACATCATAAAATACAACCGAACTCACAAGAGTACACATAACTCACTATACCAACTCCACACATCACAAGACATCACAAAACAATCTCCATATATCTCCCAAAGCATCAAAAAACAAATACATATACCTCCCAAGAATCACAGAACAACTCCATATACCTCCCAAAGCATCAATCACACCCACACAAAAAATTTTATGTCTCCCTCAAGTCTCTTATGCCTCCCTCAAGTCTCTTATGTCTCCCTCAAGTCTCTTATGCCTCCCTCAAGCAATTAAATAAAGGTAAATTTTCCTTTTCACTCCCTAAAAGAGGTCGGTCACCCTATGGCACTAGGCGCATAGATTCCGATACCTCTAACCCAAGTGACATAATAAATCATTGTTCAACAATTCACTAGTTATCTGTAACTCCTTGGGGCGTACACTATACAATGAGGAGGGTCCGTAGTTTCCACCACTCGATGGTGAATCCCATGACCCTATTCCAACACATTGCGACATTAGAACTAGCATAACAATCTATTTCAAATGCCAAGCGGAAAAATCCCAAGCCTTGGGCTGGTATAAAATTTGTAAACTTGAAAAGTATATTTAAATCTAAGAAAGCAAATGGCCAAACAGCTATAGTTAGTGAAAATTTCGTATGTTATTCTAACAACCTAATAAAATCCCTAAAATATAAGAACAAATCAATTAAGATAACAATTTGTTCTAGCAAGAAAAGGAAAGTTTTCATTTCATGAATAAAATATGTGTAGCAAAATAGAACATCAAAATAACTATGTGGCATATACGGCCACCAAAGGGGTACTCAACGAGTTCTTTAGCGCTCGGACATCAAGCCTCGCTTGTAAAATAATATATCAAATAATACAATTGTCATCATGTCTACTAGATTCATCTTACCATTGCTTTCAAAAAGGCTCAATATAGTCATAATTATACTTAGGTTGAATCCAAACGATAACCATATAGAGAGAAAGTAGTACAAGTTGCCATCTCACTGAGCCTAAGGTGTACTCATGAAACACAATATGTAGTGACACCCTTTGAGAAATTGTCATACATACCAAATGAACAAAAGTGGGTTTTCAGCCTATGTAAGACTCCATTTCCTATCTCATACTTGGCACAAGTGATTGGAGAAGCAGTACACATTTCCCCACTCCCAACATACAACTTTTTATTGATGTCCCTTAGGAGTCTGTTAGTGTAGGGTCCACAACATAATACATAACTACATCACTAACACAATGTTGATTCACACATATTAACCATAACGTATTACACATGGTATATATACGAAATAACTCGAACATTACTTTCACAAAGTTACGATACATCACATTACCAGATTCTACACCCAAATTGTGATCACCATGTCTGACAATAGGGATCATACGCTCACTATATGCCCCTAAGTCACGACATGAACCATGACATATTACATCAATGATACTTATAGAGAACACGATGTCTAACATTACAACATGGTGACACACTCACAACATGGTGGCGACATCACGATAAAATCCAATTCACTATACAATGATTTTGTCATGCAACACATCAACACACCTTCATATCACATGATAAAAAATGCTCCAATACTTCGTAATCCACAATAACATTATTTTCACACACAACAAAGTGGCACATCACATGTGAACTCCTCATTGAATCCCCAAAAGTAGAGTGAATACTCTCATCACAAACATATCGTATGATAATAAATACACACTAAGTGACATGCACAACATGTGCATTCACAATATCAAAATTATGACATAGTTCACATCACGCTTGTATCACATGACTCTTCCAGTCTCTACCACCACCATGCACAAACCATCACAACTCCAATCATCCTAGAGGTTTGAAAGCATGAAACTTTGCTCGATAGCAAATGAAACACCCACATTTGAAACACACAAAAAACATTAAAAATATGAGGATAATATTTTTTATTTACATATCTCACTATACAAAGTGCCACAAGGGCTCCAAGAAAAAAAAAAACTCAAAAATACATAATGACACTTACATAAGTCATCGAATCACATAGACACATGACAACACCATATACATGTCGATGCCACACTTTCCATAATGAATGAATACTAACAATGACCTAACCACAAGAAAAGTACTCAAAGATTGGCAAACCCACAACTCATCATTTCCTTAATTGCATCTTAGTTACTTATTGAGTATGGAGCTAAATTAATCATGTTTTAGCATGTAATTGAACTTTTTGGAAGTTGATAGTAAGCGCATCGGTAAGGGTGTGACCGGCATCGGTCGGGCAAGTTGGCATCGGCAATGATTGGGAAGAACCAGCATTGGTTACCTATGTAATGAGAATTTATTTAACTCTCGAGTTTTATATCTATTTTTAGCATAAGAATAGATTTAATCAATGTAATTACATGGCTATGTTCCCTAAAATCTTAAACAACTATTTAAAGCATAATGCTAGGGTTTAGAGAGAGAGGATTGATCATAATTACAAGATAATTGTGAGGGAGAGAATTCCTTGTCAAGAAGGAAAAAGATTTTGAAAGAAAGCACTTGAACATGTGAGAGGTGTGGAAGATTGTAAATATTCATTATATATCTTAGGTAAGTGCAGGAAGTTGATGGACAAATATAGGGTCATCCGTGGAAGTCATATTGCAAAAATCTTTGAAATATCAACTTGTAGGGATTATTAGCAATACACACACTCAAAATTAGAAAAAAATATACAAATATGAATCGTAGCATTCGAATCTAGTTTCTAAAATAATATTTTTTAAAAAAACATACAAGTTTAGCTATATTAAACACTTAAAATTATATGACTTGGTTTTTTTTTTTTAACTATTGTAAGCAATGAAGAACCGGTAATGTTTCTACCGGTCGATCTTGAAGTTGAATTAAATACTTGTTATGAAGATGTTTTTACTTTGTTAATGTTGAATAAAAATTAAATACTCATGATGTAGCAAATGTTGAAATTGAAGGAGACAATGAAAATGTGAATAAGGAAATTCATCTTGAAAGCTGCGATAGAACAAATTTGACAAAAACACCTCCTAGGATTTTACGTAAGAAACCTAATTTTTTATTGAAATTCATGAAAACATTTTGAAACCAATGTCCACAAACTTTACGAATGACAAATCGGAAGAAAAGCCACTCAAATTTGGGATAATCATTTTGAAATTTTAAATGATTCCCAAAGATGTTAGTTGTTGGTTAGTTTGATGAAATTGATTAAAATGAGGACTACATTAAACACCTTAAGATTAAAAACATCTAATATACGTGGTCAAATCTCTACAATTGTTGAAAACCTTCATGATGCATATCACACTTTGTTGGTGTCAAGAGACGCACTAGGGATAGTAATATTGTGTGTCGTGTACTTGCTACTAGTGTTATAAGTGAATCAATAAAAAAACAACATTTTACTACGCAAACAAGTCAAATGATGCAAGTTAATCGAAAAAATCTAATGAAATCTATTGAAAGACGTAATATCCATCAATCACTCAATAATGCCTAGTTTTGGGCATTTTCTATTAGAGCACTGCGTAAGGACAAAAATAATTTTGATGCTATAAGGAAGTTATTAAATTTTGGCATGATAATACTAGAGTTTCACCTAATACAAGAGATGTTATAAAGCGAGAGTTGGTTCTACTAATCGTGAACCACATTACAAGCATTTCTCAGATATGACTCAAACTCAATTTTTCGTAATTTTGAACAAGAGAATCTAGAAATTAAAATTAGTCAACATTTTTTTGAAATGTTGAAACCATTCTATGTGAAAATCATCCACACTCACACCACTTGTTTTTGTAGGTAAAAGTTGAATTTGCGATGCATTATGCTAAATTTTTATGCATTCATTGTATTTTCATTCCAAAACTATGTTATCGAATGTGGTGTTCAAGTTCCACTAATATCTTCCATGGATTTCATTCCTACTATATTTTGTGAAAAAGAAGTTGGACAATTTTTTTATAGTCAAGATTATTTAGATGGAAGTTGTAGTACATGCGGCGGATTACCTAAATTGGAAATTTGAATCCATGAGAAAATTGAAGGTACATTAAGACATAATTTAGTTGAGTTTGATAAATATAAGTCGATTGCATACCAGGTTGAAAGATGGAAAAGAGTCTAAATGGTGTGAGCTAGTTCTGAAAACAAATCCTGTTTTCCAATTTTTGAGAAAATTTAAGGATGAAATTATTTATGAGTATCTTTGGCATACACATAGAGCTTGATGGTTGGATGAATAGTTCAAACTATGCAAGGACACATTTCCTATTGGTACTATTGTTTCAGGTGGTTGATTTTCCGAGAATTACACATTGCAACCACAAATGGAGGTTCAATCTCAATATTACAACTCGATCAAATTGCCATTTTTGTGCATATAGCATTTCTACATTCTCATGATAGTACAGATAATGATCAAAAATTTTAAGAGAGTACCACTTTTATATTAGTGACGATTGTACTCATTCTATTGAATTTGTGCAAGGGTGTTTCTAGTTATTTTATGGAAACTTGTCGATAGGGACATCCACTTCAAAAATATTATATATGGTTAGATAATTACACGTCTCGGTTTAAGAATGCACGTCGAAGATGGGTGTGTAACATATTTAGAGTTTCATTGAGGCTTTGGACATGGAAAAGGAGAGCATGACGGTGCGGGGGCATATGTGCAAAGAGCTCTTGTAAGAGAAGAGTTGAAGTACAAAGATGGTGCTAAATTATAAGATGTAAAGAGCATAGTGGAATGGTGTATTGACAACATGGCCTGAGTTTCTCAAGAAAATTCCACAGTTAAGTAAATATTTATGGTTGATAAAGGAAAAAAATTGCTAGCTATGAGGATTACATGACACTCACTTGGGTCCATTAATATGCACTCATTTTGTAGCTCGAATGCTACTTCATGGGCCATGTGGATAAGAAATTTGACATGTTTTTATGCATCTTGTATCGAATTTGTCATCATGTTGAGTGTGATTCACAAGAATGGTGGATGGATGGATTTGTAGGCCTCTAACTCTACTTCTAGTTATCAACCTCCACAAGCATTATGACTTGTTTCTATAGATGAAGTTGTAACATCCAAGGAATTTGATGAAATTTTGATTTTGATGTGACAAGGTATTTATGGTTATTTATTTAACTTTTTGTATTGAGTTATGTCCATTGAAATTTTATTATGTAATTTAAATTTGAGTTGTTCAAGATTTTTTTTTTGTAGGACATGTGTTTGTAGTAATTGCGATAGAAGACAATGAAGAAGGACTAGACTATTTCTTATGTTGTTGCATCAAGGAAATAAATAAGTTGACTTCTCCTATTATAGATGGCGAAGATATTGAGTATCCTACGGGGTCAATGGTAGTTCTTGGAACTTGGCTATGATGGTATCCATTAAAAAACTCCTCTATTTGGGTGTTTGAAGACTTTGAGACACACAAGAAAATACTTATATTCGCATCTGGTTCTAGTGACAAATATTAAGTTGTATAGATATCGAGGAAGGCCTAATAACAATATTCTTTGGAAGGTTCGAGAGTCGATCATGAAGCAATCTTGTTTGCTATTCAGATTAGATTCAATCCTCGATGGTTCACTTTGGAATGAATTTATAATGCTCATGTCTGTATATATAATTTCTTTGATATATATATAATTTTTAGTTAGATCTAGATTTAAGTTCATATATTTTTTTAAAATTTGTGTATTTTGTATATATCTAGTATATGGTTTTGATTTGAAACTTAAAAATTTCTTTGACTAACACTTTTATGTTCAAGTTTTGGTGCGAGAAAATATTCCACCTTCACGTGGTTGGCATTGTTACTTAGAGAAATTTAAATTCTCAAAGCTAGAGAACCTTTCATCGTTTGAAAAAGTTGTAAATTTTGAAAAAGTTGTAAATTTTGAAACAACTCCTCCCAAAGTGTGTACAATACCATAGCTATGCGTGGGCATGATCGGTTTGGTGCCATGACCCACCATTTGCAAAATATAGCATTTGACAACCTTACACTGGCTCAAACTGCACTATTTCGTGTGTTTGCAAACAATAGGAAACGAGAGCACTTGATCAGGAAGGAAAAAAGCGAGAGATGCTACTTTGTAGAGGTCCATACACCGAGGTGTCAAATTAGACGAGACATCTCTAGGTGCCACAAAGTCCAGTAGTCATCCGTTGAAGTTGAACAATATTTTGGTCTCGGGGCTCTTAAGGGACTACGCTTGAATGAAGTAGCCGGAAGCAATGAACTTCACACGCACGGAAACACCACATCCTCTAGCATTCTTCTAGCCACCTAGATGTGTCATCATATTTGGTTTGGTGCAGGACCCACCATTTGCAAAATATAGCGTTTGATAACCTTACATTGGCTCCAACCGCACTATTTCATGCATTTTTAAACAATAGGATGTAACGAAAGCATCAATATGAAAAGGAAAAAACTGAGATATTTTATTGTAGAGGTCCCTACACCGAGGTGTTGGATCGGATGACGTGTCTTTAGGTGCCATGGAGTCCAGTAGTTACTCGTTGAAGTTGAATGATATTTTGGTCTCAAGGATCTTAAGGGACTACGCTCAAATGAAGTATCCCGGAAGAAAATACCTTTTCACAGTTTGAAACACCTCCTCCTATAGTGTTTACTTGGACACCCATATGTTTCATTGCATTCATTTTGGTGCCATGACCACCGTTTACAAAATATAGCATTTGACAACTTCTGTTTGGCTCCAATTGCACTATTTTACGCGTTTGCGAAAACAATAAGGCGGTGAGAGCACCAATATGAGAAGGAAAAAACCGAGAGAGGATATTATATAGGGTCCCTCCATTAAAATTTTTGATTAGACCGAGGCATCTCTAGGTGCCACTTGAGTCCGAGTAGTCACTGTCAAAGTTGAACAATATTTTGTTCTCGGGGCTCTTAAGGGACTACGCCGAAGCGAAGTAGCCAAAGCAACAACTTTGTCACACACCAAAACACCACCTCTTCTAGTGTTCACCGTTGACCCGAATGTGTCGGCATATTCTCGTTTAGTGCCATGACACATCGTTTGTAAAATATAGCATTTGACAACCTTACACTCGGCTCCAACTGTATCTTTTTACGAGTTTGCAAACAATAGGAAACGAGAGCACTAATATGAGAAGGAAAAAACCAAGAGATTCTATTATATAGGGTCCTTACATCGATGTGTTAGATTATACAAGGCATCTCTAGGTGCCACAGTCCGAGTAGTCACTGTCGAAGTTGAGCGATATTTTGGTCTCGGGGCTTTTAAAGGACTACGCCCTAACGAAGTAGCACAGGAAGCAACGACCTTGTCATGCAATGAAAAAATACCTCCTCTAGAATTCACCTAGCCACCAAAACTAGTCGACACAGGTTGGTTCGGTGCCACAATCCACCATTTGTAAAATATAGTGTTTGGCAACGTTACTGCTGCTCTAACTGCACTATTTCATGCGTTTACAAACAATAGGGCAGCAAGAGCACCGATATGAGAAGGAATAAACTGAGAGAGTATATTTTAGAGGGTCCCTACACCAAGCTTTTGGATGATACATGGTAGCTCTAGGTGTCATGGAATCTAAGTAGTCACACATTGAAGTTGAATGATATTTTGGTCTCGGGGCTCTTAAGGGACTACGCTCGAGCAAGTAGCACAGAAGCAACGACATTGTCGCGCCATGTGAAAACCTCCTCCTATAGTGTTCACCTAGACACCCGAATGTTTTAGCACATTCATTTGGTGCCACGATCCACTATTTGTAAAAGATAGCATTTCACAACCTTACACTCGCCTCCAACTACACTATTTCACGCATTTGCAAACAATAGGGAAGCAGAGCACCGATATGAGAAGAAAACAACCGAGAGGCTATTGTGGAGGGTCCCTACACCAAGGTCTCGGATTAGACAAAGCATCTCAGTAGGTGGAACAAAGTCCGAGATGTCACTCGTCAAAGTTGAATGATATTTTGGTCTCAGGGCTCTTAAGGGACTATGCCCGAACGAAGTAGCCCGGGAGCAACGACATTTCCATGCATTGAAACACCACCTCCTTTAGCATTCACTTGGCCACCCAAATGTTTCACCGTAGTCGATTTGGTGCCACGACCCACCGTTTGCAAAATATAGCATTTGACAACCTTACACTGGCTCAAACTGCACTATTTCACGCGTTTGTAAACAATAGGGCAGTGAGAGCACCGATATGAGAAGGAAAAAACTAAGAGAGCTATTGTAGAGGGTCCCTACAATTTTTTTTTTTTACATCGATGAGGTGTCTCTAGGTGCCTTAGAGTCCGAGTAGTCACTTGTCGAAGTTGAACTGAATGATATTTTGGTCTCGGGGCTCTTAAGTGAGTAGGAAAAAACAAAGTATCCCTAAGAAATGACCTTGTCACGCACCGAAACACCACCTCCTCTAGCATTCACCTAGCCACCCAGATGTGTCGGTGTAGTCGGTTTGGTGCCATGACCCACCGTTTGCAAAATATAGCGTTTGACAACCTTACATTGGCTCCAACTGCACTATTTCATGCATTTGCAAACAATAGGAAACAAGAGCACCAATATGAGAAGGAAAAAAGCTGAGAGAGCCTATTGTAGAGGGTCACTACATTGATTTGTTTGATGCAACAAGGCGTCTCTAGGTGCCACGCAGTCCGAGTAGTCGGTCTTCGAAGTTGAATGATATTTTGGTCTCAAGGCTCTTAAGGGATTACGCCTAAACAAAGTAGCCTAGAAGCAACAACCTTGTTGCACATTGAAACACCACCTCCTCTAGCATTCACCTAGCCATCCGGATGTGTCAAAAAGTTATTTTGGTGCCACGACCCACCGTTTACAAAATATAGCATTTGAAAACCTTACATTGGCTCCAACCAGTACTATTTCATGCATTTGCAAACAATAGGGCAGCGAGAGCACCAATATGAGAAGGAAAAAAACTAAGAGATGACACTTAAAAGGGTCCCTACACCAAGGTTTTAGATGAGATAAGGCAGCTCTAGGTGCCATGGAGTCTTAGTAGTCACCCTTGAAGTTGAACGATATTTTGGTCTCAGGGCTCTTAGGGGACTACTCCCAAATGAAGTATCCTGGAAGCAACGACCTTGTTACACTCCAAAACACCACCTCCTCTAGCATTCACTTGGCGACCCAAACATGTTGGAGTAGTCGGTTTGGTGCCATGACCCACCGTTTGCAAAATATAGTGTTTGACAACCTTACACTAGCTCCGACTCGCACTATTTCACTTGTTTGAAAACAATAGGGAAGCGAGAGCACCAATATGAGAATAAAATCTTGAGAGAGACTATCGTAGAGGGTCCCTAGCCTAAGGTGTCGATCGATGAAACATCTTTAGGTGTCACAGAGTTTGAGTAGTTACTCGTCGAAGTTGAACGATATTTTGGTCTCGGGGATCTTAAGGGACTACGTCTAAATAAAGTAGCAAGGAAGCAACGACATTTTCACGCACCAAAAAAATCCTCCTCTAGCATTAGACTATCCACCCGATGTATCAACATAGTCGATTTGGTTCCACGACCCACCGTTTTCAAAATATAGTGTTTGACAACCTTACACTTGTTCCAACCGCACTATTTCACACATTTGCAAACAATAATGCAATGCGAGAGAAAAAAATATGAGAAGGAAAAATATGAGAGAGGATATTTTAGAGGGTCCCTACATCGAGGTGTCAAATCGGATGAAACATCTCTAGGTGCCACGAAGTCGAGTAGTCACCGTCAAAGTTGAACGATATTTTGGTCTCTGGGATCTTAAGGGACTATGCCTAAACGAAGTAGCACAGGAAGCAACGACCTTATCACGCACCAAAACACCACCTCCTCTAGTGTTCATATAACCACTTTAATGTTTCGGGACAGTCGGTTTGGTTCCACAACCCATTGTTTTCATAATATAGCATTTAACAACCTTACACTTTGTGCAGCTCCAACTACACTATTTCATGCATTTGCAAACAATAGGGCAACGAGAACACCGATATGAGAAGGAAAAATCTGAGAGAGGCTATTGTAGAGGGTCCCTACATTGAGGTGTCAGATCAGATGAGGAATCTCTAGGTGCCACAGAGTCCGAGTAGTCACCTGTCGAATTTGAACGATATTTTTGTCTCAGGGCTCTTAAGGGACTACGCCCAAACGAAGTAGCCCGAAAGCAACGACCTTGTCACGCATCGAAACACCGCATCCTCTAGCATTCACCTCTGCCACTTGGACATTTCGGCGCATTCAGTTTCCATGACCTCCTGAGGCATGACTTCTCACTCCTCACCTCCGTTCATTTCCTAGGACTCAAAACATTCAATGTCACTTGTTTACCTTCCATCTCTCTTGTTCTCTTTGGAGTTTCCTCTATCCTCTTAGGTGCTTCATCATTGTCCTTGCTTTTCTCTCTTGAGCTATGTTGTTGTGGTGATCTCTCTTCATCCTCTACTTCCCTTATTATGTGCTTACATGCTCATTATTTTGGATTGTAATAGGATTCTTCATCACAGATCACTACACATAATTAGGAGTATAAGTAAATCATCAAACAATTAAGGAACATTTGAGGACATTTTATTCATAAGTTCAATAATTTATTAGATGAGATTAATTATCTCTACCTCAAATCTAAGCAATGTCTCCCATATGAAACTTCAACCCCCGATCCATCAAGCAAGATCAAGCATTCATACTACAAATAAGGACATGTGACCGGTTGTGAGCATGATCCTTGAAAAAGGGAATGATCTATTTCCTAAGATTATCTATTTGTTTAGATTGTTCTTGGTCATATATTTGAAAATAAATAGGAATAGAGTTGAGATCAAGAAAGAGAAATTCCATTGGGAAAATAATCTCCCATTTGCAAGTGATATGAATAATTTTGATTCTCATTCCTTGGCGAGCTCAGTGTGTTTTCATTTGACTCGAGAGAACTTGTATTCCATTTTTTCCAATACCATCACCTAGAGGTTTGATGCTCTAAAAGAAGCCATTTCTAATTTTGAATCCCATGAGGAGAATGTATCAAAATTTTTGGAATATCTTGTCACAAGAATGCATGAGCTTGGTACTCCTCTCGGGGGAATAATTCCATGAAGAATCTTTAGGATTCAAATTTCAAGATTTGTTCAAGAAAATATTTATGACCCTTTCCTTTAATAGTGATACTTTAGAAGCCCTTGTAGAGATCATAGGTTATATCTCTAATCGTATGAAGAGTTATGAAAAATATTTTATTCAATGTGCAAATATCAATGCCATTCCCGAGAATTGACTCAACACATTGGAGCATGTGAACATCTTGGAAGATAAGAAAGTTTCATATATAGTTTCTAGATTCAACAAGATGGTCTATGGAAAAGCCTCATCATTCAAGATCTTCCATGGAGGAAGACATGATTTTATTCTTCATTAGAGGAGGATTCTACATGATGGGTGGAACCTAAGAATACTAATAAGGGCTTACTATCAAATTTTTACCCTTTTCAAAGGTACACGAGGGACATCATAATGCACCACCGCATGAAATCTCTCCCTTTTGTCACTTAAGGCTTATAACATTCTCACTAGGTATGATTCCTCAAAGCCCTAACTTGATTATGTACCCCCTCTCATGAATACTTAACCCTTCACACATTATCACCCCTTTAAGTCCATTTGTCCATTAATAAATGTGGTAAGGGAAATGGGGAAAACCAAAACCCATAAATAGAAAATTTTAACCCTACCTGTCATGCCATGTAATCCGGGTTAATCCGAATGGTCAGGATGAGTTAGAAGGTGAGTTAGCTAGGTTAATGTTAAGAGGTGAGTATAAACAAACACTTAGCCATTTTTTTAATCCCTTTTTAATATTTGATTTTCCTTCATTGCTGCTAGTATTTATTTATGCTACTAAATTTTAAAGAAACCCTATTACAAAAATTATATTTTTTCTCATATCTCCTTTATTTTTTGCTCCATTTCCCTATGATTTTTCCCGTAACTTCTACTCATGAACTCCTTGAAGATGATTTAAAAATATTTTCCATTGGTATCCTACATTTTTATAGTATCCCATTTAAAGTTTTAGGAAAAAAATTTACCTTTTAGATCCTTGCAATTCCTGGAGATAAAAAACACATGAAATTTGAAGAAGGAAACCATATGAAAATACCTAATCCAATGAAAAAAATTCATCTCAATCCAAATACAAGAAGACATGATTATATTTATTATTAAATTGGCATATGAGCCTTACTAAAAATAATAAGTTTTGATAACAAAGAAAAAAATTTTGAAACCTCTTTGTATTCTTCAATTCTAGAAAAATGAAAATTGTAAAACTTGAAAATCGGGAAAATTGTAAAATCTTCAATGGTGCACCATAAGTAACGTTATATTAATATAGTTCAAGATGAACTCTACCTCACTTATTTCTATCAAAGTTCACATTAGTTGATATGTAGCAGATGAGTGTTAGCTTTAAAAAAAATGTAATTGTACGTATTGCCTTGTTGTAGTTCACCTAGCACGGTTTTGCTTAATGGAATAGGTTTTCTTAACAATTGTACCATGTAGTGCTCCGGGACATGGTTTTTTAATTTTAAATCAAACATACATATCTAGAACTAATAAATGGTTATGAAAACATACATAGAAGGATATCATACATGCAATGAAATCGAATCAAACATATAGTTTAGTAATATCGTTATGAAAACCAACACACATGGATATATAAGAATAAAAAAAAGTGTGCTCCAGACGCACATCTCTAAAAATATGTAAGTTCATAACATGTGTACATCTCAAACTAAGTGTGTCATAATGTATATAGGACCACATGTGGTCGCAAAAGGCTATATATATACAATGGACTATATGAAGAAACATGTTCACTAGGACCAGATGGCCCATATATATATCTATGTACATCCAGGTGGACTATGAATCTACTCATGAAACATCTTCCCTCTCTTCGCCCTACCAGAAGTATCACATCCATGACCTAGGGATGTAGTGGAGGGAGATGCCACTACTGATTTCATCCATGTGGTCCTAAGTGTCTCTAAATAGGTTTGCAACCCTAACTTGCACATTCATAAACAACAAGTTTATAATACCCAAAATTTTAAAATACAATCAAAATTTAGAAACTTGTACAATTTAGTTAAAGTGCATGTGAAATATTAGCACAATGTCATGATCCCTATCAATTTGTTGTTGATGCATCACAAGGACAACAATAGACTCATGAGGGGTAAGCTACATACAAATAATTAATTTTCAAATTAAATATTTCACATACATACAAAATTTGATATTGTAGATTTAAGTAATAAGAAAAATAATGAACCTCTAAAATTTAACAAATTCAAAACATTGTACCTTAGTGGATCTATAGATCTTGGCGGTATCTACGAGCCTCCATAGTCTGCATATATGGAGGAGTCTCTCCGACACTCATAAGCTATACAAAAAACATGTATAAATCAATCCTAAAATCTACATGACTATGCACCACATAATAGAGGTCTAAAGCATGTAATCGACGTGAACTTACACAATTAGAAACAAAGTGTAAAGAGAAACTAACCTACGTAAAACTCATGTGAGGCATGCCAATAGCCTCAGTTCCAAAAGCAGATGATGACCCGCCAGGATCCTGTGTATAAAAGACAAACATATTAATATGTACAACATACACATGAAACATTATAACAATAATAATCTAGTGCAATCAAATGAAATTAAAAATGTAATTTTGTACAACTTGAAACTTACATTTGAAACACACCCAATATATTTGTGCAATAATAGTATGTCGACGCCTTGAATGTTTCCTTCACTGGATCTTGCTATTTAAAATAAAATAAAAAATTAGTTTTTTACATGTATGTACATGACGTACAATCAAATACATATATATTAAAATCTCAAACATCTGAATTAAACTATTGTATATATATATATATATATATATAATTTATATTTATTTGAAATTTACCTATGAAAGACCAATATCAGTGGCACCGGTTCCAACAAAATTCCCAAAGATCTCATCTATAGAAAATAAATCCATGTGAACCAACATATGATGTCTCACCCATAGTGCATACGGCACCACATGATCCACAAAGTGGTGTGGTGCGCTAGAACTAACACCTCCACCAACATGACTAGATGCAATCTAGTCACTATGTTAGTCGAGTGTCGATGATCTCCTTAATGCATGTAGTGTGTCAATCTCCAAAACCTCCTCACTTTATAGGAGGGATAACTAAAGAAATCACGGGGTTTTGGGGCATGGGGATCCTTGGTTGACCTATGCGTGCAACAGGTCTAATCTATACAGAGCCACCTCCTTGACCAAAAAAATGTTAGAAAAGTTAAAATAATTCAGGACCTCATTAAGACGAACTCGCAATATAATTTCTTCAAAAATAAAGAGGAACTTCATTGTTGTTGCATGGTGGATAATCAAAACCATCCACCATCGGTCCCAATAATTGTTTTTGATTCAGTCATCATGGCACCAATGGATTGGGAACCGTTTGTAAGTAATTCAGGGGGGCATTGGTTCTCTTAGTCGAAATAATGCAATTTTTAAAAAATTGTCTTTTACGGATGCATGGGATAATTTATCTCGCATACTTTCACCACCTACAATCACCTCTAAAGGTATTCCATCTATGTATTTTGTTGGTTGTGGAGTCGACTTCACCAATCAATGTTTAGAACGTGTTGGCTAAAGTCATGCGGGATGGATTTGTGGCATGATTTTGTCTTATAGTCTGAATAAAGTTCTCAATGACAAATTTATTTTCTCATATTATTCCAATGATATTATCTTGTGTTCCTGCTGGTTCGGTGGGGATAGAAGGAGCCACAGGGGACGGATCTATGTTTGGAGGAGGGTTTTCGGGAATGTTCGAGAGGGTTTTGAGGAATGTTCGGTGGATTTTGAGGAATGTTTTGACGGTTTACATGATTTAGAGCTTTCCAACCAACTAACAAAACAAGAAAATTGTATACATAAACAAACATTTCAAAAAAACCATGAAAATGCAAAAAAAAACCTAAAATGCAAAAAAAAAAAAACTAAAATTTAAAAAATGATTAAAATCAGGGGCTTACCTCCTAATCTTGGTGACATGGTTGAATCTATCGTGATCCAGAAGTCCGATGAGCAATTTTGAGGTGGTATTCAAAGCTCGAGTGAAAAATGTCTAGGAGAAATCGTGGTTTGAAATGAAAAATGGGGAAAATAAGGACTCATGGGACTGCTAATTTTTGTCTCAGAGTTCCGTGATCATGGTTTTAGGTTCGGTAATTACCGAACTTGAAATTCAGGAACCGTGATTATGGTATATAAACCATGATCACGGTTCTTGAATTTCAGGTTTTTATGTCCATGGAATTGTCCACCAACTTCATGCACTTACCCTCTTGTCAAAGCTTTGGATAATATATTGTCTTGTTTCTTAGTGGATGTAACCCACACTAGGTGAACCATGTTAAATCTTGTGTTGATTGATGTCTGTTGAATTGTATATTTCTTCCTGTAGAATATCTACTTTTATTTGTATGTATTCTTAGATCGATATATTATCTGTACAACCAGTGTGCTAACCAAAAAAACTAGTATCAAAGCTTTGTTTGAGGGTTTTGTGCGTTGGATGATTTACTCATAAAGGGTTTTTCTAATTAAGTGGGAGCTACAAAGAATGGTAGAGGAGAACAAATACAAGGTAGAGAAATTTGACCACGAAATTATTGATTATGGAAGATGTAGATACAAGATTATTTGTATCAAAGAGATTTGTACTTACCGTTGGATGAGAAGTCTAGACCTACGAAGATGATTAATGAAGAATGGAAGATTCTTGACAAAAAGACTCGGGATCTATAATATTGAGCCTCGGTAGCATCCGTGGCTTCCAATATAACAAGAAACTTCTACGGTACAATTAATGGAATCTCTTGCTAATTTATATGAAAAACCTAGTGCTTTGAATAAAGTTTATTTGATGAAGAAAATATTTAGTTCTAAGATGCATGAAGGTGAATCCGCATCCAGTCAATTGAATGATTTTTGATCTATAGTAAATTAGTTAAAAATGGTTGATATTGTTTGATGATGAAGTGAAAGAAATTTTATTCTTATGTTCTTTGCACTGATAGTTGGGATAACTTGGTAATGGCTATTAGTAATACAACATCTGATAATAATTTTTAAAGTTTGATGATTTGGTTAGTATAATCTTGAATGAAAAAATTTATAGGAAGAGTACAAAGGAATCATCATCTAGAAATGCTTTGAATGTAGAAAGCAGGGGCGGAGTAGGAGAAGGAGAGATCCAAGAGTAAGAGTAATGGAAAATATAAGTCAAGGGATAACAGATTTAAATCCGAGTAAAGAAATTACTTGTTGGAAATGTGGAAAGAAAGGACATGCAAAGAAAGATTGTTGGTCAAACGATAAAGAGAATCAACAACTAGACAAAGGTAAAGAGGAAAATCTTGCTGCATCGTAGATAATGCAAGATGCTCTTATTATTTCTTTAGATAATAGAATTAAATCTTGGGTTTTAGATTCAGAGCTTCTTTCCATCCAACCCCTATTAAGGGTTATTTCAGAAATTATGTCTAGGGCAATTTTGGGCATGTTTATTTGGGTGATGATGAACCTTGCAGTATTATTGGTAAAGGGGAAGTTCATCTAAAATTGTAGAATGGAAATACATGGGTATTGAAAGATGTGAGGAATGTGCCAAACCTTAGGAGAAATCTTATTTCTGTAGGGCAACTAGGTGAATCTGGTTGCATGGTTACGCTTCTGAGAGACTCTTGGAAAGTCACAAAGGGTGCTCCTATTGTGGCAAAAGGTAAGAAGGTATGAATGTTATATTTATCTACCTATATTATTGATTCCTTTTCTGCATTATCTACTTCAAATTCAGATGCAGGTATGTGGCATAATTGGTTGGGCCATATGAGTCAAAAAGGAATGCATATCTTAAAGGCTAAGCGTAAGTTATTAGATTTGAAAGATGTAGATCTTGATTTTTGTGAGCATTATATTTTTGGAAAGGAAAAAGAGAGTGAGATTTCTCAAAGTTGGGGCAACTAAGAAGGAGTAGAAATTGGAGCTTGTACACTCGATGTATGGGGACCAGCTCGTAGTTCTCTTGGTGGATCCCATCATTATGTTACTTTCATTGATAATGCTATGAGAAAGGTATTGATTTGTTGTATTAAACATAAATTTGATGTTTTTGAAACTTTTAAAAAATGGAAATCCCTTATTGAGAATGAATCAAATTCAAAGTTAAAGTTCCTTAGATCTGAAAATGGTGGTGAATACTGTAACAAGGATTTCAATGATTATTGTTTAGTGAATGGAATACGTAGAGAAATAAACGGTTCCAAGAACACCACAGGAGAATGGTGTTGTAGAGAGAATGAACAGGACAATCATGGAACATGCTAGAAGTATGAGGATACATTCTGGATTGCCCTTACATTTTTGGGTAGAAGTAGTTGATACAATAGTTTATTTGATTAACTGTGGTCCTTCAAGTTCACTAGATGGAGGAATACTAGAGGAAGCTTGGACCAGAAAAGAGGTAGATCTTTCTTTTCTTAAATTTTTTGGTTCAGAAGCTTTTGTGCATGTTGATAAGGAAAATAGAAAAAAGTTGGATGCAAAATCCAAGAGATGTACTTTCATTGGTTATGGATCTAGGTGATTTGGTTATTTTGGGATTTAGAGAATTCTAAGATTGTTAGGAGTCGTGATGTTGAATGGAATGAAAAGAGAATGTACAGGGATCAAATTTTGGTACCCAAGGATGAGAAAATTGAGAAGTTTATTGATGAAAATGAACTCTTGGGTTTGAAAAGAACACCTAAAAATACACACATGAAACCACGATCGGTTAGGCTCGACCGCCAAGATATCGGTTACTGTTAGATGGACCATAAATTATTAGAGGAGGAACCAAGGATAGTTAGAGGTGACCGATGGCGGTCATTGTCAGAATTGGACACAAATGTTCAAGAGGCCTAGATTGAGCCTCCGGTACCTCAAACTTCTGTGAGAAGGTCACAAAGGGTAAGTAAACCTCCTGAAATATTTACACATTCTCTATTTTATTTGTTATTGATAGAAAATGGTGAACTAGAAATATTTGAAGAAGCAATGCAGGATAAGACCCATGCAAAGTGGGAACATGGCATGAATGAGGAAATAGATTCCTTGGAACAAAACCATACTTGGGATTTGGTTAAGTTGACAACATGGTAAGAGGACCATACGTAGAACAAGTGGGTTTATAGGATCAAGGAAGAAGAGGGTGGATGAATAGGTACAAGGCATAACTTGTAGTTAAGGGATTTACACAAAGCGTGTATTGATTTTGGTGAAGTATTTTCTCCTTGTTCGGATGACTTCTATTCGTACTTGTATTGATTTTAGTTGCGATGAGAGGATTTTCATTTAGAAAAACTAGATGTGAAGATGGCTTTCCTTCATGGTGATTTGGATGAAGATATTTATACGCAACAACTACTTGGTTACGAAGTCAAAGGTAATGAGAAATTGGTGGGTAGGTTTAAAAACATTCTATATGGACTCAAGCAAGCTCCAAGGCAATGGTACATAAATTTTGATAGTTTTATGCATAAGCATGGTTACTTCAGATGTGAATCTAACCATTGTGTTTATTTTAAGAAAATTAGAAATAGGAGCTATATTATTTTGTTATTGTATATCGATGATATGCTTGTTGTAGGATCTAGTATGCAGGACATTGGTGAGCTTGAGAGAAAGCTAGCTCACACATTTGCAATGAAGGATTTAGGAGCTACAAAGAAAATCCTTGGCATGCAAATACATAGAGACAATAAAAATAAGAAATTATATTTGTCTCAGGAAGCTTATATTAATAAGGTGTTGGAAAGGTTTAATATGCAAAATTCAAAACCTGTTGGTACACCTATGGTTGAAACTTCAAATTAAGAAAAGATCAATGTCCTACATCACAAGAGGAGGTTGAGTACATGGTACATGTTCCCTATGCTTCAATAGTAGGAAGTCTTATGTATGCTATGGTTTGTACTAGATCGACATTGCACAAGCAAAGGGGAGTTGTGAGCGTGTTATGGCTAATCTAGGTAAAGAGCATTGAAAGCAGTCAATGGATTTTTGAATGGGACTTCTAACATGGAGTTATGTTATGGAGGTTCGAATAGTTTGTTATGTGGCTATGTTTATTTAGATATGGATAGAGATCTGGATGGTAAGAGGAGCACTACTGGATATATTTTTATAGTAGGCGGGATGACAGCTTAGCTGGATTTCAAGATTGCGAGAAGGTTGTGGATTTTTCTACTACGATGCAGAGTATGTTGCAGCTACATAGGCTAGTAAGGAGATGATATGGATGAGTAGGTTCATGGAAGAGTTGGGAAACAAGGAGGATGATTGTAATTTGTTCGGTGATAGTTAGAGTGCAATTCATTTGGCAAAGAACTCAGCATTTCATTCCGAACAAACCACATTCAATTGAGGTATCACTTCATACGACGGTATTGGAGGATGAACAATTGATCTGGAAAATATTCACACCAAGTAAGAATCCTGCAAATATGCTAACTAAGTTGTTAGCAAAGGAGAAGTTGGAGCTACACTCCACTTCTATTGGTATTCAAGTTTGAGGCTTGAGGAGGAAGAAACAAAGATAAGGAGGAACCAAGAATGGTATTATGCATGGTATAGTGTGCGTGAATTAATCTCCAAGTGGGAGATTGTTGGGTATGGAGCTAAATTACTTATGTTTTAACATGCAATTGAACTTGTTAAATGTTGACAATAATTGGCATCGAGTTAGGGTGTGACCAAGATTAGTCAAGGCAAGTTAGAACCGGTGATGGTTGGGCGAACCTATGTTTGTTACCTCGTGTAACGAGAATTTATTTAACTCTCGGTTTTATATCTATTTTTAGCATAAGAATAGATTTAATGAATTTAATTGCATGACTAAGTTCCCTAAAGTCTTAAATGACTATTTAAAGCGTAAAGATAGTGTTTATAGGGAGAGGATTGATAATAATTACAAGATAATTGTGAGGGAGTGAATTCTTGGTGAAGAAGGAAAAAAGCTTGTGAAAGAAAGTATTGAACATTTGAGAGGTGTGGAAGATTGTAAATCTTAATTGTATTTCTTGTCAAAGATTTGGATAATAAATTGGCTTGTTTCTTGGTGGATGTAGCCTACACCGGGTGAATCATGTTAAATCTTGTGTTGATTTATGTCTCTTGAATTTTATATTTCTTTTGGTAGAATATCCACTTTTATTTTCATGTATGCTAGATCTCGATACATTATCTCATACAACCAGTTTGCTAACCCCAACAATTATAATTAAAATTCCAAGAACATTATTGTGTAAGGATAATTTTCTCCTTTTTCCACCTACATATTCTTAAGTTCATTCCACGTTTAAGTTACTGATTCAACCATTTCAATTGGGCTCAGTATCCTTTACGAAAATTTCCATAACTTACATAATCATTTGGCATATTTCAAATTACATACAAAGTACTTAATTCCCTCATTCTTATATTAAGAATATGTTTCTATAACATTTATTCAATGTTTAAATTCTACCCTTGCTACAAAATTAAATTTGACGTGATGTCAAGAAAGAAACTTAGGATTTAAAGGAGATTTAGATTCAAGATAGATTTCTTTCCATGAACATTCTTCGATCATGGTATCCTTGTTTCCCTATCGTAGTTGAAAACAGTTCAAAACTTTTTAAATCCATTCAACATTTTCCACATGAAGAAATTCTATTTAGGTTTATAAGTATCTTTTGTTTTCTCAAAGTTTGATCTCACCTAGGGAAATTCATATTCATTGTAACATATGCAATTATTAATTGAGTTATAAGGAATCAAAAGTTACATTATTCCTAGCCTCAAATCTCATTTCACTCTTGTAATCTTTACTCTTACATCACACTATGGTCTCAATGTTAGCACTATTTTATAACATTTTTAAACAAAATAAAACATACTTTTAAGTAATTGGTTTGCTCACATACATGGAGTGTAACCTAGCATGAGACATCCCATTTCTTTTCTCTTATAAACTAAAATAATAAACACATGCTTAAACTAATACATCTACTTGTGTAATTTAAATCCCACCATGAGATCAATCATAGGAATATCACCTACTACCTTTTTTCGGTTTGGGACACTCACTAAGGTATAAAGGGAAATTATGCAACTTCACCTACTACCTTTGTAAAGTGTTAGAAATCATGCAACTTTCACAAAAGAAGCGCTAAAAATGAGCAAATGAATCAAAAGTTATAGCATTATTACGATTCCAGAATCGATGGAAAATTCAATAAATGCTGAAAATGCATAGAAAAGTGCTGAAATGGATTGAAATGGTGTCATGTGGGTACTCGTTGGAAATGGAATAAAATTTTAGTAGGGGTTTTTTTTTTTGTGAGGGTGGTTTATCCTCCCGCTAACCCCAAACCTCACCCTCCGTCTTCGACACTCGAAGGAAGGTAAGAATACAAGAAAAAAGAAACTTGAAATTTTTCACAATGCCATAAGAAATGTTTTTAATCTTAAAACATTAAAAACTAGATTTTTTTAACCTTCCAAACAAGACTAAAATGGATGGAACCCACATTGTCAAGTTATGGAGTTGCTTTATGCAAAAAAATGTCCAAGGCTGTAAAGGTGTAATCGCCAAGGATATAGAGCCAAACCATAGGGATTCAATGCCACGTGTTGGAGGATGGTTAGGGCCAAGCATGTAAGGAAAAACCTAAGCATTGGAGTCGAGTTAAGAGCTAAAATGAAATAGTCATCACTTTAGTAAAGATTAAATTATGTGTCAATGCTACAAATTTGAATTCCGTTGTAATGACCAAAACCAAGCCGAGAGGCTTGAGCTAGAGTAAATTACACGTGTCAGAGAGTTGAGAATCGGTTATATCAACCATGGATCTCGGGCCGAGGAGGATATCCGTAATGTGGGTGCATTGTAATGACTGAGTTTAACAACAGAACATTTGAACAAACAGGAGCTAGACCGAGTCAGGTTGTAATGGCAGAGTACCAGGAAGCTACCAACGTGGGCACAAGGTGGTTTCAAACAAGCAAGAATATATATGATCCAAAGGCATGTAAATAGAGTGTCGAGGGTTCGAGATTCCAAACAACACCACATAGATGGAGAAACACATACAACGAGAACTGAACATGCACGAGCACAAGGCAGGTATAACATAATACAAACTACCTAAACAATGCATGAGTCGAAGGTGATTCATAGGAAAAAAACCACGAGCCAAGTGATTTGTTAACCAAGCCCATCCAATGCAGGGATCGCCAACATTTTGAGCCAACGTGAGCGGTGAAGAACAGCCGGGGTGTAAAACTTCCACATTCAAACGAGTCAATGTTTCAACCAAAGCACGAGCCCACAGGTTGAAATATGTTCAAACGAGCTGAAAACATAGACATCGAGCTAACCGGTCGGTGAATGCAAGCGGTGAGTCGAACGAGTTATCAAGAGAGTTGAGGAATAACTCGGTTCCCAAAAACTGAGTTGGTCCTATAAAAAATAGCCCTCGAACCTTTCAACCACCAAAAACTTGCACTTACAAACCTATAATTTTCTCTTGACCTGTACACACAAGGTACCAACAAAACACCACACCCACAACACAAAACCAAGTACATGTACCCTCGAAAAATGCAAGTAGAGCATGCAAATACGAGCATATGCAAGCAAGGAACTGACGAGCTTGAGAAGACACCAAACTCTGAAAACACCAGAAACTCGAACACAACCAAACAAACCACGATCAAACCCGTGTAGGAGGTATGATGCCCAAATCAATGCAAGAAGAGAAACGATCAGAATATCCATTATGACACACGTAAAAAAAAATTATATCACAAGTTGAATCCGGAAAAATATGCACATAAATGCCAAAGAGTGTACGGATCCACAAGATCCACTCGATAACATGAAAGAGGTTTAAAAACCCAAGTGAGGATCATGATTGATGAAATGCACATCAAAAAAGACATACGAACGACATCATGAAGAGATCTCGGGAGGAGCGAGCATCAACCAATGTGCATGCAAAGATTTGAAACATGAGCGAGAACTTGGTTAAGCCATAAAACTCTCCTCTATCTCATAGATCAAATGGGGTGTACATATAGGAGGTGTTGACTAACCTCCAATTGCTGATCATGACAACTCGAGTGGAGAGGGGGAGTTACATTACTATAATAAGTGTAACTCCCAATAATGTTGACACGTAATAGAATCTCAAAATGACCCCTAAGTGACACATGGACCTATGATCTCACCTAATGATGTGGAAAATGAGTACAAACCAACATGAATAAGGTATAACGAGACCATTTTTTTTTTTTACACTTCTCTTAAGTCAATATATTTTAAATACAATTTCATTTTCTAATATTTATGAACAATTTCCACTCACAAGTTAAACCCTTAATCAACCAAGGTTTGGTTTACTTCCAAACGTACCTAAGGGTCAACTCCCCAACTAAATATGAGTATAAGGTGAGAGGACAAAATTTATGCTAAATGAACTTCAAGAAGGACCAAGGTAACCCATTTATCTGTGAGGAACTAAAGATATCATTAACAAGAGTTTAATTCATAAACAACTATTCACTAAGTCCATTTGTGACATCTAGATCCCACAAGGAATTCATTCGATGATGAAGAAAATTCCTAGATCTAACTTCGTAATACTTGGTTGATGACTAGGATACTAAGGAGGTGTTAGTTCTACTTACTCCAGATAATGTTTTTCCAGGTCGTTCCTAACCATCAGGTTCACGACGATAATGCTAAACATACTGACCATGACGATAACACAAACTAGGGGTCTTATTTACCTAAGCTAGGAGGTTCCATCGAGCACAAAAGTTTAATTTCATTCTATGGTTTCAATTTCTTCTACGCTAAGAAGGATCACACATGAGGACAAGTTATGCATGAATCTTATACTAGGGTTGACTATTGTGGTTAGATTCTTTTATTACATTTTCACGGTAAGAAACACAACACCAATTATTTAATCATCTATTTAACACTGAAAATGCACTACAAGATATTAAATTCAAATTCATTTATATATATCAAACCTTTGTAATAGACGCAACTATGAATCAAATTGAACTTATGATTAAATGCACATTTCCTAAGGTATCCCTAAAACTAGCATCTCATACATATTAGCAAATTTCAAATATAACTTTTCTATAACATGGGACTACATTATACATATATTCATTTTACAATGACCTATATAAATTACAATAATAAAAAAATGAATTTCACATCGCCTTTTTGCCATCCTTCTTGCATCCTGCAAAACCATGTGAGCATGAATCAATGATAAATCACTGGCATGGCATCCACCCTAGTCTAACATAATTAATATTTTTCAGTTTCCCATTTACATATAATCATGATTATAATTTGAATTTGAAACAAAAGGTTTATAGACATGTATTCATTTCATTTCATTTCACTTCAATTCATAACCAATGAGACTACAGGAGAGAAAGGAAGGAGAGAGAGAAACACTATTTTTCTAAACATTCAATTTCACACAACAGTCACACAGTAGAATTTCAAGTTGTTATTTACAAGTGTCAACAAGTTTCCAAAATATTTTTCTAACCTAGGAGGGTTCCTACAAATTTCTTTATACAGTTTCCTACAAGTTGTAAAAATAATCGATTTATACTCGGAGGTGAAGAAATCACTTTCAAATGTTGTCTTCTAGATGAGTAAACACACCATGAGTAAGTTTCTACGTGTCCTCCTATACCCCAAGAATTCAAGAATTGACAAAATTTAAAACTGATGAGAGGTTTACAAATGGTGGCTATTTTTCTGAGGCCATTGGTCGTAGTTGGCCTAGTTACAAATGATCAAAACTTAGCTCAAGGGCTCATAAATCCACGTCCAAAACTAACATTTGATGGATGAACGTGCAATGAGAAAATTCCTACAAGTTCCCATATAAATGGAGAATTTACCAGATTTGATGGGACTAAGAAAAAGAAAATGGTTTTCAAACAATGACAGAGTTTCTACGAGCCACTGGTCATAATTGGTCCAGTTTGACCTTAGTCGACTACAACTGGAGGCCTACAAAAAGACTTTGCCTAAATATCAAGAAAAGTGTTTTTTTCCTTAAAATGAACGCTCTAGGGAATTGACTATTAAAAACACTCGAGGTTTGTGAAGACGAATAATAATTTCACTATCCGGGTTTCAAATGGCGATTCAAAACAAAAGTCAATTTTTAGATTTAACAACGCATCCTAGACTGCAAAAATAGTGTAAGAGGGCTCCTATAAGGCCGTCAAAAGGGTAAAAAATTTCATTCGGGGTCAATCAAAGATTAAAGTGACACCTCACATAACAAGGTACATGAAAGAAGCTTAACCTCCCTTTCGGAGTTACAAAGGTTACTTTGCGAGTCTCCGTAAGTCACAATTTATCTATTTAAACCAGGAGATGGTCAACATATTTACCGGAAGTCAACTTCAACTTGTCGATAAAACAATACTGTAGTGATCTAGTTTGGTCAAGAAGTTTTCTAAATCACCTCAAAATGAGGGTTGAAGTTCATGGTTTACTACAAAATGGTTATTTTGATTGTGTGAGTTATGATACGACATTTTATTGTTTTGCAACAAGTTAATATAAAACAATTAAATCTTATGATAATCCTAAGCTTTTAAAATTATATTTCATTGCAAAAGAAAAACTAAAGTATGAGAATTATGAAAGATAAGGAGAGATGAACCATGTCTTATTTAAGAAGAATCATAACATCGGATTTGATGGGACCCCACTTCCTTTGCATTTCACCGAACAATTCAAGGGATTCATATAAACTTCCACACTTTGCTAATGGTCTACCAGAGCACGAGAAGCTACAACATCAAACAACGATCCTCTAGCCTTATCCGTGTATGGAATGCACATATCCTAGAATCCCCAAAATCTGTCGATCACAATTCTTTCAGGCATTTTGTCAACATTTTACATGCCTTGTTCTTTCTTCCTTTTTTGGTGCATGCATATCTAGCAGGAACTTGGAACTAAAACATTCAAAAAGTCTCATCCCCATAATGCTTTAGCGGATTCCCAAATCTTATTTCAAAACTACTACTATTTTGGCACTGGCTGTGTGGATGCTAACAAACGTGGAGTTGATTAGGTTGGACACCTGTGGGTTGCATATGGTCAAACGAGATGATTTAACAACCCATTTCATGTATATCCTGTAGTCATTGCAGTCCATGAGTCCCTCATTTCATGCATTTAGTCGAATATTTCACATGCCAAGCGCATGCTTCAACATTTTGCATGCCTATCTACCAGAGCGCTTCCAACTAAAACCTCTGACAAAATTCCTATAACTTTTATGCTTTGATGGACGTCTAAACACTGTTTCAGAGCTCGCATTTCTTTCAGGTGTTTAGGTAAAAGTACCCTACTCCAAATATCCTATTCTACGCAGAAGCAAGGAGGATGCCAAAAAATTTGTGGCATTTGGCTTTACACCAGTCGAAGCATTACAAAAATTCCCGGCGCCTTTTCAACAAATCCATTATGTGCGTATCCTGCAATCATTGCAGTCCACACAAAGACACATTCTTTTTTTTTAAAAAAGGTATAACGTCTCCACATAAAACCACTGACCAGATTCAAGATCATTCGATGGCACACAAATTAATACTTGGTGCAAAAACCCCTCTTAACTGGCGAGTTTAAATGACCGAGCCCATTGTAGATGCAGAAATGTAAAAGCACATTACTGAGCAAAAACAAACACAGTGAGCTAAAGGAGAATGAACACAAGCTGGGGTATATCCAATGTCGTTCTGAGTTACAAAGAATAGATGTATCTATAATGAGCTCAAACCGAGCTCCCATGGCTGAGTTACAAAGGCCCAAATCGAGTTCAACCAAACAGAGCACAGCTCGAGATTCCTTTCAACAACCACGAGGTCACATGAGTGATTGACTCCAACTAGATCTGCGTTGAACCCCCTCTTCAAATACAAGCAGCGAATTTAAGTCTCAGCAATGGACAATTGACCCAGTAAGCAACCACCAAACTGAGCTCGATCTACGTTGAGAACACCCACGACTCAAAGAGTAAAGGCAAGAGATCAGTGAGAATGGGAAAACATAGGGTCTCACGCGGAGGAAGAGTGAAAGAGACAAAATTTTCCAGGACTTAATAAATACACCAACCACTCAAGGGACGGCCTGCAGCACTCCATAATTCTTCCACCGCCTCCTTCATTCTACCCAACCAGCCTCATCACTCTTCCAACAACTCCTAATTAATTTCCCCGCAATGTTTTTTTTTTTTTTTTTTTTTTGAAAAAATCTATCGCAGGCACTACAGTGCGCCAGGTATTTTCTATAGTGGAATGCTTTGAGGGAATATTATTGTGTGACATGTGTATTTGTATTTCCATCCTCATACATGGCTCGCAGAAATAAAGGTTGACTTTCAGGATCCATATTGCTCAGTAAGGAGAAACGACGGTTTTTTTTTTTTTCATATTTTCATCTATTTTAAGTTTGCAATCCTGTACACAATTTTAGTTTAATCCCGCGATATTTTTCTAAGAAAATGAGAAAGTTTGGGTCTTTGAAAATAAATCTATTCTTTTCTGAAACATGCGTTGAGCTTCTAAACATGAAACTAAGTTGGAGCATTGTGAAGCTGTTCTTAGAGGGAGAGGGTTAAATTCACGGAAGGTACAGCTGATGCTTCTGCAAAAGGGAAGCAATTTGTAATAGATTCTAAATGTGAAGTGTGAGGAAGTTCACATGTTAGAGCAAGGGTTTGCAAAAAAATTAAAGAGTAAATCCGAGAATGACAATTGGAGTGTTAGAGTACCTGGAATAGATGTTCTTGTTCTATCAACATAATTTTAGAACATTGAAGGTTGTTGTGGTTCTTCATGAAAAGATGTAAGTAAAGGAATTTACGGAAGAAAGGCTTGGAAACGGACATCAAAGCATGTCTCGATATATTGCGTTGCAATGATATCAGGTGAGAGAAGTCTCAGATTGGAATTGGAAGAAGAAGATTGTGTGGCATTAAATCGCATGAATTGAGCATCCCATTTTAGCTGAGTAAAAGTTTCACCTCTTTTTTAAGAGATCAATACCATGTATGTTGAGAGCGGTGAATATGATCTCTATGCAGCATAGCACCTTCCTTCTCGCAGGATAGTTGTTTAGGAGAAGACGTGCTAACGCAACGTAAATCCTGCAAGAAGGAGAAACGGGTAAGGAGAATTTATTTTCTGTGTCTCGAAAACTTTTCAAAATACAAAGGAAGTGAAATTAATTGTTAGTCATATAAGCTTGTTTTCTTAGAAAGTACAGTTAAGCCAAAAATAATACTTTTTTATAGATATCCTTAAACAATAAAATTAACATATATTCTTTAAAAATTACTACCAGAGAGTAATGTTTCCTAATACAATTTTTGATAATATAAGAAGATGCATAACATGCATTCTTTTTTTTAACATAACAATGAAGAGCTGTAAATTTTTTTAAATTAGCGAAGTAGAATGTATTGATTTTACAAATAAAACCATTGCAACAAGCTATTTACATACAAAAGAACAAGAAAATAAAAGTCCTTTAAAATATGGTTAGACTTTGGGGAAAGATAAAAAACCCTTGGATGAAGTTCGAAACAAGTTTTCCATGATCAAATGATAGCTAACATGAGCACTTTCCAACTTATTAGAATCCAAAATGACACATTTAAGTTGTTTGTTCCCTTGATAAACTATCATTTTGAGGAAAAATGTTAGAATGTATTTGTAATTGATAACTTTGCTTGTAATTTCTGCAGTTTGCTCATCATCAATGGATAATAGGTGAACATCCTTAGCCATGATGCCCATGATTGATTCAATCGATTCATCAAAAGTTGTATCCAAATGTAATTCCCCTATATCATCCTTTATATCAATACAAAGAAAAAATATATAATCACATTGCACTACATCTACACTACAATGCAAGCAAAACAACATGCTATTTCCCTTTTCCGATACTTTTTTCTTACATTATTTATCACCATTTGTAAGAGGAAATCCATATAAAGGAAATCATTGATGAAAATTGTAGTTACCTCCATAGTAATCATGTGCCATTCAATTTATTATATTTTACCATTTTAGCTATTTGAGAGATTCTCGATGCAATAAATAAATTATTTGGAGGCTTTACTGATTTTTTTATTATACAATGGAACGTAGTAATCAGTAGATGTTTCCAACTAAAGGAGCGTAAAGGTCTCTATAATTAAGGGGCTGCCAAAGACATTTATATTGGAAATAATTTCTATTAACGATCCATTAAAATTTGTGACACCACCAACTTTGATAGACTGCAGTGCAATTTACGGTGCCGATGAAATCTACAAAATATTTTAACTCAATTCATCAAATCGGTTTTCCCACAAAGTAAGTAAAACACTAAATCTATACACGTCCTTTAATTGAAGTGTTATTTTCTTAGTCTCTGTTTGGTCACATCTCCAAATATTTGAGTATGAAAATAACAATGCCAATTATACTTATTGAATAACCAACTAGGATGGTCATAACTTATTTGATTCATTTTGAATGAAATTAATGTATAGGTATGTCAAAATCTATTTCTATTGAAGGATTCATGGACGAAGGAAGAAAAAATATTTCGAAGGGAACTTTCAAGTTGTTATATAATATATATATATATATATATATATATATATATATATATATATATATATATATATATATTTTTTTATTTCCAATCAAAACATTTTTCATAATGTACACCTTTCATGTTTATATTACCGCATAGAATTAGTGGGAAGCTTCATTCAAACATGTAAAATGAATTTCCCCTTCTCTCTATTTCACAAAATCATATAATTTTTTTAATTATTGGAAAATAGTTTTTTGAAAGGGACTATACCCTTGTACAACAAGACTCAACAACCAGATATATAAATTTTACCTGAAAAAAGATGATCATAATCAATATTTAACAATAAATCCCAAACTCGAGAAGAACATTCTCACAAGAAATTTACAAAATTAAGCGAAAAAACAACGATAGAACAACAATAATTCAGCAACTTAACCACTGTTTTATGTGCGAAGAATTTTCTTCTTGTTACGAACCATAATCATTTCATGAGAAGATTTCTATAAAGGAATACAAACTTCAAGATCTATAATTAGATGATATGTATTATTTGAGAATTTAGGAGGAACATTTTCCTTAGTTCTATTATAGACTCTTTTAGTTCATTGCTTCCGTGTTATGTGTTTCATCCCCAGATGGATCCTTGTTAGTATGATTTGTAATCTCTCTCAAAGGGGTTTCAAGGACCATTTTGTAGTGCCCACTTTCCTTTGACACTTTTTCATACTCATCTTGATATTGTTTATTATATTATGGACATTATTTTCATTTTGATTTAATAGGATGTTAGATGTTAGACCATGGATTTTGTTGATCTTGATTAAGTTATTATGCATGATGATTATTGGAGACATGTTTATAAATTGATGATGATATATTGGTTGACATGGTTATATTATGGATGTTGTTCGAGCATGAGATGTTTGGACATTGTGACTAGACCTGGAAAATGGACATTATTTGATGATGATATAGTTTTTGATAGAAATTGAAAATGATATTGTTGAATTGCCTTGATGATTGTTGTGACTCATATGTATAGATGATTTGAGATTTTATTTATATCATTTTGGATGTTCTAATATGGCCACGAGGCCAAAGGAGGTATTTGTGTTTTGTAGGTTAAAATATGACAACAATGTCATGGAATTGGAGACCAACTATATTAGAATTCTAGATGAATTCAACAAGGTCACCATGGCAACTGTATTTGTTTGTGTGTTTGTGTTTATTAGGGATTCTCATGGGGGGAATCATCCTTAAAATGTGACCAAGGGATTTTTATGTATTTCTTTATGTTGTTTCCTTTTTATTAATGTTTGTATATGGTTTTAAGTGATGTGTTACCCCTTTCATTATTTATTAAATTGTGGTAAATGTTGTGAGTAACCACATTGTTAAAATGAATAAATCAAATATGTCATAAGAATGTAATTAATGAAGTTATTACTCTTAAATATAATGTTGTAAGAATGTGTGTAAGTGATGTGTAAGGATGTGTAAGGGAATGTAAGATAGATTTTGGAGTATGAAACACTTCATCCTCTTGGAAATTCGAATTTGTCCTTGGAGGCTATATTTGGAGGCTTGTAGGACAAGTTAAACTTGTCCCACACCTCTTAAAATTATTCACCAACCATACCTATGGTTAGGGGGTTGATTTTAGACCTTCTTAATGCATTTTAAAATGACTAATTGTAAGTTTTAATTGCACTTCTCTTACATGTTTTAAATTCAGTCCTTTTGGGGTATGGGTTTGTTTTGGAGTGTGTAAGTAAATCTGTCATTTTATTTATTATGCATGGGTGAATGATGTTGAATTTTGTTTTGGGGTTGAGGAAGTGTGATGTGGCATCCCACATGGATCCACATCATCCTCTTCTCTTCCCTCTCCTTTAAAATTTGAACTCCTTGCCTTGTTTTGGGTTGTTGAACTTTTACATACTTCTCTTGGGGTGAATTTCTTGTTGTTTTGGAGTTCTTGCTTGTGGAAGGAGATTGGAGACCATTGCATGCTTTTTGTTTCTGATCTTGGACTATATTTTGGCATTGGAAAGCTTGTGTTGTTGGAACAAACTCCATTATGGAGAGGTAGGAACTTGACCCATTAAAATGCTTCTTTATCTTTTATGCATGTCTGAAATGGTGAATGTTCTTGTGTGTTTGTTGGCTGGTTGGGTAGACTTCCTAGGAAATGGTGTAGGAGAAGGCTATGGGGATTTCATGTGGGTGGGCATAAGGGAATGCCAATGGTATTGGTTTTATTATGGATGGAGTTTGGGATTGGGATTCACCGTGGAAGAGAAATAGCTTGCATTTCTTATTCTTGGGGGCATAAGGGAGAAATTTTGGGGGTGCATAAGGAGGAGTTTTGGTGGGCATAAGGATATGTGAGATGAATTATATCATGGGGGTTGTTCAAGTGGATTCCCATTTCCCATTAGGAGGTATAAGAAGCTTCCCCATATTTCCTTGCTCTTTTGGCTTTCTTGATGAAGACTTAGTTTTGTTTGTATGTATTTAATGTAGTTGTGAACTACATTCTTCTTGAACTATGTTTTTAATGTGAAATGTTGAATGTGTGTTTGTGGAAGTCTTGTTTTCATGAGTTGAATCACATCTCTTATTTCATTATGGTTGGGGCTCGGGGGCCAACGAGGAAGGATGGCTTCTCCCTTCTCATTAGATGTCTTGGTTTGGTGGAGAGTGTTTCCTTTCCCCCTATTCTTGTTGTGATATATTGAAGATGAAGAAAACCAACATGTTGTTGTTTTGGAGCAAGAAAAATCGATAGTTTGACTATCCCTTGTTGATATAAAACTCATCGTAACCTTTCCCACTTGAAGTGAATGATTTGTATGTTATTTGATTTGGAAAGATAATCTGTATTGCCAATGAAAATTGAGATTTGGAATGTAAAGAGTATATTCTATTCTCTATTTTGGAAAGAATGTGAAAGAATGATACGTGTCTTATATATTGTATTTTGAAATCAAATGGAAAAGAGAAGTTATAAAGTTGTATTTTTGAAATCCATAAAGGATTGCACTACCTTTCTCAAATTGCATTTTTGCATTGGAATTGATCATCTGTTGTGAATTAAAATCTCTGTTGAAATGAAGAATGCGTGTGAAGAAAAGATAATGATTTGTTCTCTTTGAAACAAGTTAAAATTTGCAAATCAAACTTTCAACTTTGGCTCTTAAATGGTTTGTTTGAATCAATTAAATGTATTAGATTAGAATGGAAATGAATTCCCATACTTGGAGGATGGAAAATGATTAATAAATCCTTTAAAGATTGATCTTTGTTTTGAAATTTCAATCTCGCAATAATTTATCTAAACCGAATAGTTCAAACTCCGCAACAAGAAATTATAAATGAAACATTAAAATTTAGACATAGTAAGTTCTAAAGAACTCAATTTGGATATAAAAATTAAGAAAGATCCTTCACAACTTTGTAAAATCAAATTTGAAACTCCTATAGCCATTACATTGTAAAGTAATGAAAATTTTCAATTATAACTCATTAAATATAATTGAACCTTGGAACCCTCCCTAAATCCATCTAAAAATAAGTCTACATGTCTATTTGACATGTTGAGAAAGGAGAAGATAAAATTTGAACAAAAATTTATAAGTTAAAAATTACAATTTTCTCTGTGAAAGCTTGCAGATCGTTTTCTCAAAATTGAACACTTAAACTTCATCAAAATCCTCATTTTCTAGAAAGTCCTCATTTTCCCAAATCTGAGTTCTCTATCAAAAGTTATGGCCATTTGAATTTTTACTTCATTTTTGCCTTCACAAATAAATCTAATCGTTAAAAATTTTATTTTGAACTTTGGAAAAATTTCCCAAAAATTCCCATGGCCCCCCGCCATCCCGCATCCAATCGGGTACTACCACGTGGCATGGTGGAGGGGCGAAAATTTTCTAACTTAATTTAAAAAAATAAAAAAATTCTCTATGGAAAAATTTACTATTTTTCCCCACATCCCCACTAACCCATAACCAATCACGTGCGCCAAATCTATTCCTACTCCGTTGGCCCCCACATGGGAAAATTTCCCTCCCTAGGCCCACAAACTCTCTCTTCAGAAAATTTTCCTCCCAATGTATGCTGGCCCATAACTTGAAAAATATAAGGAGTTATGAGGACTTCTTTATATCATTGGAAAGTGAGAAAAATTCTATCCAAAGGGAGTGATTTAGGGAAGTTTCGAATGTGATAATTTGGTAAAAATGAAGTTAAATCTTTTAGAAATTTAGAGGGTGGTGTAGAGAAAATTTCCTCTCAACCTAAATGATATTTCCAACCCCTTGTTTTGACCTTGGGTTTTGTTAATAATAGATGTAAGAGGAAATTCTATAATTCATTCCTTATAGTTGGTCTTAAATCTTGTTGTGCTAACTGTTGCCTTGTAACCTAGTTGTTGACACTTTTAAACAAAAAAATATTATTCCATAATTTTCCTAACTAATCCTAGGTTGTTCTTGGGTCTCAAGTGGTTGTTTTGAAGTGGGAATCACACTTGGTATCAGAGTAATTGTTCAAAATCTTGGACCATTGGGCACACTAGAAAACTTGAGACATGAACTTTAAAACTAGCACACCTTTTTATCTAGAAAACAAAACTGTTTGAAAATTGTATATGATAGTAAACATAGAAACTGAAGAAGACTTAAAATAATGAACTAACTCTTGTTTTGTTCTGATGCAAGAGGCACAGACAAGATGAGGAGTATTTTCACATAGACTTAGATATACCACCTCCAGATCATGTTGTAGTAGCCATCCCGCCATGATCTTGTAAACACTTCAGATGTTAATGCTTTGCGTTACTCGGAGGATCAGTTAAAGGGCATGTAGCCAGACATGATAGAGTCACTTCCATTGAGGGACATGCACCTCCTCCACACAGTGAGGAGAATGGAGGAGAGAATTTCCATGGAGAGTCAGCCAGAGCAGAATCACCTCCGAGGGACAAGGGTGACCAAGATATAGGACACAAAGAGAGGTCTCAGAGCCCTAGGCTCAACAACGATCTTACGAGAGAGGCCTAAAGGCCGTCAAACCACAGCTGCAGATCACATCAAGGAGATCATGAAGCTTTGGCCATCACATTACTTAGGTGACATAGGGGATTTCAGGTAGAGTCCTAGCTAGTGAGATTGAGCGGTTGCTTCAAGCTTTTTCCTTATTCTAGCAACATGAAAGCATGTGTTGTGATCCATCTAATGAGGGATGGAGCTAGAGTATGGTGGAGGACAAAGGAGCAGAAGCTCCATGTAGATTCTGAGACACTCACCTGAGAGCTCTTTGAGAGAGATTCAAAGCAAGATATTTATCATGGAGGTTGTTGAAAAACAAAGGATCGATGAGTTCCATGACCTCGATAAAGAATCCCTTACAGTGGCAGAGTTTGAGAGTAGGTTTTTGGATCTACTCGAGTATGTTGAGTAAATGGAGGATAAGCAGGTGCGGATCCACAGGTTCATCTGAGGCCTATAATAGACATTGGAGGTGCGGTTTAGATCCCCTACCCATATACTTTAGTAGAGGCCATTGAGAAGGCCTACATAGTAGAGGAAACTCGGTGGAAGACCCAGTAGGCTAGAGACCGATTCAGGATCCACATACAACAGATGCAGGATAGTAGATCAAGGGGGTCAATTCCTCCTCCTCGTAGTGGTCATAATTCTTCACAGTCATCCTTTAGACCCTAGCAGTAGCAACATTCCCACCCACCTTATAGACCTCCACGAAGAGTTGATGCACAAAGAGGTCGGAGTATGGGGCCTCCTCCTAGGGGTCCCATCAGGACACAGGGTGGACCTAGAGCTCAGTAAGTAGGATCTCGCTAGAAGAGGCCACAACAGACCATAGCTAGATCATCAAGATCCACAACACATACTTCTAGAGCACCTACTGGAGGTGCTACTCCTTGGAGAGGATCAGGTAGTTTCTTTGGATGTGGAGTTGTGGGGTATTTTTGAGAGACTACCCTAATAACCTTTAAAGGGTAAGGCACCGATCTCTAGAGTCTGATAGTTGGTGATATGCGATGCATCCAAAATATTTATGCAAAGGTGGTTGAGAACCACTAAGATAAGTACCAAAGCATAGTTATCAAGCTCACGAGGTAGCATTGGGGGTATTCCTACCTCCATATTGTTTGAATATGGAAGATTCTTTTATTGCACCATCTTTAGTAGAGTGATGCAGCTAGTGGCGTTAGGAAGGGTCATTTTTGTGACATTGAGATGGCTTCAGAGCCAAATCTCTATAGACTCCTTGGTTAAGGAGTGTGTTGTGGATTTGAGATCTTTCACCACTACTTTAGATCTTCGTATCCTTCCCGTGCACTTGTATGGAGTCATCTTAGGTATGGATTGGTTATCTACACACAGGGCCGTGGATGGATTGTTATCACAATACTATATCTTGTGTAGATGATCTATGAGTTGAGTCGGTGATTTCAGGGGTCGGGAGACCCGTTTCTATTCATACCATCTCCACTATGCAGCTTAAGCGGTGTGTGCGATGGGGTTGTCAGATGTATGTTGTTACAGTCGATGATAGGTAATAGGATGGGTCTATTGGACCATCACGAGATGATCATCCCATTTTGAGATATTTTACATATGTCTTTCCAGGGGAGCTACCGGGGATGCCACCCCCACGTGAGATTGACTTTCATATAGATCTGGATTCGGGAGAAGAGCCTATCTCACGAGAACTTTATCAGATGAACACCTGGAGCTTTGTGAGCTCAAGTTACAGCTAGAGGGCCTTCTGGAGAAAGGCCTTATCCATTCTATTTTATCCCCTTGGGGTGCACTGGTGATTTTTGTGAAGAAAAAGGATGGATCCTTGCAGTTGTGTATCGATTACTGCAAAATAAATAAGGTAACGATCAAGAATCGTTATCCCCTTCCACGTATTGATGATTTGTTTGATCAGATGAAGGGAGCCACAATGTTCTCTAAGATTGATCTCAAGTTAGGCTATCATTAGTTGAGGATTACAGAGGAAAACATTTATAAGACTACCTTTCATATGAGATATGGGCACTATGAGTTTACTATGGTACCTTTTGGTATTAGGAATGCCCCGCCATTTTTATGAGTTTGATGAATGGGGTATTAAGGACCTTATTAGATCGCTTTGTGCTCATCTTCCTTGATGACATTCTGATTTACTCACGTACGCGTGAGGAGCATTAGGGACACCTTCACCAGGTTCTTCAATGTATTCGCGAGCAGTAGCTTTATGGGAACTTGGAGAAGTGTGTTTTCTTTCTATCGTAGAGGTATAGTAATTGGGTCATATTATCTCTAGGGAAGGTATCGCAGTCTATCCTTCCAAGATTAGAGCCATTATGGATTGGCCAACACCCATTACTATGATAGAGGTGCGTAGCTTCATGGGATTACTAGGAAACTATCAGAGATTTACTCAGGACTTCTCTCAGATTGTGCACCCCATCACTTCCCTTCAGGGGAAAGGGAAGAAGTTTGTTTGGTCAGATAGATGTGAGCAAGCCTTTAGGACACTAAAGGAATGTCTCACTACAACACCTATTCTTACAGTGCCGGATCCACATGGTGAGTTCTTTGTATGCACAGATGCTTCATTGGAAGGCCTTGGAGATGTAATGATGTAGGAGGTTAAGTAGTGGCCTTTGAATTTCACAAACTCAAATATTATGAGCTTAATTATCTAAATCATGATCTTGAGCTTACGGTAATTGTGCACACCTTTGTTTGATGGATGCAGTTTCTTCTTGGTCAGAGATTCACACTCAGGATAGATCACTTCAGTCTTCGCCACCTCTTCAAGAAGCCCAATCTAGACATTTTTCAACGGCATTGGATGGAGTTACTTTGTGAGTATGACATAGAGAGAGAGCATGTGAAGGGGAAGGAGAATGTGGTTATGCTTCTCTCAAAAAAAAGACATGTGAGTATGGCCACTTCAATGGGAACATATTTGCTGATAGGATTATTCATCATCTTCCTCTTGACAACTTCTACATTGTAGTTTGAGCAAAGGTCAAGTCCTAGTGAATCGTAGCATTCGAATCTAGTTTCTAAAATACTAATTTTTTTAAAAAACGGACAAGTTTAGCTATATTAAACACTTAAAATTATATGACTTAGTTTTTTTTTTTTTTAAAAAACTTATAAGATTGTAGTCCGTTTGCCCGCATTTTGGATGACCAAATCTTGTTATTTTTTTTTCCTTTGGTGAAACGTTAGATGTAGTTGTCTATCTTGGGATGGATTTTATTTTGTATTTTTTTTAGCAATATTTTTTTTTTATGATTTTTTCCGTGAAAGTGGTCTGAAAATATTTAGAAAACGGAGCGCTTTCCATTTGCCCGCCATAACTATATCAAAAAATATCGAAATCAAATATTTTTTTTTTTAACGTGTATAGAATTTGTCCACGCTTGGGATGGTATAAGTTTTATCATATTTTGATAAGCGAAACAAAAGTTACAGTCTTAAACGTAGACATGAACATTCACGGGAAAAAATGTCTTAAAGACCTATTGTTAGTAAAAAATTATAAAATGATATTTATCTTATTCTATTCACTTTAAAAACAATATTTCTACTGAAGCTAAGAGTCTCCCCTACGCGATGGCACCATTTTTGTGAAATGTTTTCAGTTTTTAGCATGGTTCAAGTCTTTGGAAGAGCAGATTTGAGGTTTTTTGACCTTTTACACTTCATAATGACCTTCCATAGCTTTGGTTGGGGAAAAACAAAGATTTTCGAGGCTTAGGTTCGGCAGATAGATCCGATCGCGGTTTATAAAGCGCGATCGTGGTTTTTAACATAAACCGCGAGCGCGCTTTATAAACCGCGATCGCGGTTTATAAAGCACGCTCATGCGGTTCATAAATCATATTTACACACATCCCAATGTCTGAATTACCATGTGATTTTTACTCTCTGACCTTACCATATGAATTACTATGAAATTCTATCTTTTTCTACACATTTTTCTTATCATCACCGGAAGCAAAACATCATGGGAGACAAAAAATGAAGTCAAAAAAGGAAGTCATTAAGTAAAAAAACACCAAACGAATTAGAGGCCAACAAAATTCAAAATGTTGAGCGAATGCGGAAACTTCGTGAATCTAGAAGAGGTTCATCTTCAATCCCAACTATTGTAAGCAATGAAGAACTAGGTAATGTTTCTCTTTATCGATGTTGAAGTTGAATTAAATACTCGTGATGAAGAAGTTTTTACTGGTCATGTTGAAGAAGAATTAAATACTCATGATGTAGCAAATGTTGAAATTGAAGGAGACAATGAAAATGTGAATAAGGAAATTCATGTTGAAACTGTAGACAAGAAAAATTTGACAAAAACACCTCCTAGGATTTTACGTAAGAAACCTAATTTTTTTATTGAAATTGATGAAAACATTTTGAAACCAATGTCGACAAACTTTCTGAATGACAAATCGGAAAGAAAAGCCACTTTGAAAATTTGGGATAATCATTTTGAAATTTTAAATGATTCCCAAAGATGTCATTGTTGGTTAGTTTGATGAAATTGATTAAAATGAGACCTACATTAAACACCTTAGGATTGACAACATCTAATATACGTGGTCAAACCTCTACAATTGTTGAAAACCTTCATGATGCATATCACACTGTTGGTGTCGAGAGACGCACTAGGGATAGTAATATTGTGTGTCGTGTACTTGCTTTTACTAGTGTTTTAAGTGAATCAATAAAAAAACAACGTTTGATTACGCAAACAAGTCGAATGTTGCAAGTTAATCGAAAAACTCTAATGAAAGCAATTGAAAGACGTAATATCCTTGATCACTCAATAATGCCGATTTTGGGCATTTTTACTGCTAGAGCACCACGTAAGGACAAAAATAATTCTGATGCTATAAGAGAAGTTGTTATTAAATTTTGGCATGATAACACTAGAGTTTCACCTAATACAAGAGATGTTATAAAACGGAGAGTTGGTTCTACTAATCGTGAACCACATCCAAAGCATTTCTTAGATATGACTCAAACTCAATTTTTTCGTAAGTTTGAACAAGAGAATCTAGAAATTAAAATTAGTCAACATTTTTTTGAAATGTTGAAACCATTCTATGTGAAAATCAACCATGCTCGCACCACTTGTTGTTGTAGGCAACATGTTGAATTTGCGATGCATTATGCTAAATTTTTACGTATTCATTCTAATTTTCATTCTGAAACTATGTTATCGAATGTGGTGTTCAAGTTCCACCAATATCTTCCAGGGATTTCATTCCTACTATATTTTGTGAAAAAGAAGTTGGACAATTTTTTTATAGTCAGGATTGTTTAGATGGAAGTTGTAGTACATGCGGCGGATTACCTAAATTGGAAAGTTACATCCATGAGCAAATTGAAGGTACAATAGGACATAATTTAGTTGAGTTTGATAAATATAAATCAGTTGCATACCAGTTGAAAGATGGAAAAGAGTCGAAATGGTGTGAGCTAGTTACAGAACAAATGCCCATTTTTCAATTTATGAGAAAATTTAAGGATGAAATTGTTTATGAGTATGCGAGGCATACACATAGAGCTCGATGGTTGGATGAACAATTCAAGCTATGCAAAGACACATTTCCTATTGGTACTATTGTTTCAGTGGTCGATTTTGCAGAGAATTACACATTGCAACCACAAATGGAGGTTCAATCGCAATATTACAACTCAGTACAAGTTGCCATTTTTGTGCATATAGCATTTCTACATTCTCTGATATCTGACAGAATGATCAAAAATTTTTAAGAGAGTACCACTTTTATATCAGTGATGATCGTACTCATTCTACTGAATTTATGAAAGGGTTGTTTCCGGTTATTTTATGGAAACTTGTCGATAGGGACATCCACTTCAAACAACATTATATATGGTCGAGATAATTACACGTCTCGGTTTAAGAATGCACGAATGTTTATTGGATGAGCAGAATGCACGTCAAGATGGGTGTGCAACATATTTGGAGTTTCACTGAGGCTAGGACATGGAAAAGGAGAGCATGACGGTGCAGGGGCATGTGTGAAAAGAGCTCTTGCAAGAGAAGAGTTGAAGTACAAAGATGGTGCTAAATTAAAAGATGCAAAGAGCATAGTGGAATGGTGTATTGACAACATGGCCCGAGGTTCTCAAGAAAATTCCACAGTTCGAGATATATTTTTGGTTGATAGAGGAACAACATATTGCTAACTACGAGGATTGTATGACACTCACTGGGTCCAGTGATATGCACTCATTTTGTAGCTCAAATGCTACTTCGTGGGCCATATGGACAAGAAAGTTGACATGTTTTTGTGCATCTTGTATCGAATTTGTCACTGCTGAGTGTGATTCACAAGAATGGGTGGAAGGATGGATTTGTAGGCCTCTAACTCCGCTTCCTAGTTATCAACCTCCACAAGCATTACGACTTGTTTCTGCAGATGAAGTTACAACATCCAAGGACTTTGACAAAATTTTGATTTTGGTGCGACAAGGTATTTATGGTTATTTATTTAATTTTTGTATTGAGTTATGTCCATTGAAATTTTAATATGTAATTTAAATTTGAGTTGTTCAACCTTGGTTATTTTTTTAGGACATGTGTTTGCAGTAATTGCGATAGAAGACAATGAAGAAGGAACAGACTATTTCTTATGTCGTTGCATCGAGGAAAGAAAGAAGTTGACTTCTCCTATTATAGATGGCGAAGATATTGAGTATCCTACAGGGTCAGTGGTAGTTACTGGAACTTGGCTTCGACGGTATCCATTAAAAAACTCCTCTGTTTGGGTGTTTGAAGACTTTGAGACACACAGGAAAATACTCTTATATTCACATCTAGTTCTAGCGACAAATATTCAGTTGTATAGATATCGAGGAAGGCCTAATAACAAGATTCTTTGGAAGGTTCGAGAGTCAGATCATGAAGCAATCTTGTCTGCTATTCAGAGTAGATCCGATCCTGATGGTTCATTGGAATGAATTTACAATGCTCATGTCTGGTATATATAATTTCTTTTCAATATATATATAATTTTTTTAGTTTAAAGATCTAGATTTAAGTTTGAATATATTTTATTTTAAATTTGTGTATTTTGTACATATATAGATAGTATATGGTTTTGATTTGAAACTTAAATTTCTTTGACTAACACTTTTATGTTTAGGTTAGTGGTGCTAGAAAAGCTTCCACCTTCACGTGGTTGGCACTGTTAGTAGAGAATTTTAAATTCTCGAAGCTAAGAGAAGCTTTCATTGTTTGAAAAAGTTGTAAATTTGTAAATTTTGAAATTCTAAATTTTGAAAATGTTAAGAAGCTTTCATTGTTTTTGAAAAAGTTGTAAATTTTGAAAAAGTTGTAAATTTTGAAAATGTTGTAAATTTTGAAAATGTTGTAAATTTTGAAAATGTTGTAAATTTTGAAAAAGTTGTAAATTTTGAAAATAAATTTTGAAAATGTTGTAAATTTTGAAAAAGTTGTAAATTTTGAAAATGTTGTAAATTTTGAAAATGTTGTAAATTTTGAAAATGTTGTAAATTTTGAAAATGTTGTAAATTTTGAAAATGTTGTAAATTTTGAAAACGACTCCTCCCCAAGTGTTTACAAGACCATACCTACGCGTGTGCACCAAAATGAGAAGGAAAAAAAAGAAAGGCTATTGTAGAGGGTCTCTACATGCCGAGGTGTCGGATCGGAGAGGCCTCTCTAGGTGCCACGGAGTCTGAGTAGTCACCCGTCGAAGTTGAATGATATTTTGGTCTCAGGGCTCTTAAGGGACTACGCCCAAACAAAGTAGCCCGGAAGCAACGACCCTTTCGCACTTGCAAAAACACCACCTCCTCTAGCATTCACCTAGCCACCCGGATGTGCGGCAGTAGTTGGTTTTCGGTGCCACGACCCACCGTTTGCAAAATATAGCGTTTGTGACCTTACACTGCTCAACTTTGCACTATTTCACGCGTTTGCAAATAGTAGGACAACGAGAGAGCACCAAAATGAGAAGGAAAAAAGCTGAGAGAGAGGCTATTGTAGAGGGTCTCTACACGCCAGGTGTCGGATCAGATGAGGCCTCTCTAGGTGCCATGGAGTCTGAGTAGTCACCCATCGAAGTTGAATGATATTTTGGTCTCAGGGCTCTTAAGGGACTACGCCCGAACGAAGTAGCCGGAAGCAACGACCCTTTCATGCACCAAAACACCACCTCCTCTAGCATTCACCTAGCCACCACAGATGTGCTGGACGTAGTTCGGTTTGGTGCCACGACCCACCGTTTGCAAAATATAGCGTTTGACAACCTTACACTGGCTCCAATTGCACTATTTCACGCGTTTGCAAATAGTAGGACAACGAGAGCACCAAAATGAGAAGGAAAAAAACTGAGAGAGGCTATTGTAGAGGGTCTCTACACCAAGGTTTTGGATCAGATGAGGCCTCTCTAGGTGCCACGGAGTCTGAGTAGTCACCCGTCGAAGTTGAATGATATTTTGGTCTCAGGGCTCTTAAGGGACTACGCCCGAACGAAGTAGCCGGAAGCAACGACCCTTTCACACCAAAAACACCACCTCCTCTAGCATTCACCTAGCCACCCGATGATGTGGCATGTAGTTGGTTTGGTGCCACGACCCACCCACCATTTTGCAAAATATAGCATTTGACAACCTTACACTGGCTCCAATTGCACTATTTCACGCGTTTGCAAATAGTAGGACAACGAGAGCACCGAAATGAGAAGGAAAAAACTGAGAGAGGCTATTGTAGAGGGTCTCTACACTGCCGAGGTTTTGATCGAGCAGAGGCCTCTCTAGGTGCCACGGAGTCCAGTAGTCACCCGTCGAAGTTGAATGATATTTTGGTCTCGGGGCTCTTAAGGGACTACGCCCGAGCGAAGTAGCCGGAAGCAACGACCCTTTCACGCACACTGAAAACACCACCTCCTCTAGCATTCACTAGCCACTTGGACATGTCAGTAGTTGGTTTGGTGCCACGACCCACCGTTTGCAAAATATAGCGTTTGACACCTTACACTTGCTCCAATTGCACTATTTTTCACGCGTTTGCAAACAGTAGGACAACGAGAGCACCGAAATGAGAAGGAAAAAACCAAGAGAGGCTATTGTAGAGGGTCTCTACACTGAGGTTTTAGATCAGATGAGGCCTCTCTAGGTGCCACGGAGTCTGAGTAGTCACCCGTCGAAGTTGAACGATATTTTGGTCTCAGGGCTCTTAAGGGACTACGCCCGAACAAAGTAGCCGGAAGCAACGACCCTTTCACGCACCAAAAACCACCTCCTCTAGCATTCACCTAGCCACCCAAATGTGCCGGCATAGTTTTTGGTGCCACGACCCACCGTTTGCAAAATATAGCGTTTGACAACCTTACACTGGCTCCAACTACACTATTTCACGCGTTTGCAAACAATAGGGACAGCGAGAGCACCAAAATGAGAAGGAAAAAACTGAGAGAGGCTATTGTATAGAGGGTCCTACTGCCGAGGTTTTGGATCAGATGAGGCCTCTCTAGGTGCCACGGAGTCTGAGTAGTCACCCGTCGAAGTTGAATGATATTTTGGTCTCAGGGCTCTTAAGGGACTACGCCCGAACAAAGTAGCCGGAAGCAACGACCCTTTCGCACACCAAAACACCACCTCCTCTAGCATTCACCTAGCCACCCGATGTTGCCGGCATAGTCGGTTTGGTGCCATGACCCACCGTTTGCAAAATATAGCGTTTGACAACCTTACACTGCTAGCTCATTGCACTATTTCACGCGTTTGCAAAACAGTAGGACAACGAGAGCACCAAAATGAGAAGGAAAAAACTGAGAGAGGCTATTGTAGAGGGTCTCTATGCACAAGGTTTGGATCAGATGAGGCCTCTCTAGGTGCCACGAGTCCGAGTAGTCACCCGTCGAAGTCGATATTTTGGTCTCAGGGCTCTTAAGGGACTACGCCCGAACGAAGTAGCCCGGAAGCAATGACCCTTTCACACAAAAACACCACCTCCTCTAGCATTCACCTAGCCACCCAAATGTTCGGTGTACATAGTCGGTTTGGTGCCATGACCCACCGTTTGCAAAATATAGCGTTTGACAACCTTACACTAGCTCCAACTGCACTATTTCACGCGTTTGCAAACAGTAGGACAGCGAGAGCACTGAAATGAGAAGGAAAAAACTGAGAGAGGCTATTGTAGAGGGTCCCTACGCTGAGGTGTCGGATCAGACGAGGCCTCTCTAGGTGCCACGGAGTCCGAGTGATGCCAAAAATCACAAAAATGATGTCTAAACGAGATGAACCCAACTTAAAGGTAAATCCTTTTAATTCAACATACCCATTCAGTCAAAAATATTTAGAAACCCTCTTCTCACAAGTCAAAGACATGGAACCTTTGGTTGGTCATAGTGGAGAAGAATCTAATTCATATGAAGACCAAAACAAATTAGATCTATCTTTCTTTCATGAGCTCCTTTACTACAATAGAGACGAAGTACTTGCAAGAGTCCTTGAGTTAGGAGGTAGACTATTACAAGAGTATGAAGTGGCGATTAAGACCATGAATCACAAAGTAGAAGATCCAAAATGACCATCCCTCATAGAAATGGACATCCATTTTAATACAGGTTATTCTTCCACTTCAATAAAACGTAAAAAAAATGTTGAGGATCACCCACCAAAACCAACAAGTGATTCATGAAAACCTTACTTTAAGGCTTCACGTAGATTCAAGATTGAACATAGTCACAAAGACTCACCTCCTCCTAGATTTTATGATGAAGATGATCCCTTATTCGAAGAGGAGATCATTCAAAGACAAATACTAAAACTCGCTCAAAATTTAGTGACCTTAGGTTACTTGAATAGGAATACATGCAAGGATAGACTCAAGATAAAGTTAGGTGAATTTCACATTTATCCATCTAATGAAGAAAATTTCAAAGTTGCTAAAGTGAATAGACCAATATATCACCCACAAAGGAAAAAATGATTCAACAAGAGTTGCATTCAATGAAGAATACGCTAACCACTTTACAAGAAAGAAATGTAGGACACAATAGAAAATATCTATACAAAAAGCTATTTCCTTACCCATTTGATAAAGATATGTTGCTACAACAATTTGCAAAGAATTTAGACATGGTCCTAATGAGAAGATGGGTATATTCAAATAACCATATCCTAACCATGGAGATAAAAAGAACAAAAATTCAGATCATGGACAAGCTTGTAATGACTATCGGAATACTACCTACATCTATCCAAAAAATGATAAACAATTTTAATCCCTTATAGGATGCGTCCATTCATCTAATGAACAAGTAAATACCATTAGGATCTTAGAGAAAAGTTGTGATGTGGATACAAGACATTCTAGTTTGGTAATACCATTTATCCCCTACCTATTCCGCAACAAGTCCAATACAACTTAATAGAATAATTGGAAAAGACACCAGCTAGAATTTTGATCCTATATCTCCTCAAAATCACCATTGCTCATAAGAAAATATTATATAAAACACTTATGAGTTAAGGGGTGTCGAAAAACATAGATCTCACACACCTTCAAGAAATTAGTACACACCTTGACTCCAACGATCATATCTCTTTTCATCAAAATCCAATCCCACGCAATAACCAAGAGAAAAAGTTACCCTTATACATAGAGCTCATTGTTTAACTCATCGTCAGATCAAAATAGTGCTTGTGGTTTGCGGGTCCTATCTAAACAGATCTGCATATTGAAACTGGTGAAACAACTAGGCCATTCAGAAACTGATTTGGGTCAAAGAACATTTGGTTCCAAATGTACTCACTCCTTGTAATAAGAAATTTCCATCATTGGTCAATCCCTTAACATTGTTGGAGGCAACATATCAAAAGAATGGTCTAGATGATAAATTAAGTCCTCAACATGCCTTATTAATATAAGATCTCTCAGTGTCTCTTTGATAATGATGAGACATTTGCAGAATTCATGGGAATCAGGGATTCTATTTTGAAGGGGGATCATAAGAAATATTTTCCCATCAACCTAGATGATTGTGCATACTTTGGATAAAAAGTACAGATGTGTGAACACTTGAATAAAAAGAGTATAAGAAAAATCAAGACTACTTCTGAAAATCCTTGCAAGAAAAACAAACATAAGTCTCATAGTGAAATCCTCTTTGAGTCATTAGTAAACAAACAAGACAAAGAACATATAGAAAAATAATAGATAAATCTTGGAGCTTCACTTTCAACAAAAGAAAAAAATGTTTTCATAGCATTATTATGAGAATATGAATATTAATGTTTTCCATTAGATGCTAAACCCATAAAGCAGAAGTTAAGAAATATGCATCCCAACGTTACACTGCTTGTTAAAGAAGAACTGAAAAAGTCATAAATATGAAAACCAACACACATGGATATATATATAAGAATCAAACAAAGTGTGCTCCAGACGCACGTCTCTGAAAATATATATGTATAAGTTCATAATGTATGTGTACATCTCAAACTAAGCACGTGTCATAATGTACATATGGGACCACATGCGGTCGCAAAAGGCTATATATATACAATGGACTATGAATCTACTCATGACCACATATGTACATCCAGGTGGACTATAAATCTACTCATGAAACATCTTCCCTCTCTTCGCCCTGCTAGAAGTAGCACGTCCACGACCCAGGGATGTAGTGGAGGGAGATGCCACTACAGATTTCATCCATGTGGTCCTAGGTGTCTCTAAGCATGCCTGCAACCTAACCTGCACATTCATAAACAACAAGTTTTTAACACCCAAAATTTTAAAATACATTCAAAATTTAGAAACTTGTACAATTTAGTTAAAATGCATGTGAAATCTTACCGCAATGTCATGATCCCTATCAATTTGTTGTTGACGCGTCGCAGGGACAACAATAGACTCACGAGGGGTAAGCTACATACAAATAATTAATTTTCAAATTAAATATTTCACATATACCTACAAAATTTGATATTGTAGATTTAAGTTTAATAAGAAATAATGAACCTCCAAAATTTAACAAATTTAAAAAATTGTACCTCAGTTAGTGGATCTGCAGATGTTATGGCAGTATCTACAGACAGCCTCCACAATCTGCATATATGGAGGAGTCTCTCTAGCAGTCATAAGCTATACAAAAAACATGTACAAATCAATATTAAAATCTACATGACAGAGGTCCAAAGCATGTAATCCACGTGAACTTCCAGTAATTAGAAACAAAGTGTAAAGAGATTTACTAACCTACGTAAAACTCATGTGAGGCGTGCCAGTAGCCTCAGTTCCCTGAGCAGATGATGACCCGCCAGGCTCCTGTGTATAAAAGAGAAAAATATTAATACATGTACAACATACACGTGAAACATTATAATAATAATCTAGTGCAATCAAATGAAATTAAAAATTTGTAAGTTTGTACAACTTGAAACTTACGTTTGAAACACGCCCAGCCATAGTAGCTAGCATGTCGATGCCATGGATGTTTCCTTCACCGGCTCTTGCTATTTAAAATAAAATAAAAAATTAGTTTTTTACATGTATGTACATGACGTACAATCAAATATATATATATATATATATATATATATATATATCAAACATGTGAATTAAACTATTATATATATATATATATATATATATATATATATTATAAATTTATTTGAAATTTACCTGTGAAAGACCAATATCAGTGGCACCAGTTCCAAAAACATTCCCAACATCTCATCTATAGAAAAGAAATCCTGTGAACCAGCAAATGATGTCTCGCCTTGCAGTGCATACGGCACCACATGATCCACAGTGGTGTGGTGCACTAGAACTGGCACCTCCACCAACATCACCAGATGCAATCTGGTCACTATGTTGGGTGAGAGTGTCAGTGAGCTCCCTCAATGCATGCAATGTATCAATCTCCACAACCTCCTTCACTTGTAGGAGGGATAATTGAAGGTAGTGGGGGGTTTTGGGGCATGGGGGATCCTAGGCTGACCTACGCGTGCACCAGGTCTGCTCTGTGCAGAGCCACCTCCTCGACCAAAAAATTTAGAAAAGTCAAAATAATTCGGGACCTCATTGAGCACGAACTCATGCAATATAATTTCTTCAAAAAATAAAGAGGAACCTCATTGTTGTTGCATGGTGGATAATCAAAAACCATCCACCATCGGTCCCAAAAATTTTTTTGATTCTGTCATCATGGCACCAATGGATTGGGAACCATTTGCAAGTAACTGCGAGGGGGGCATTGGTTCTAGGGTTGGTAAATAATGCACAAATGAGGTCTTTTCCAATTTTTTTGTCTTTGACGGCCGCATGGGATAGTTTATCCACATACCACCACCTACAGTCACTTCTAAAGGTGTTCCATCTATGTATTTGGTTGGTTGCAGACTCGACTTTGCCAATCAATGTTTGCAATGTATTGGCTAAAGTCATGCGGGATGGATTTGTAGCATGGTTTTGTCTTATAGTTTGAATTAGGTTCTCAATGACAATTTTATTTTCTCAGATTCTTCCAATGATATTATCTTGCATTCCTGTTGGCTCGGTGGGGACGAAGAGCCCACGGGAGGCGGATCTATGTTTGGAGGAGGGTTTTGAGGAATGTTCGGAGGGTTTTGAGGAATGTTCGGTGGGTTTTGAGGAATGTTTTGATGGTTTGCATGATTTTGAGCTTGCCGACCAACTGATAAAACAAGAAAATTGTATACATAAACAAACATTTCAAAAAACCCATGAAAATGCAAAAAAAAACCTAAAATGCAAAAAAAATGATTACAATCGGGGACTTACCTCCTCGTCTTGGCGGCATGGTTGAATCTATCACTATCCAGAAGTCTGATGAGCAATTTTGAGGTGGTATTGAAAGCGCGAGTGAAAAATGTTTAGGAAAATTCCATTGAATTTATAGTTGGGCTATTGATGTCAAGATATCACCATGACACCAACATGCTCACAATTTATAAATTAACAAAAATGGCTCATTTTTCTCTTGTGAAGGCCACTTATATAGATAGTGTAGTGGAACGTGTCTATTTGGATGATATTGTCAAGTTACACAGGATTCCATGGAAGATTATTTCATGATTTGTGATCCTTTGTACACTTCCCATTTCTGAACTACCATGTAGCATGCCCTCGGGATGACGATTAATTTCTAGCACAACTTATCATCCCAAGATGGACGGAAAGACCGAGAGGGTGAATTAGATTTTAGAGGACATGCTCAAGGGATGTACAAGATGGATCATCATGTGAGATGGGACAAGTACCTATACTTGGTGGAGTTAGCCTACGATAATAGTTTTTAGAGTTCTAATAGGCATGGCTCCTTTTCAAGATTTTTATGGTAGAGAGTGCAAGATACCCCCTTAGCTCGGGATAGGGTTGCGGGATAGAGTATCTCTTGGACCGGCCTTTACAGGTGACATGGTGCAAGTAGGTAGTGATGATAAGACAAAGACTACAGGAGGCACATGATAGGTAGAATAATTACGCAGATCAACATAGGACCGAACAAAATATTGATTTGGGCATGAAGGTGTTCCTTCGTGTCGGGACAATAAGATCCCTATCCGTTCTAAAAAAAAAGTTCTAAGTTATCTCCTCGATTCATTGGTCATTTTGAGATCTTTGTGTGTATCGGCCCTTTGGCTTACTGTCTAGCATTGCCATTTTTTGTCTCATAATGTACATGATGTGTTTCATGTTTTTGTTTTAGGAGGTACATTGTATATCCTTCTCATGAGCTAGATGGACCTCTTTGCAGTGTAGGATTAGGGCAAAGTGATGGTGGACCACATTTGTATTATAGATCATAGGACCTTGGGCTTTTGAGATAGAGAGATTGATCGAGGTATGGGTGCGAAGTGGGGACGAGATGGGACGATCTTCTCGTGAAGCATTGGGAGGATGCCAACATGTTACAAGTGTAGTTTACACATCTTTGCTCTAGTGACTTCCAGAGAAATTCAAGTCTAAGGGGAGGAGGATGTAGTGCCCACTTTCCTTTGACAAATTTTGATACTAATCTTGATCATGGATTATATTATGGATATTATTATGGTTTTGATTTAATAGGATGTTCGATATTAGACAATGCATTTTTTTGATCTTGATTTATTTATTATGCATAATGATTATTGGACACATGTTTATATATTGATGATGATATACTTGGTTGACATGGTTATATTATGGATGTTGTTCGGGCATATGATGTTTGGACTTTGTGAGTAGACCTAGAAAATGGACATTATTTGATGATGATATAGTTGTTGATATAAATTGAAAATGATATTGTTGAATTTTCTTGATGATTGTTGTGACTCATATGTATAGATGATTTGAGATTTTATTTATATCATTTTGGATGTTCTAATATGGCCATGAGGGCAAAGAAGGTATTTGTGTTTTGTAAGTTAAAATATCACAACAATGTCGAGTTGATTGAGACCAACCATATTAGAATTCTAGATGAATTCAACAAGGTCACCATGCTTAGTTTGTATTTGTTTGTTTGTTTGTGTTGGTTAGGATTTCCATGGGGGAATCACCCTTAAAATGTGACGAAGGGATTTTTATGTATTTATTTATGTTGGTTCCTTTTAATTAATGTTTGTATGTTATTTTAACTCGGCGTATTACACCTTTCACTAATTATTAAATTGTGGTAAATGTTGTGAGTAACCACTTTGTTAAAATGAATAAATCAAATATGTCATAAGAATGTAATTAATGAAGTTGTTGCTCTTAAATATCTTGTTGTAAGAATGTGTAAGTAATGTGTAAGAATGTGTAAGTGATGTGTAAGGGAATGTAAGATAGATTTTGGAGTATGAAACACTTCATCCTCTTGAAATTCAAATTTTTCCTTGGAGGCTATATTTGAGGCTTGTGGGATAAGTTAAACTTGCCCATCTCACCTCTTTAATTATTCACCAACCATACCTATGGTTGGGGGTTGATTTTAGACCTTCTTAATGCAATTTGAAATGACTAATTGTAAGTTTTAATTGCACTTCTCTTACATGTTTTAAATTCAGTCCTTTTGGGGTATGTGGAGTTAATTTTGGAGTGTGTAAGTAAATCTATCATTTTATTTATTATGCATGGGGGAATGATGTTGAATTTTTATTTGGAGTTGAGGAAGTGTTATGTGGCATCCCATATGGATCCAAATCATCCTCTTCTCTTCCTCTCCTTTAAAATTAGAACTCCTTTCCTTTTTTTGTGGTTGTTGAACTTTTGCATACTTCTCATGATGCAAATTTCTTGTTGTTTTGGAGTTTTTGTTTGTGGAAGGAGATTGGAGACCATTGCATGCTTGTTTGTTTCTAATCTTGGACTGTATTTTGGCATTGGAAAGCTTGTGTTCTTGTAACAAAATCCATTATGGAGATGTAGAAACTTGACCCTTTAAAATGCTTCTTTCTCTTTTATACATGTATAAAATGGTGAATATTCTTGTGTATTTGTTGGATGGTAGGGTAGACTATCTAGGAAATGGTGTAGGAGAAGGCTATGGGGATTTCATGTGGGTGGGAATAAGGGAATGCCAATGGTATCAATTTTATTATGGAGGAGTTTGGGACTGGATCCATAATGGAAAAGATATATCTTGCATTTATTACTCTTAGATTAATTATAGGGAGTTGGGGGCGTAAGGGAAAGATTTTGGGGGGCAGAAGGAGGATTTTGGGGGTGGTCATAAGGATATGTTAGATGAATTATAATTGCGAGTTTGTTGAGTCGATTCCCATTTCCCATTGAGAGGTATAAGGAGCTTCACCCATAGTTTCTTGCTCTTTTGGCTTTCTTGATGAAGCCTTAATTTTGTTTGTATGTATTTAATGTTTTTTGAACTACATTCTTCTTGAACTGTGTTTTTAATTTGAAATGTTGCATGTGTATTTGTGGAAGTCTTGTTGCCATGATTTTAATCATATCTCTTATTTCATTATGGTTGGGGCTGGGGCCAATGAGGAAGGATGGCTTCTCCTTCTCATTAGATTTCTTGGTTAGGTGGAGAGCATTACCTTTCCCCTATTCTTGTTGTGATCTATTGGAAGATGAAGAAAACCAACATGTTGATGTTCGAGCAAGAAAAATTGATAGTTTGATAGTCCCTTGTTTATATAAAACTCATCAGAACCTATCCCACTTGGAAATGGATGATCTTTTTGTTATTTGATTTGGGAAGATACTTTGTATTGTCAATGAAAATTTATATTTGAAATGTAAAGAGTATATTATATTCTTTGTTTTGGAAAGAATGCGAAAGAATGATACATGTCTTGTATATTGTATTTTTAAATCAAATGGAAAAGAGAAGTTGTAAGTTTTATTTTGAAATAAATAAAGGATTGCACTAACTTTCTCAAATTGCATTGTTGAATTGGAATTGATCATCTATTTTGAATTGAAATCTCTCTGTTGAAAGGAAGAGTGCATGTGAGGAAAAGACAATGCTCTATTCTCCTTGAAACAAGTTAAAATTTGGAAATCAAACTTTTCACTTTGGCTCTTAAATGGTTGTTTTAATCAATTAAATGTATTATATTAAATGGAAATGAATTCCCATACTTGGAGGATGGAAAATTATTAATAGATCCTTTAGAGATTGATCTCTGTTTTGAAATTTCAATCTGGGAATAATTTATCTAAATTGAACAGTTCAAACCTACAACAAGAAATGACAATGAAACATTTAAATTTAGACATATTAAGTTCTAAATAAATCAATTTGGCTATAACAATTAAGAAAGATCCTTCTTAACTTTTCAAAATCAAATTTGAAACTCCTACCACCGTTCGTTGTCAAATAATGAAAATTTTCAATTACAACTCATTAAAACTAATTGAACCTCAGTAACCCTCCCTAAATCCACATAAAAACAAGTCTCCATGTATATT
>CM031240.1:706035763-706332457 GCA_018340775.1 Taxus wallichiana var. yunnanensis
GAGAGAGAGAGAGAAAGGAAAAGAACAAAAGCCTACACTAAAATGGTGATACACCAGAGAAGGAGAATGTTGGACATCTATCAAAACTACCATGGGACAAAGAGAGGTGAGCAATGGGAAGGATGGACAGATGCATCACAGGCCCAAGGATAGATTTCACACAGAAAATGTCCCAAAACTCCATGAACATAGCTCCAAACCTGCAATGAACATTCAAACATGCACAAATACCTGCAATGAAGATAGGCAAGAAGAGAACAAGCAAAAACGAGCAAGGATGGACAGATGCATCACAAAACACGTTTTTGTTGCTCGAGAAGTTTGCACAGAACATCATTTCAATAGTAAAAGGAAAAAAACGCCATTACAGAGCAAGGGAGGAGGTTCGAACTCCATTTTCAACCCTAGAGAAGAAAATAAGGGAGGGCAGAGCAGAAAATATGAACAACCTTTTTATCTTTTAAAATGAGCCAAATCTGGCTTTATACAATGCATGGGTCGAGCCCAGGAGACAGAAAACATAGGAAAACGTGTAAGTAGCCCAACCATTGACCAAAATGCATTCTTCATTAAAATTGGTGGTTGAGACATCACTTCTGGCCATGCTGAAGAAGAATGCGACCCATGTGCATTAAAACTGGTTGTTGAAACATCGCTTCTGGCCATGATCACGCGTCAGAGCCATTTCTCAATTTTCTCTCTCCAGACTACACCAAAATTCAAGATTGATCCCAGAATCATGTAGAGAATTTCATAAGCTTTCCGTTGATATAAAGAACGTGCAAATCCGAGCTCTGGATCAAAAGATATGTTGATATGAAGATTTAGGGCACAGAATAGACCAAAACGGATTTTGAAATCTTTTCCCGTGCTTCGCCACCTGGACGACATGTGGCAGGCTCTGATTGGATATGTAATTCTCTCTCCTCTACATTTGCATCGGGTTTGGAGTTCCTCGACATGTGTTTGATGTCTTGTTTTCCCGACACTCCGCTTCCGCCATTGGTGTATTGCCAAGTTTTCCTTTGTTTCGGGTTCGGAAGTGTGACTTGCATTTGCATCGGGTATGGGAGGTGGCTCGACATGTTTTCCTCCCATGCTTTTCCGACTTGTTTCCCCGACTCCAAGACCCGATTTCCTTTGTGTCGGGCTTTCCAACCCCTCCGACACATTTCTTCCTTTGTCGGGTTTTCCAACCCTTCCGGCATGATTTTTTCCTTGTGGGCCCTAGCTTGGACACGTGGCACTATCCCATTGGTTCGGGTCAGTGCTTGAGACCTCGCCCTTTGACTTTTGGACTTTTCCCCTGTGACACGTGTCATGATCTGGTTGGTTCTCGGCCCTTTCGGCTCCTTCGCACCCTTCGCGTCTTTATGTCCCGGATGTCCCAAACTACCCGGGCCAAAAACTTCCGATCCGCCCGAAATGGGCTTCCTCGTCCCTCATTTGGCCGATGACGTGGCGTTGTTTGATTGGCTTTCGGCTCCTTCGGCGATCCACGTCCCGCGTGTCCCTTCGTCCCGGATGTCCTGGAAGCGAACTTTCGTGTTCGGGTGAACTGCCCGATTCAAGGCGTATCATGGCCCAAATGTCCCAATTGCTTCAGACTATTTGTTCTCATTTCTGGCCGATCCAGCCTATTCGCGTGCATTTTCGTGTACTCTTGTCCCGAACCTCGTCCCGGCCAAAGCAAGTTAGTCATTTTTCTTCCTCTTTCATTGGATCGCTTCTTGCGCCCGCCGCGTACTTCTGTCCCAGATGTCCTTTGCTTCACGGGCCACACCGGAGGCTTTTCGGCCGATCCGCGCCTAGATGTCCCAAATGTCCCGACTACCCCTAGGACTAGGACTTAGTCATTTTTTATGATTTTTCCTGGATCAATCTACATGCTTGGAACTACAAAACTCTGATGCATGTTATCGAAATTTATGCTGGGGGGAAATTTTGACAATGGTAGAAATAAAATCAGACCAGTCACTACTAATTGCAGATGTTTTCCATGTTTGGAAGAGGATAATTATCTTTCATTGATGTTCTATTGAGATTTATAAAATCCACGCACAACTTGATATCACCATTCTTTTATAAATCGGCACTAAGTTCAGAACCCAAAAATAATACCTTATTGGCTGAATGATCCCTCCATCCCTTAGCTTATTCAATTGTTTTGCATTTTCATGGAGAGGAGTGGATTAATAAGCCTCTTTTTTTGTCCGAATGGTTTTTAATAGATTGCAAAGGAATTTCATGCTTTGAAACAAATCCTATTTGTATGCTTTTAGTTCAAAATAAGACCAAGCCAAACAATCCTGATATTTCTTCAACAATTTGACATAAGATTACTTCTCTTCCTTGTTCATATTGCTTCCCAACCAGATCTTCCTTGGTTTCTCCTTCATGCAAATGTCATGCTCTTCAACATCCATTGAGGCTCTGTTATCATGGAATCACAGCACCCCCGTGTTAATACAAGCGCATATACTTGAACTCACGGTGTGATTGGATAACATGGGTACTATCTCTAAGTTGTGGGACTTGCTACTTGAGATAGACCTCCAGAGAAAGTCTGGTTCTTACTCCTAAACTACCTGCCACAATATACTCTAATGCAGGGTAAACTAACTGTTCTAATCTAGTTTTCCAAGGAACCAAGGAGAGAGAGTGCATAAAATGAAAGCCTACACTAAAGTGGTGATACACCAGAAAAGGAGGGTGTGTGAGAGTATCCTTCCAATGCGTGAGATAAAGAAGCAAAATGCACACTAGAGGGAGTGATGACATTTCCCCATGATCTAGCAAAGTACATTCACAAAAATATTTCAAACATACACAATGATAATGGATCCCTGCAAGAACATAATAATAGACACAATATTCTTGTAATCAAGGTTGGAGGGTAAGAAGAATGCAAGAAAACACAACAGGGGAAGATACATCCACAAACTTATATTTTATTGCTTCATGATACACATTCAATCTATTACAAGATAAGGGCACGGATCGCCATGCAAGGAGTCCACTACAAGGAACTACAAAGCACATTAGCTTCACAAAGAAATTTTGACAGAGCTTTGCTATCTAAAAACTCCCCTTTACAATGATCCCAACACTCCAATTTATAGAAAAAATGAGAAGAGAGAGAGAGGGAAAATGAAAATCCTGAAATCTGTCCTTCCACCACTTGTAAGAGGCATTAAATGGAGTAAAATGATTGTATATTACTTATAAAAGGCTCCCCATACTGTCCCTGGCAGTTCTACAAAGAGAGAAAGAATGATGACCATGCCTCTTAATTGCACTCCCAACCACCAAATAAAACATTCATTATGAACCCAGCCACGTTTTATAAAAAAACTCAAACAATCTCTCATCAAATCTATAATTTATTGATTTTTCGCATCGTTTTGGAGCCACAATTCCATCAGCATTACCAATTTTGTGTGATTTCATTGATAAATACAAAAGTTATGACCTTCTCGAGTGTGGGCAGCTATTTTGGGTCCAGCAGGGTTTTATGTCATTCGACGGGAATGAGCATTAATCGACTGGGGCCAAATATATTTATGTTATTTAAATATATCTACCTTTATTAAAAATAAGAAAATCATCGTAGAGGACATCGTGCTCATTCTAGAAAGTCCAATTTTGTGAAAATCGGAGCTCGGAGTCAAAAGTTATGGCCGTTTGAAGTTCATGGGTCAAACGTTGACTTTTCTTCTTTACCTTGGTAATGCTTGCATTTTCACGTCCCGTGCATGTTTTTGTCCTAGCTGTCCTGAATGAAAATCTCCTGCATTGGCTGATTTGGGCTTCCTTGTCTCTTTCTACGGCCTTTTTTTGCCTATTCGCGTCCTACGCAACGTACTTTTGTCCCAATTGTCCCACGGACCACCTAAAATTTCGAATCGCCCAAAATGGACCGTCTTTCAAAAAATCAGCTGATTCATGTCCCACACGTGTATTTGTTCTTGGCTGTCCCAAACCGTGCAAAACACAAAAAGCTTGACGATTTTCCTTGATTGGCCGCTTCTAACTTTTTTTTGCGTATTTCGCATCTCGACGTCCCAACTCGTCCCGTGGATGGCCAGGACAAAAATGTCCGACTTAGACAATTTTCTTTGTATTTCGGCCCCAAACTTGGTACGACGAACCTCAGCACGACCACACCGGTATGATCCACACCCTTTATACCTGAAATGCTTTAAAATAGTCCTGCAACCTTTTTTTTGCATTTTTTCCATTTTTCTAACTCGTTGGGATTTCTTCTTAGATGAGAGAGTTAGAGAGAAGCCGAGGGGCCCCCCAAAAACATGATTTTTGGCCTTGAATCAATCTACTTGCTCGGGCTAAAGAATTTGATGCATGTTATCAAAATTACCTTGAGGGTGAATTTTGATAACAAGCTCCTATATGTATGTTAATAATGAAATCAACATTATCAAAGTTTGATTCACTAAAGAACCATCCCTCAAGGAATGGTATTAGTTTTCAACTGATTGATATCTTTTCCAAACAAATTTTGTTTTCCTTCTACTACAAACACCATTGGTTCTTAATCAATACAACGATAAAAAGCTGTCCTTTGTTTTGTAGAAACCTTTTCACTTTTGGCATCATCATCAAACACTTGCCAATTTTTTATGCTATGAGGACAGATGGCCCTATTATCATTCAACACTATATTCAAAATTAGAGGACATTAAACAAATTTCAAATCAAGATCCCAATACTAAAATTTGTTCCTGTAACAACATTGAACTTCCTATCATGATGCACAATATTAAATGAGTCAAAAATTTCAATCAAATCCAAAACTACATGCTTGTATTGTTTCATTCTCTGATTTTTAGTAGCATATAGTTTTCTAATTTGCTTGACAATAAATTCTGAATCTCCTTTAGTAATGATATCCTTTACACAATATTTCCATGCAATTCTGAAACCTCATAATAATGATTCATATTCAGCAATGATGTTAGTGCATTCAAAGTTAAGTTTGAAAGAAAAAACAAACTCTTCCATGCTTGGAGAAATCAGAACAATACCAACACCATTTCCAAATTTAGAGAAAGCTCCATCAAACAAAAAATTCCAAGGAGAGCCTACTTGTTCAAGACACTTGCATTGATCAATTTTGTGTTCTTTACCATCAACAAATCCAACAAAATTATCAGCATCAACATCAGTATATAACACTTCATAAGAGGCATTATTGGGATCTTCAATGAGATGCAACATCTTCTTTTCTCCATATAACTTGACAAGACTTCCCTAAATTAGAATGGTGGCAAAAGACATATCCATTTGGACACTTCCACCAATACTTGCAGCCCACTTTCTTGATAACAACATGCCCCATTTGGTAGGGAAATCAACAATAACAACATCAAGTTTTAATTTCTTACATGGGTATGCTACAAGTTGTACCACCAAACCTTTCACACATCCAACAATTTGCACCTCTATAGATTCCATGGTAGTACATCTTCCATATGCTACTATCACTTTGATATCATGTTCATTCATGACATCAAGAGGCATGACATTGCATGATGCTCCGTAATCAAACATACAATTATGATGAAGAGTCTGGCCCTTTATGATCAAATTTGTAAAAATCGATCAACATTTAATTGAGACTCAACCAAAGATGTTCCCAAGTAAACCTTAGGTGCCACTCCAAGCTCTTCAAATGTTGGTGGTGTTTCAAGGTCCAGTAATGGTTGGAGGATGAGTTTATACAATTTTTACATTTCTGCCTGGGGTACTCTTTTTGTTTTTTCAATCCCAAATACTCAAATGCTCTCTTCTTGTGATCAGAATCCCAAACAGCTCAACAATTAGAAGACTGACTTTGATTTGACTCAAAAATTGGGAAATGTCATAAGGAACATACTTGGGCAAGGCAACACTAGAAGGGAGATTAACAAACTCATCGATAACATGGGATTTTTGATAGTTTGGGAATGAGGAGAATTATAGTTTTTGTTTCGGGCACAATAAGGCCATGGCAGATGCATATTTCTTAGGAGCTTCTTTAGGAATAATTTTAAGAAATGGAGTTTTAGGTTTGGCTTGAGGTCCTACTCCTTTGACAACTTTACTTCTTTTGTTATAATCCTTTTCTTGAGAAACAACAATGTTCATCAACAATTTCCTATATTCCTCCAAGGGGATTCCTCCATCATACTTCTTTATCATTAAAGATATTAAGCACTCAGATTCATTATTAGGTATTTCAAAAGCTTACACCATATCTATTTCAAAATTATGAGAGGGAGGAAGAAGTGGTACCTAGTAGATGCAATCCCAAAATCAGAGTAGTTTAAGCACTTATCACCGCAGCTTAAAGTTTCTCCTTGTTGTGAACTTATAGAACACCCCAACATGCATACTTCATCATCAGTATAACCATCAGATTTTTCAGCTTTATGATCTTCTTCACATGGTGGATGGGGTAAGAAACACTTGTCACACCAATCAATTTCATGAGCTTCTTCTACAACAACAACCCTGGTCAAAAGATCGTGCACAATTCTATTTTCCTAGCTTAGGGATGTCTATTTGTAGATCCCATGTGTCCTTTACCTCTATCATCAGATCTCTATTCATTTATACAATGATTTTCAAATCTTTCTTTCCCCTTGCTACTTGTGTTGACCTTGGGAAGTTTGTCCAATTCCTTTCTCACCTAGGTCAACTTTTATGATATTTCTTTAATATCCCCCGCCAAAAATTTTACAACTTCCTCAAAATCCACGCTCTTGCTTTCTTGATGTTTTTAGGGTTAATTAGTTTAATGCCCTCCCTCTTAGGAGGTTTTCCAATTGCTTTGATGTTATTCTCAATTTCCCAGAGCCATGGTAAAGGCCCTCGCCTCAAAGTGTCGTGGTTTTTATCCTTCAAATAAGATGCAACCTTCTTATCAAATGCATCAACATACTTTATAAGAAAAGATTCATCACATGGATTTAAGTTTATAGGCAACCTTATCAAGGTTTTTTTGAATCTTGTATTAAAATAATGAACTAATTCATTAGGGTTCTATTATAAAAAATAAGCTTTGTGCTCATTTTTTGATAACTTATCTTCTTTTCCTCCTTCCTTATGCTTCATATAAAATTTCATGGATTTCGAAGTCAACATTTTCTCGGGTATTACTTCATCAGATAGAGAATTTCTTCCCCTTTTTAGAAAGGTAAAGAAGTCCTACTAACTCTTTGTATTTTTTGAGTTATGGCTCAACGGAGTTTGCAATGGAAATTTTCCTTAAAAGACTAGTGGGCCTAAGGGATACTTTTTGCCAAAGAGATCTAGTGGATTGCTAGGGATGCGGAGGAAAATTTGGCACTTATCCCTTTTCAGGTTAAATTTCAACTTCATTTTCCACTTTCCGGGCCCACGAAGGAAAAATTTGTGCTCCCATCCAATCAGAGAGTGACACGTCATCAAAAATGGCGGTGGAGGTCAGAAGGAAGTTAGGAATTTCTCACTTTATTTTTCAAAAAAATTTGAGGATGTGAATTAATCCGCATCCCCGCATCTAATCAAAATGTGACACATATCCTAGAGCTACGGCCCATGGAGAATTTTTTGGCACTTAGCCATTTTTTGGGAAAAATTATAAAGTCAAATTTTGGCCCAAATGCCCGCAAGAAAAGGAAAATTTTAAGGCCTACATCCAATCAAAGGATGCCATGTGTCCAAGCGGAGTGGCGGTGGTGGAAGAACTTTGAATTTTTTGGATTTTTTGAAAAAAATTGTCAAAGGCAAAAATGGAGGTGAATCCCCACGGACCAATGAAAATGCGCCACGTGTCTAGTTTACATTAGCAGCACCGTGATGGGGCTCGAAAAAAATGTTAAGATTTTTTTCTCTTTTGGGAAAAAAGTTGAGAGTAAGAAATGAGCTTGTGCCTCCATGAACCAATCGAGAGGATGCCATGTGTCTAGGTAGGGTGGCGAGCGGAGTAGAAATACTTCAAGTTTTTTGGCCTTTTTGGTCAAAATTTTCTCAAGGAAAATTTTTAAACGCATCCCCTCCAACCAATCACAAGGCACCACGAGTCCACTCATATGTGGGGAGTGGACTGGTAGAAATATTTTTGAATTTTTCTCAAAATTGTAAAAACACAAATGGTGAGAAATGAGCCACATTTCCGTAGCCAATCAGAGATCGCCACGTGTCATTTTAGTGACACGTCATCTAATCTTCGGCGGACCATTGGGAGACTTGGGAAAATTTTGCACTTCGGCCCCATGATGGTAAAATGTTGATTTCAGCCCCCATCCAATCAGAAGGTGACACGTGTCCTCAGGAGCTGCGGGCCGCGGAGATTTTTTGGGAATTTTTCCAAATTGCAAAAAAGAGGGAAAAAGCTAGATTTTGGCCCGCCGACCTGATTTTTGACCTAAAATTTCCTTGTTTCACCTAAAAAATTACAGAGGGCATATCTTTCGATTCCAAGATTAGATTTGGATGAAATCATATTTTTGGAAAGATCTCGATCCCCTCTATGCGTTGAAGGCATAAAAACATCATGTTTTGTGGATTTCAATGAAGAAATTGTAAAAACATCTTTCACGCTTTGAATGCAAGATCAGATTAATTTGAACAAATCATTTTTTGCTCGTCTACCATTGTTTTACTTCTCCAACATGCCAAAGATGGAGAATCCACTCGATTTGATGGGGAAAAACCCTAGAATGTCTTCTCACGCCTTGAATGCAAGATCAAATTGCTTCGAAGACATCATTTTTAATCCATTTTCCATTTTTGCTTCTCCAACACACAGGTGAAAAAGAAAAATCAATTTAATGGTTTGCAGGCTGATTTGACAAAGATTAATGGCAGGGTGGTTGAATCCAAGGATCAAATTTGCTTGTTCCTTTTGTTTTCTCTCTCTTGATTTTGCTATAAATGGAAGAGCTTCATTATTTGTAAGGGTTGGACATTTTTCTCTGTATCTCCCTTTCTCTCTATTCTACAATGAAGTTTTTGGAGTTTTCAAACCTTCCATAGATCTGTAAATGCAAATTTATGCCTTTTGGCCATTGTAATGCTTTGTATCAACTCTGTGAAGCAATAAAATAAGCATGTGGGTGATTTCCATCCCCTTTCTTACTTCCATTGCATTCATTTTGATATTTTCATTTACAAATCTAGTTATTTGTGCATCTGAGTTGCATTATTTCTATGGTCTGTGTTTAACAACAGAGTGGGAGTTCATCATTCCTTGGTGCATCACCTCCATTAGCTTAGATTTCATTATTTTTGTAACTTCTTCTTCACCTTGGTCCCTTGGAAAGATTTAGGATAGGATTTAGGATAGATCATCTATAAGAGGGATATGAACCAACCTTTAATATGGAGATTATTTTAAATTTTTGCAAGTCCCACACTTGAGGAAAAGATTCAATGTTGTGCAATCATACCAAATGAGCTTGCCTTATAAAAGTAGATCCATAACTAATTTAGGGGTGTTGTGATTCTACACTAATAATTTTGGGACTCCTAAGAGGACCTTAGAGGACTTCATCTTCATTTCAACAAAGTTGATGTGTATTTATCTGCAAGTTTCTTGCTTAAAATAGCCTTAATAATTTACACATCGGCAACTCAAAAAGGATAAGATCAACTTATTTCAACAATCCAAGCTTGAAGATTCATGAGAAGGATCCAAACAAGGTCAAGAACAAGAGATGAAGCATTGTTTGTCTACATCCACTTGTCCCTGGAAAGAAGAAAGAGAGGAAGAATGATTCAAAGATCTCCATCTCCACCAAATATAACTCTATCAAATCCTCCACCTGGGAGACCTTTCATCCAATCAAAAAGAGTTCTAAGACCAATCAGTATGGCACAACCAAATCCTTATGTCAACTTTATCGTGGCAAGAGCTTCACTTTCCCTCACCGCATAAAAATCCAAAGATTCAGTTGCAGCACTAAAGAGCATTCCATTTTTACTAGAGAAAATCAGACCACTCCTGGTGACCATGTCCAGGACATTGCAAATGTCTGTACAATTCATGAGATTTTGAAATGGATATTGTTGTCAAGTTGCTGGCATCCTCCTTCAAAGGAAAATCCTTGCAATGGTTCAAGAAGTCTGAGATCAGGCTCTATCACAAGTTGGGACAATCTATGCACAACCCTCCATGACCAATTTGGAGAAAAGGGGGATAACTTGTCCCTATTGGAGCAGCTAACAACTATCAAGAGGGATCCTAATGAGCAGCTAACTAACTTCAACTTCAGATTTAATAGAAGTTGGGAAAGAATCCATTGTAAAGTGAGACCAACAACAAAAGGTGATTTCATTTACTTTCTCAAAGATTTAAATTCTGATATTACAATTTTGATTTAATCCATGCGAGGTGTAACCCTATCCAAGCCTATAGTATCTCCATTAGGGTTGAGAATTGTTTAATACAGGCTGGTAAACTTCTAGCTAGACAACCCATGCCTCTATATCCAGATTTAGGAAGCCCAAGTACTAACCAAGCACCTACTTTAGCTCCCATTCCCACTCCCAGAAATTAGAGTTCAAATGAAACCTCCACTTCATCTTCTAGTGCCTCAAATGAGCTGCAAGAGGTCATGAAACAATTGCAAATTTTGGGTAATGAGCTGGTTACACTTAAGAGGCAGCAAGTTCAAGGTTTTAGGCATTCTTATTAGCCTCAAGCTCAACCCAATAGACCACCATTTCAGTCTAATAGGCCACCCTTCCAAGCTGAAAATTAGAATCAAGTTAGGCCTCCTACCAATAGACCTTTCCAGCCCTATAATCCTAATGTTGCATCTACATCAAGAGCCCTAGTGTCAGTACAAAAAAATATAGCTCAAGAATATGATTAGTGTTTCCCATGCAATGAACCTCACAACCAATCTATGTTCTTCAATGGTGCTTTGAACTAAGCTTTGATGGTGACATCAATTGGTGTAGAAAGTGAAGCAAGTCAAGAAACAGATCAGCAACAAGAAACATCTCAACAAGGGGCAGCTCCAAGTGAGACCACACTTGTGAATTGGTAGGCTGAAGATTTCTTTGGGATGAATCAAATACCTCCTCAAAATGTAGTAGATAATACAAGGTCTAAGAAGAGGAACATTGGAGAGGTACAACCACCAAAATCAAGTGATTCATAACCTTCCATCACTCCACAAGGTGTTGGTAAGCAAAATGTAGCTCCAAATGTGCAAGGGCATCCTAAGCTAGCTTCTAGACCAGCCCAAATACCAACTGTTGCAGCTCATGTGCAATAAAAGAATGTGCAGGCCAAAGGACAGCAAAGAGATGGTTCATCACCATTTAATATCATTGAACAAATTAAGAAGACCAATGTGAACATATCTATGTGGGAATAACTTTCTATTCCAGGACAAAGGGATCTCTTGCAAGCTACCATGAAGAAATGATCAACCTCAAGTCAGCCACCTCATATGCAAGAGAAGGTACTCACCGATGCAACTCAACTCGAAGGAAACCATGGAGGCCAGTAAAGGTAAGAGGTCAAGCCCCCACCCTTCTATGTTTCATTGATTACTGGAAACATTAGGTGCACAATTGCATGATATATTTAATGGAAAGTAGTTCAGTGATTCCAAAGTAGACAACTGATCAATTGGGCACAAAATATGAGCTATTTCTCAAGGGATTAGTACAACTAGATGGGACAGCGAAGATCGGTTGTTGGAATCATCACAGAACTAATACTTACCTTACATGCATGCCCAAATGTAATGGTTTTACAAGATGTGTCTGTGATTGATCTTCCACCACTCTTTTATATTTATTTATCAAGGGATTTCATAGCTAGAATTGGAGGCTACCTATCTGTTGATTGGTCACATATGTTGTTTAGAACAAGGTATGGGGAAAAAGCAACAATCAGATCTGAGCCTATTTCCAATTTCCATATTGAACCTCACACTCCAAGCCCAATCAATGCAAATTGCTCAGCTTTTGACCAAGAAGACTATCCAAGCATACATGAAGTTGACACCAAGGTTGGAGGCATTCTAGATTTGACCCTTGATGAGTGGGAAAATAAGGTGCATGCTTTTGATCCATACAAGGAGATAGAAGAATCTGAGCTAGGTGTTTATTGTTTACATGAAGAGAATCATCCTCTTCCTAGCATCACCAAGTCAGAACAAAAAATGATAATGAGGTATGGAAACTTTTCTTTGATGGATCAAGAAGCAGACAAGGTGCTGGAGGTGGTGCAATGTTGGTTTCACCTCAAGGCATTAAGTACTATTCAACTTTTAGATTTCAGTTTGCATGCTCTAACAACACTGTTGAATATGAAGCTTTAGTTCATGGACTTCATTGGTCAAGCAAGAGAGGCATTAGAAATCTGTAGGTCTTTGGTGACAGTGAGTTGATAGTAAATCAAGTTAAAGGGAAACATGCTACAAAGAATGATCTGCTCAAGAGTTATAAGAATAGAGTATGGGATCTAATGGAGGATTTCAAAGCTTTCAACATCAACTCCATCCCTAGGAAAGAGAACCAAGATGTTGATAGGATCACGACAGGTTGGAGCAATGTTTGATGTGGTGGAAAACATTAGAAGAGATATAACATAGCCACATATACATGAGATTGTGAGGCCATTAGTGCGATAATACTACAATTAACAAGTTTTGAAAGTGACCAACAAATCATCAGTTTCTTACAGAAGAGGCCGAGTTCTAAGCCAAAAATCAAGAAAAGTTAGAGTAGTAGTATGGTGATCAAGCGGTGCAACTGAAAACAAATAAGTTTCAAAAGGGACTTATGACTTTAGAATCTATTTTCAATCCTAATGGTTAGCTTAGAAATGAGAAAGCTAACATCTAATTCAAACGAGAAGATTCGAGCCTATCCCCATGGGAGTGTAATGCCAAAGAAAATGACATTCTAAAATTCCATTTTAACCAAATACTTAACTCGAAAATGTGACCATTTTTTTTTGTTAAAGAGATAAAAGGCATAATTAGAATACAAGAAGGATGCAAGGGTGCTTAACCTTTATGGCATTAAGGAAGGGAACAAGGTTTAGTTCATTTAAATAGATGTTTTCTTATATTTCCGTTAAGTTTAATTCTAACAAGGTTAGCTTTATGCTAAATTATTAAATTCATTACTTTAATAATTTAAAGAACATTTTAATAAAATCCTACAGAAACTAAGGGTCCTAAGTACACCACACCACTAGGAAAATTAAATGAGCCCACTCACCCATCTACACATACCCTTAAGGTTTTGAAAATAGATATTTAAAAAAATAGATTATTCTTAATAGAGGTCGGGTCAATTCTCCACCCTTAGATCAAATCCATCCTAGCCACTAGATCCTAGGGTTCCCAACTTAGCCCTAAAATCCTTATGAAAGTATCTTAAAACCTTTTTTTCATTCTAATCTTCTCATTTGGTTCATTTTCTTTTGTTAAATTTGAAGATTTGAGAGAAGGAAGCCATGAGAGCAAAAGGAAGAAGCGGTGGAGGATTCTACAAGAAATTTAGTCTTGGCTTAACTTAGTTTGTCTTTTATTTATGTAATTTATTTCTTTAAAGGATTGGGAGGAGTTTCCTCCTCCAATCTGGTTTTTATTTCAAGATTTTAGTGTATTGGGTTTTAAATTTGGGGCAAACTGCATTTCTTTTGATATAAAAGAAAACATGCTTTTGGATTCCTCATTTTAGAGTTTTTTATTGTTACAATCTTAAGCATTTATATTTTTTTATTTTCTTGAACAATAGATTTAATTTTACAACTTAGAAATAAGAAATTTTGGTTAACTTTCACGCATGTGCATGGGTCCATGGAATTCATAAGTGACAAGATCGCCGCCTGCAATGCATCGACAGTTCTTAGACCGCCACCCTCCCCGGGTGACAAACACACAGACCACCACCTTACTAGGTGACATTTTTGAGACCACCATTATATCCGAGTGGTGGTTACAGACCACTACTTATCTACCTTGGATGACGGTCTTGTTATGAAAAGTAGAACCTTAAAACCGTGAATTTTGCAAAAACCTAAAGTTACAAAAAGGTGTAAAAGTGCATTCTTTACTTGTTTTTATTTATTACAGGTTCCATAATTGACATTTGTTTCTCATTTATTCATTTCTTAGCTAAATCTATTCATTTAAAGTATTTTCTTTTCTATTAAACTTCATCTACTTACAAGAATAATTTCTCTTTGTTTTTAACTAAGTCTTTCTTTTCATTACAAGGCAAAAAGGAATATAAATCTATTTTTGATATAAAATCAACTTTCTTAGTGCAATAGAATCTAGCTTATTTTCTCTTTCATTTTACTACAATGTTCATTCATTCAAAATAACCATATTAACTTATTTTCTATAAAAGATATTTTGCAACAAAACAACTTATAACAATCTCTACATTTTCTTCTTTCTCACATTTACAATACAATATCTACTACATTAAAATACACTTTCTTTTCCATTGTAAAATAGATCAATCTTTAAATACATTCAAGATTTCAACAAGGAGAAAATTCTTTCTTTCCTACTTGTAAGCTATCTTTACAATAACACTCTTTCTCCTTTCTTGTCCTATTTGTTTCTTTCCCCATACAATGCAATATAATAACAACCATTTTAATACAAATTTCCTTTACAAGTCATTAAAATTCCCTCCACTTAATGTGGGAAACCATACCAAAATGTACACAAGAATGAACCATATTATTACAATTTCTTCCAATCTAAGTGGGTAAAATAATAAAATAGTTTCACATGGTCACCAACAAGACTCCAAGCTCCAAACACCAACAAGATAGCTCCTCCAAGAATTTTCTTGATTCACAACAAAATAAGGGGAGAGGCAACACTCTCCTCCCAACCAAGATACCCAATGGAAAAGAGAATCCATCCTCTCCATTGCCCTCCGAGGTCCAACCACATAACAATGGGAGAAAAATCAACTCATGTCAACTACTAGCTTCCACAAAACTTAACATATAATTTCACATTCATTCCATATTCATTCAAAATACAATCAACAACTCAATAAGAGGAAAACAATCAAAACAACAATGTCACAAGGCTTATCAAGAAATCCAAAAGAGTAAGACCTATGGGGAGGCCACTTATGCCTCCCAATGGGAATGGGTGCCACCTAAAAATCCTCCAATGCAAAACACAATTTCCCCTAACAACTCTTATGCCTCCCTCAAGTACCCCTTATACCTCCATTCACTCTTAGGTCTCCTCAACTCTTATGGATCCCTCATAATAAGAACAAGAATAAATGCAAACATTTCTTATACTAGGTGGGCACCCGACCTAAACTCCCTCATCAAGAAAATGATCTTTTATGCCTCCCTACAAATAAACTCCACATAGTCTCCTCCCCTACCCAACTTAGGCATTCTACCCATACCCAACAAGCATTTCAAAGAGAAACAACATTCAACACAACATTTATACACATACATATAACAAAAAAACATAATATAACAAAGGTGAAGCTCCTACCGTCCATGGTAGAGCTTCTTCCAAGTGTGAAGTTCTAAACTCCTCCAAATATCAAGCAATCATCCAAAAGATCCAAAATCCAAAACTCCCTCAAAACTCCTCCACTCTCCAAAAATACAAGAGACTAAAATGATCATCTAACCCCAAACAAGAAAAAAAGATTCAATAAATAGAGAAAGGAGAGGGAGGGATGATGTGGCTCTATGTAGGATCCCACATCATTTTCCTCCACTCCTCATCACTTGGTCAACCACATATTCCAATGCACCATTAAAGAGTGGTTGGAGGAATGACAAGCACCTTACACACTCCATCTAAGCCCACTCCCCCAAAGGACACAATTAAATATTTGAAAGGAAGTGCAATTAACATTTTAACTTTTTATCCCCTAACACACCTAAAAGAGCCTAAATTTGACCCCCCAACCCATAGGTATGGTTGGCATGGGCATTTAAGAGGTGTGAGACAAGTTTTACTTGTCCTACAAGCTTCCAAATTTGGCGTCTAAAGACAAATTCAAGTTTTCCATGAAGGGTAGAGTGTACTACACTCAAAACTCAAACACACTTCAATTAACACAAAATTCAAGAGTAAATCAATTTTAATAAATGAACTCTTTTTTTTTGGTCACATCTCTAATTATTTTAGGATAAATTCAAATTATAATAGTTAATACACTAAAACCCATGAGTAATAAAAAGGGGAACCATAAAACCAAAAATTTAAACAATAAAACAAGTGAATTTAATTACTCAAGGAAAAATTAAAACAAAACAACATAGGACCCCTAGGTCACAATTTTCTCCTAACAAATTATTTAAACACACACACAATTACACGTTGCCATGGTGACCCTAGTTGAATTCTTCTCGAATTCTGATGTGGTTGGTCTCCAATCCCCCAACATTGTTGTGAATATAATATACCTGCAAAATAGGGAATACCTCCTTCGGCCTCGTGGCCGCATTAAAACATTCATGCCAAATATACAATATAATCTAAAATCAACTATATATGAATTACTATCATCTATGAAAATACGATATCACTTACAATTTCTAGCACATTTCTATTCCACATTTCATTTATGTCAAAATGATCATCACATTAATCCAGTTATCAAGATCTATCCAATATGACTAAATATAACACATGTTAGAATTAGGTATAAATAACCATGTCCAAGGTATACCAATATCAACATCAAATTTCTCCAAAGGGTCCATATGCATCATATAAGGATCAAATCAATAACAATTCAAAGTGTTTATGATATCTATTAGCATGCTAAAACAAAGAATCCATAATAAATCCATAACTGAAATAACCAAGATCAAAAATTGTAATCAAAATGGTGTCGAAGTGGGAACTACAGGGAGAGAACAAAACACTTCAAATTGGCAAAGTGGTAACCGATCAAGAAAGGTATGAGTTCACTCAACTTTTCCATGAGTTCCTAGATGTGTTTCCTTAGAGATATGAAGACTTGAGAGGTTTCAATCCCAAGCTAGAACAATACACAATTGAACTAGATCCGGATGTTAAGCCCATCGTAAAAAAAATCAAAGGCCACCAACCCACACATCGAGCTTCTAATGAATAAGGAATCGAACAAGCTTATAGAGGTAAGTATCATTTTTCCAATCAAGCATTCAAGATGGGTTACAACTTGGTTCCAATGATAGAATAATGGAGAAATCAGGATTTTTGTTGAAGAAGGAGTCCTTCCTCATGTAGATAAGCATTTTAAGCTGACCAAAGCCATCAGATTAAGGATGAAGATTCTCAATGAAGCTTGCAGCAAATTGAGAGAATCTAGAGATTAATTGCTTGATGCTACCAATGACATCCAATAGGAGCTATTCAGGATCTTTCCCAAGGTGTTGGATGAGAACTCAAATATTTTATCTGCTGATGATTTCCTCAAGAAAATCTAAGAATCGATCCAAGACGAAGCAACTTCCATATTCAATCTAGAGATCATTGATAAATTCGTGAAGATTGAGCATGTCTTGGAATCACTCAGAAATGCAGTAAAGGTTGAAGAAACTTCCCGATGATGCAAGTGATACTCATGAAACTTGTGAAGTCCCGACATATTATTCTAGTGCACTAGAAGAAGCTGAGATGCAGGATATAATCTAAAATTTTAGGAATTTGCGCCAAGAAGTGGCTATGTTGGAAGAAGACAAGGACGATGAAATAAAACAAGCATAATGCTACATGTCATTTTCCACCAAGAATTGACATGTCTTTTTCATTTTGGTTTTTCATAAAGGAAGCAAATTTTGAGTTGGTCTCCTGCACGAGAGTCAAGAAAAATAGGATTCTTGTTTAAATGACCATTTATAGGATTTATCCTATTTTCTCTCTACCATTTCTATTATAAATATAGAATGCTTATGTATTCGAAAGGAGAGAGTTTTGGTCAAGAAAGCTATTGTGAAAAGAAGAAAATTTTTATTTTCTTTTAATCATTGAAGAATAGAAGCAAGTGTTATTTTGTAGACTTTGGGTTGTCGATTCATTTATCTTAAGTGATTGTTCTTACGTTCAAGATCTTAACCTATTCTTTGTTAGTGTGCTTGATTATTTTAATTGTTTACAAACATTACATACGTTTGTCTTAAACTTGTATGAGTACTTCTTGATTTATGCTTGCTTGAAGGAAAATACATTCCTCTCATTCCTTTCCCACTTTGTTTGATCTATAATAGTTTCCTTTCTAAGCCATTCTATTTACGCAATGGTAATATCTCCACCTCGTGTTGATATGAATCTTGGGATTGTATCCCAACCCCAATGGTTAGAATAGTGTGAATATTGTATATATCATTTTGCTATGTTTTAGATTAGTAATAAATAGGAAGCCTCACCTATCTTTGAGGAGGGATTTAATCACATGTACTATGGTTAAACCTCATATTTTGGTTTGAAAAAATATCGAACCAACAATATTTGGCAACTCCACTGGGAATACAGATTGATAAGACTAAGCTTACTCTATTGGTGTCTTGCACTCTATATTTTCCTTATTTTTGGGAGATACATTTTCTAGTCCAAATCGGCCAGTAAAGATCTTCACTTGGTCAAGCCAAGCTGTGGGGTGAAACTAATCCATTCTTTTTATTTGCTTCAACAACACAATTTCAGTCTTTCCCCCAAGAGTGTTATATCTAGCCGAGCAAGAAGTTCTTCACCTATTCAAAGAACTCGGGTTCCTCAAGAACAAGAAGCATCTACAACCTGCCATGCATTATTCTTTCCGATACTTGATCCCTATATGCACTAAATTCGTAAGAATTCAGTAGCACAACCTATGCCTAGGGCATGGCTATTGGTCCTCTTTCTCTAACTCCATCATTGCATGAGTTACCACATGGATCACATCAGAATATTCCTAAATTCAACGGTGATGGGAAACATCACCCTGATGAACACATTGCTTCATTCTTTGTAGCATTTGGTGTTCTTGGAGTGGCTCATGAAGACATCTCTATTCGAATCTTCATTGAAACATTCCACGATGTGCCAGTAGAATGGTTCTACCATATTCCAAATGAATGCATTAAAAATTGGGCTACCATGAGAACCATGTTCGAAGAGAGGTTCAAATCAGATGAAGATTCTCATGCCTTGTTAGCACCCATGTGGGATTTTGTGGAAAAGTTCAAAAACTAATTCGGAAGATTCCAGTAGCTAGTTCAGCCACTCTTGAAAAATGTAGTGTTTCTTCATCAATGCTCAGCCCCTTGATGTGAGATTTTTATTAAGGAGGTCTGTTATCCTCGATTTTGGTACGCTCAAGCAACAACAATGAAATAGAAGACGATCCTATTGCAGGCAAAGGATCAAGAGATTCATCTAAGCCTAAAATTAGAGTTCTTCTCAAATTACTACCGATCTTATGATCTAGAAGATGGCCAACGACTTGATCGCTTCAAGAAGAAAATGTATGAACAAGTGACCAACGCTCCTTATCGAGATATTCCTAAATGGAATTTTAATAACACAAATGACACTCCCTCAAGAGATAGACAATGGTTTACTACTACTCAACCGAGGTTTGCTATCAAGCTCCTCCTTTTAATGAAATAGTAGATATAGTCGAGGAAGATGAAGAACTAGAAGATCAATATTCTCACGAAGCTTTTGAAGCTTGGGATATGCTGATGAGTCTTATGATGATTCAACCTGGTGACTCAAACATCAAGTATTTAGAATAAAAGGAAGATCAATGTGAGCATGATGGTCATTCATATACGCCTCTTCACTTGATCTCAATCTCGTAACCCCAAGAAATTTGGTTGAAGGCTCTAAGGAGAAAGGTAAAGAGGCTCCCATGGTTATGGCTAAAAGAGGCTCTCATATCTCAAAGCAAACTAAAATGGAGACAGCTAAAAAGATAACTTATTCTTCTAATTATCCTTCTCTTGCGCCCAAGGCCAATACTTCAGCTTAGACAAATGCAAAGAGAACTCGAGCCTACCATTATCCCTTCATATATTACTTTCGACATATTCATGCAAACATAACTAAGATCCAAAAATGTCAAGTTAAATACCTTTAGTCAAATCCCAAGTAATTTGAAAAATTGACAAATTCTTTAGAAGTAAGGCTTTTATTCCTTCATCTTCAAAAGGTATTTTATCTAGCCCCACTTAGTCTTCACCTCGAATAATATGACCTATGTTTCTTCTTCAGAGAAGATTGAACCATTTTATTTGTCGTTACTTAAAAATAGGTTCAAACTCAACAATTGCATAATTGACTCAGGAGCCTCCAATAACGTGATGCCCACAAAAGTATCCCATTCCCTTAGTCTTACCTTGACTAAATCTTATGGATGGTGTTACTCCATGGAAACTAAGAAAGTTTCCTTGATTAGCCAAATCAAAGACGCATAGTTTGCCTTTGTCGTATTCCTTAAAAGAGAGTGAAAATGACTATCCCGGTTTTCGATATCACAACTACTTATGGTATTCTCTTAGGAAGAGGTTTTGTAAAGATTTCAGAGGAGAGATCAATGTGGACTAGACCAAATCTTAAATTCAAGTAAATGGAGTTCCTCATATCCTTCACCCCGAGCAGCAAGTGAAGTACCTAGTCACTAAATCAGATGATCCCAAGGCTCAAATTATTTTTGAAGTTGTTGGCTTGGGAAATTACTTCATGACATTGGAAGTACCAGTTATAGATCTCAAGGAAGAGGATTCTAATGATATTTGGACCCTCAACTTCGACAGAGCTGTTGGACTACCGGATCTGCATCGTGTAGTTCTTATATCTCCAAATTTTGAGATCTTTCCCTCTGCCTTCAAGTTATTGTTATCACCAAATCACAGCACCCCTGTGTTTATACAAGTGCATATAATTGAACTCACGGTGTGATTGGATAACATGGGTACTATCTCCAAGTTGTGGGACTTGCTACTTGAGATAGACCTCCAGAGAAAGTTGGTTCTTGCTCCTAAACTACCTACCACAATCTACTCTAATGCAAGGGAAACTAACTATTCTAATCTAAATTTCCAAGGGAGCAGGGAGAGAGAATGCATAAAATGAAAGCCTACACTAAATTGGTGATACACTAGAAAAGGAGGGTGTGAGAGTAGTCTCCAAATGCATGAAATACAGAAGCAAAGTGCACACTAGAAGAGGTGATGACAGTTCTCCATAATCTAGCAAAATGCATTCACAATGATATTCCAAGCATACACAATGATAATGGATCCCTGCAAGAACATAATAATAGACACAATATTCTTGTGGAAAGATTAAAGGGGCAAGAAGAATGAAAGAAAACACAGCAGGGGACGATATATCCACAAACTGATATTTTATTGCTTCATGATATGCACAATTCAATCTATTACAAGATAAGGGCCTGGATCACCATGCAAGGAGTCCACTACAAGGGCCTACAACACATTGGCTTCACAAAGCAATTTTTATAGAGCTTTGCTATCTGGAAAACTCCCCCTTACAATGAGCCCAACACTCTAATTTATAGAAAAAATGAGAAGAGAGAGAGAGGGAAAAATGAAAATCCCAAAATCTGTCCTTCAACCACTTGTAAGAGGCATTAAATGGAGTAAAATGATTATATATTACTTGAAAAAGGCTCCCCATACTGTCCCATGTGCTGCAGCAGAGAAAGAATGATGACCATGCCTCTTAATTGCACTCCCAACTACCAAATAAAACACTGTTATGAACTCGGCCACGTTTTATAAAAATATCCATCAATATCTCACCAAATCTAGAATTTATTGACTGTTATGGATTGGGATCGGAGCCATGATTCCAATGGTACCAATTTTGTGTGATTTTGTTGAGAAATGGAAAATTTATGGCCTTCTCGAGCGCGGGCAGCTATTTTGGGTCCTGGGCAAAGTCGTTTTTCGACGGGAATGAGCATTAACTGACTAGAGCCGAATATGTTTCTCTTAATTAAATATATCTACCCTCATTAAAAATAAGAAATCCAATTTTTTGGTGTAGAGGACATCGTGCTTGTTCTAGAAATTCCAATTTTGTGAAAATTGGAGCTCGAGTCAAAAGTTATGGCGTTTGAAGTTTCACGGGTCAAACATTGACTTTTCTTCTTTGCTTTCAGCCGCTTCAGTATTTTCGTGTCTATCACGCCCCATGTGTACCTTTGTCCCGGCTGTCCCAGATGAAAATATCCCGTGTCGGCCGATTCGGGCTTCCTTGTTCCTGTTTGAGGTGAAGACACATGGCGAGATTCCATTCGCTTGGTGACTCTTCGGCTTTCGCGTCCCACGCATACTTTTGGCCCAACTGCCCCAAACGAAAGTCTCCTGCTTGGGCCGAATCAGCTGGTTTGCATCCTCCACGTACTTTTTTCCCGGATGTCTCAGCTTCCTCGGGAAAAATATCTCCAAACCGTCCGAAATGGACTTTGCCTTTTCTACGGCTCGGTTTGCATCTCGCGTACTACCCCTTTATGTCCCAAACCGCGCGATAAAAACTTGGCGATATTTTCCACTTTCGCCGGTTCAGCCTTTCACATGCCTCACATCCTTTGTCTCGGCTGCTCCAACTGGCTGCGTGGACTCGCCTCGACGGCTTTTCGGCCGGTTCGCGCCCCGACGTCCCAATTGTCCCAACTGCTGCGCCGACTAGGACTTAGCCGATTTTCTTCATTTTTTCGGCCCCAAGCTTGGTTTTTTTGCAATTTCTTCACCTTTTCTAACTCGTTGGGTTTTCTTCTTGGATGGGAAGTTAGAAGGAATTCGAGGGGGGCCCCAAAAACATGATTTCGGGCCTTAAATCAATCTATTTGCTTGGGACTAAAGAATTTGATGCATGTTATCAAAATTACTTTGAGGGGTGAATTTTTGATAACAGTTACACTATGACAATACTAATAATATGGCTGAGTATGAAGCTTTGTTATTAGGACTAGAAATGGCAAGGAAAAAGGGAATCCAAAATCTCCAAGTCTAGGAGATGATGATTTGATTGTAAATCAATCAAAGGTATCTATGTGTAAAACTTATCACCCGAGGCATTACAGAACAAGGTATGGGACACAATAGAATGCTTTGATGATTTCTCTATCAAGGCGGTTTTGAGGGACTACAATGACAAAGATTATTCTTTAGCCATGTCTGCATCTCTTCTCCCTCCTCATCCAAAGTTCAAATAGGACATTTACACCATTGAGATTGTGTATCGTCCAAGTGTTCCACATAATTCGTAAACATTGGCAATTGTTCAATGATGATCAACAAGGATTGTCTTTTCTTGAGAAAGCTAATAATTTTAGTGAAATTTATTTTGAAGGATCGTAATTAGCTTTCCATGATTCCGTATCAAATTCATATCAAGAGATTTATGGTGAGTTCATCCACTCAAAGGAAACAATATTCCAAAGGGATTGGTTTTCTAGAAGGTCTGTTTGATAAACATGATTGTTTTATTAAGAATAAAAGGAAAAAAAGGTGCTTCCTGTCGACGTAGATCAAGTTAATTTGGGCTCTTCCGACCAACCACGGATGGTAAACATCGTAAAATTTGTTCCTCAGAAAAAGCAAGATTAAATTTACTTCAAGAGATATATAGAAGTCTTGGCCTGGTCCTATGCGGATCTCAAGTATTTCAAACCCAAGGATGTACAACATAAGCATTCCTTTGAAGTCCGATGTAAAACCCTATAGGAAGAATCAAATGCATTACAATCCTAAGATCTCGGGACCATTCTTATAGAAATCCAAAAGATGTTAGATGTAAGGATTATCTTCCCAATCCATCATTCTACCTGGGTTGCTAACATCATCCCCATCGTTAAAGAAGAATGGTGAGATCCGAATTTGTGTTGACTTCGTAACCCAAATCAGTCTTTATTGAAAGATAAGTACCCATTTCCTATCATGGATCAAGTATTGGGAGACAACACTGGATCTCAAATGCTATCCATGCTTGATGGATTTTCGGGTATAATCAAGTTGAGGTAACTATTGAGGATCAACATAAAACAACATTCACCACCCTATAGGGGACCTTTTCTTATAGGAGGATGCCTTTCGGTTTGATCAATGATGAAGCCACATTTCAAAGAGCTATGGACTTAGCTTTTATATATTTAATGGGAAAAGTCATAGTTGTATATCCGGATGACTTGATGGCCTTCTCTAAGAATTGAAGTGATCATTATGATCACCTGGAGCAAGTACTCTTAAGTTGCAGGAATCATGGGATTTCATCAAATCCTAAAAATCTATGTTCGAGAGTAATGGTAAGGAAATTTGTTGGGACACATCGTTACTAGGAAGGAACCAAGATTGACCAGAGTGGGTGAAGGCAATTGAAATCCTCACCTTACATATAAGAAAAACTCGGGGTACATTCTTTTTTTTGAAAAGTCATTTTCCTTAGGAGATTTGTACTTGAATTTGCCAAAAACCAAGAATATTCTTGAGATGATGAAAGGTAAAAATCCATTTCGATGGAACACTTAAGGGAAGCTCTCTTTCAAGAAGTCAAAAGGGAGATTTCTCATGCTCCTATTCTAGTATGTAGATCTCATCATGTACAACTAAGCTTCCACACATACAATATCAGCCATCCCGATGCAGAGAACGAAGAAGGAATTGAAGCTCCCATCACTTTGATGAGCTGCCCATTAAAAGAACATGAATTGAAGATGTCTCAAATTGAAAAGCATGCTTATGCAGTGGTGAGAGTAGTGAAACATTTCAGGTATTATGTGTTGAGCTCTCATACTCTTATTCTTATTCCCGAAACTGCAGCTTAAATCCATCTTGACACAATAAGAGTTGGGTAGTCAATGGGGTAACTAGATAGCGAAAGTCCAAGAGTATGAATTTGAAATCAGACCTACCAAGTTGGTACAAGGAAGAGGCCTATGCCAACCGATCATAGAAAACAATGCTGAAATAGAATACTAAGAAACATAAGGTATCTCTTCAGAATTTCCCATGGTGCTTTTGTAAGCACAATCAATGAATGGCATGCAAATATTTCTTTCTTTTTAACTTACGATGAATGCTCCCACATTTAAGCTAAAAAGAGGAAAGGACAAAGCCTTCAGCTTAAGGTCCAGTAAGATACATTTTGTGGGATAATGGTATATACAAGAAGGGTATTGATGATGTATTCCCGCACTGTGTGTTGATAAGTCTCAAAGAAGTAAGGTTTCTAGAATCCTTCCATAATCTAGCATGCAGAGGACACTTCTCTTCCTCTATGACTACTTATAAGATATTACAAAGCTAGGTACTATTGTCCTTCTCTCTTTCAAGACTTAGCTGAATTGGTGGTGACGTGTGAAGTGTGTCAAGATTTCATTGGTCGTCCTAAGCTAAAGAACTCTCCCCTTGAATCCTTTGGTAATTGAATAACCTTTTCACCAATGGGGAATTGATTTCATTGGATTTTTAAATCCTACCTCTAGTGCTGGCCACAATTATGTGCTCACTGCCATGGACTATTTCACCAAAAGGGTGGAAGCTGCACCAATCAAGCAAGCAACCTCTGAAGCCATGTGTAACTTTCTCAAGGAAAATATAATTGTTAGATTCAAGTGTACCTCACAAGATCATTGCCGATAACACTTCCAATTTCTCATCACATGAGCCTGATAGAATTTTGCTATGGATTTGGGATCACATTGGCTCATTCATCGATTATTACCGCCAAGGTAGTGGTTAGGGTTGAATCAAGCAACAAGAACCTTGTTACCATAATCAGAAAGCTAGTTGATGAGAATCAAAGGACATGCCACAAAACATTATATGATGCATTATGGGCAGATCGGATTACTCGAAGTGATCAATTAGAATGTCCCCATTTCAGGTGTTGTATGGAATTGGTGCCGAGATTCCTATCTTTGTAGAATTGCTAGCCTTACGGTTCGCCAAAGCAATTCAAGATGAAACTTTCAAAGTTCTTTGAGAAAAGGATTATGTACCTAGATAGGCTAGAAGAGGAACAAAGCAAGGTGGCAGATCACATTGTAGATCATCAAAGAAAAATAAAGAAGATATTTGATAAGAAATAAAAGCAACGTGATTTCTAAATTGGAGATCTAGTACTTCTCTCGATATAAGAGAAGGAACAGAAAGGGATGCATGGAAAGTTTTATTCTTTATGGAAATGTCCTTTCAAAATACATCAGCCTAAATGGTGAAAATAGCTTCGTCTATCGAATTTGGATGGAGAGTTACTCTCTCTACCTTCAGTGGTCAACATTTGAAGTTGTTCCATTAGTAATAGAAGATGCTCTCTTGCATTGTATATAATTTATTTTATGTCATGTGTTTGCTTTATTTATTTTTGTCTTTGTTTTTTTTTGGTTTTTTCTTCTTCGACTTTGTAGCCCAATGGATAAATATTTTTGATATATGAGTTATCCTCCTTTGATGTCTCAAATAAATTCCCCATGGAGCTAATTGCTATCTCATTTTAGTGATTCTAGCTAAAATTGAGATAACCATAGAATTTTTTTGGAAAAATCTCCTAAAAATGCCCTTTGGAGGAGATTTTTGGGTTTTGGGTTTCATTGCATGGAAACATATCCCTTACATGCTTCATGTCAATTGTTTCCCAAAACTGAAACGTGAAATAAGCCGTGTGTCGTGTTTTGAACTCAAGAGCATCGAACATGCCTTTCAAAATGCATGCTCCATGTCACTTGTTTTCCGAAACCTAAAACCCGAAATGATCCTTTGGTCAGTTTATGGAACTCAGAAGCATCAGAACATGCCTTGTAAAATGCATTCTCCATGTAGCTTGTTTTCTGAAACCCAAAACCCAAAATGATCTTGTGTGTCGGGTTTTGGAACTCAGAAGCATTCAAACATCTCATGTTTTATGTCATTTGTTTTACAAAACTTGAAACCCGAATTGATAACAAATCCTTTATATTGGGTTTTCAGACACTCCAAGCATGATTACATGGCATTAATGTTAATTTTTCTGGTAGTTAGCACATGTGTTGGGTGAGGTGTAATTAATGTTAGAGCTTTATAAATAGTTTCATTTCACACATCATTTTTACCTCGGTGTGTTTTCACCGCGCGTGGATTTTCGTATGTTCCTTCGACCTCCAAACTCGATCAACCTCCTAATCAATTTCACGATCCATCTTCGACCATTTTTTGAATTTATTGAAGGTATTTTTCTCTTCTTACCACTTTGAGGTCTTTGGGGTTGTTTTTGAGGTGTTCATTTGGGGTTTTCCTCTCTTTTCTTTTTCTTTCCTCTAGGTTTAGGGTTTTGGGTTGTTTTCTTCATTTCCTATTGTATTCCCATGAAACCTCTTGTTTGGAATTCACCCTTAGGGTGTTTTCTTATTTTCCATGGAATATCCTTTTGGTTTTTGAAAAAATCTAAAATTCCTAACTAGGAACTTGGCGGGAATTTTTCATGTCCTGACATCTCGTAGAAACCCGGTGCCTTTGTTTCAGTGTTTTATAGTGTGTTCGACATCAACCGAATTTTGCAGCTTCTATCAAGTTTCCCTGTGTTCTCAAAAAATATTATATTTCCATGTGTATTGGGTTTTATTAAGTTTATGAAATCTACCAAGTTCCAACATACTTTGATGTGTATTGGGTTTCTCCAAGTGTTTAACATCCTCTGACTTCCACAGGTGTCGGGTTTTATAAATTGCTTCGACACCCTTTGAGTTTCACCTTTGTTTCAGGTTTCACAAAGTGTCCGACAAGACCTAAATTCTGACATACATTCTTGTGTGTCAGGTTTCATCAAGTGATTTGCAAGTCCTAAAGTCCAGATAGTGTGGGTGTCCGTGGAGTTGTCCAAAGCAAGTTCTCAAGCCCGATTGTTCAACCATAAGTCATAAGAGCATTCCTTTTTCAAGATTTCTCTCATGTCGATCTTGGACAATCTAATGATAATTCAGATAGATCAGGAAAGATGAAGAATGAGTATTGAAAGGTAGATTCCCTTCCTACATAAGATGCAATTTTGACATTCGGGACACAAAGCTTGGTAGTATAGATATGGAAGACTTTTGGAACATAATCAAGTTTTCTTCTCGCAGTCCCCGGATGAAGTTGATAGCTTGTAGTGGCATCACTATTGCAGTAGGATTCCTAATGTCCTCTCAATGCCCCGAGTTCATATTGACTGCGTGCTTTCAATTATGACTCATCTTCCCACTCAAAGTGAGAAATCAAGAAGGAGACACCATAGTGAAGTTAGACGGAGGTTACTTTGATGACCTCCTAAGATTGCATAATTTTAAAGAGTATCTTGATTTGAACCTTCAATCAACACATTGTAGGCCCGAGATAATGATCAAGAACATTGCATCGCATGTAAATAAGAAGTTCTTGATCAAGACCAACCCGACCGCCTCTAGGTTTCCCAAGTTTGTCCCCAGATTGATTTCATTCTTGAAATCAAGTGATATCATCACCCTACTAAGTCGAGTATTTGGACTTCCGAGTCTAGAGATTTCGAGGGTGGATGTATCAATTCATGGTCATCATAAAGAAGAACGATCAAGGGATCGATTGGGGTAGTCTTATAAGTGATGATATTGACTCCCGATGATGAAAACAATCTTGTTCTACGGGTAAATTATACATGTCATCATATGTCACATATGTAGTTAATAAAGATGAGGAATTACCCAAAGTGTTGGATACAAAGGGAAACAAGAGGTAGATCACATATATGGTACTTCCCTTAGCTTGACAATGAAGGGGTCCGAGGTTCAATTCGTAAGGGTGAACAATGCCTTCTTTTACAAAAACATCTCCAGAGTGAACCCCGATCTAAGGAAAAGAAGACTCTAATGAGGCATGGGCTGAACTGTTTAAATGGGGTTGTTTCTTCTTACAATTCAAGAAGTTCACCTATATTTGGGTGGTCATGTACGTGGGAGACCTTGTCTATTTGCCCGTGTTCTCAGGTGATAAGCTAATCCTAATGGAGTTGGTTAGAATTTTTGGATTTTCACAAATTCCAACAGAGTAAGCATAAGGCCACCATCTCCTTACTTATTTCCATCGATGGTTCACACGCTCAACAAAGTGGTTAAATCCAAGAATGTGGTGCACATGAAGCACAGAGATGGGTTTGACTTATGAGGATTCCTTAGGTCATATAGGAACTTGTATCTACATGTGCCCAACATAGAGGACATCGGGTTGATCTTCGAGATAAAGTTGCCATCCGAAGAAAGGACAATAACAGATTGACACTCGAAGAGATTCCAACATTAGATCTTGCTGAAATCCCATAAGGCACCGCAGACATAATTAGAGTGTCCGTGACACCTCGTATGATGGATTGAATGAACACCAACATGTATTTCCAGCCATTGATTGGTCTATTGCCGAAAAATATTCTATTGTGGAAAGATATACTAAAATTATTGCACGTATTTAAGGCATGGCTTGTTTTTGGGGAATGAGTTATAAAGAAAAGGTATTTTCAAAGTTAGCTACTTTAGAAGCGAGGCCCTCTAAGAGAGAAAAGGAAAAGGGTAAAATCTCTTCCAAGAGGCCCATAAAAATTAAGTTTGTCAAAAAGGGAGAAGAGCAAGCAGCCGCATCATCTATTCCTCCTTCGAAATAGTGGATATACAAGATTTACCTCCCCACTGTATCAAGGAGAACCTCCATTAGAGGTTGAGGTTATCCAATCCCTAATTTTACCTTTGGTTAATTGTCCATCGAGGTAATTTTATCTCTTGCTTCTCAAGCTCTAGTTTTAGGATCCACACCTCCTCCTTTCCAATCACTCCCACCTCCTATTTCTTCACCAAGTTTATCAGCCATGGCCAGCATCTTCTCTGACCTCTCACCTCTCTCTGCTGGAACTAAGATGGCCATAGATATGTCTCCTCCTTCTGCACCGCTATTCACTGAGTCTAATACCACAAACACCACACTTACAGTCATTACCACTCCTCAACTAAATCTCCTCCACCTCGTAAATGTGACCATAACACATCCAATATGAGTAACTTCTTCTGAAGCACTCCTTAATGGTTAATTGATCAGACTCTAAGGAAGAGGAAGGTGGTAGTTACCGACCAGCCTTTAATTTCAATACTCTCAAGGTTTCTCCTACCAAATCTACCAAGCAACCCAAAATAGTTTCAATGGTTTCAATGGATGCTTCCGCAACAAATTTGTAGAGATCACCACTCCCGTGGCCGATAAGACCAAGGAGGACATAATGGTCACCGATTATCAGATCAAAAGGGTTGATCTAGGGAAAGTAATAATGGAGGGAGTGAAACAAGGGGCACAGGATGATATGAATGTGTTGTGCCAAAATCTAAAAGAAACAAAGGTAAGTAGGGGCGAGCTCAAGGATAAATTTGAGCAGTTAACAAAAGTATTACTCAAACTTTCAAAATCTTCTGAGTCAACACCGTCATCCTCCACTCCTACTCCTATCAAGTTTGATTTCTCATTGATACCTAGGATTGAAAAGATCAACAAAAAAGGAAGGATGGTTGATGAGTGGATTCAGAGGTTAATTCTATAAGGAAGAGAAGTCATTGATGACTCACTGGAAGTTTATAAATCCTTGAGTGAAATAAAGGAGGGCGAGAAAATGGACGAGGATTTTTCTAATGAAATCGGGAACCTCAAGCTAAATTTTGAAGCTCTCAATGCCATGAAATAGATTCCATCCCATACCTTGGTTGAAGAAGGAGTCCTTTCTCATGTGGATAAGCATTTCTAGCTAACCAAAGCCATCAGATTAAGGATGAATATTGTCAACGAAGCTTGCCACCAATTGAGAGAATCTAGAGATCAATTGGTTGATGTTACCAATCACATCGAAGAGGAGTTGTTCAGATCTTTCCAAGGTTTTGGATGACAGCTCAAACATTTTATCTCACTGACGATTTCCACAAGAAAATCCAAGAATCAATCTAGCATGAACCAATTGCCATCTTCAATCTAGAGATCATTGATAAATTTGTGAAGAGTGAGCATGTCTTGGAATCACTAAGGAAACTCAATAAAAGGTTGAACAAACTTCCAAAGTTGATGCAAGTGATACTCATGAAACTTGTGAAGTCCCGAGTGATCAACCAAGGCACGTAATAAGAAGTTCGAGATGTAAGATATAATCCTAAATTTTTAGGAATTTTGGGACAAGCAAAGCTTTGTTGAAAGAAGACAAGGATGACGAAACAGAACAAGCATAATGCTACATGTCATTTTCCCCAATGAATTAACATTTCTTTTTCATTTTCGTTTCCACATGAGGGAAGCAAATTTTGACTTGGTTTCTCGCGTGAGATTCAAGCAAAATAGGATTCTTGTTTAAATGACTATTTTCTAGGATTTATCCTATTTTCTTTCTACCCTTGCTATTATAAATATAGAATGCTTATGTATTCGAAAGGAGAGATTTTTGGTCAAGAAAGGTATTCTTAAAAGAAGAAAAACTTTGTATTTTCTTTTAGTCATTGAAGAATAGAAAGCAGGTGTTATTTTTCAAACTTTGTGTTGTGAGATTCATTTATCTTAAGTGATATTTCTCATGTTCAAGATCTTAAGCTATTCTTTGTTAGTTTTCTTGATTATTTTAATCATTTCTAAACATTGCATACATTTTTCTAAAACTCGTATGAGTACTTCTTGTTCTCAGTGTTTGCTTGAAGGAAAATACGTTCCTCTCATTCCTTTCCCGCTTTATTTCATTTGTAATAGTTTCCTTTCTAATCCATTCTATTTCCACAATGGTAATATATCCACCTCGTGTCGATATGAATCTCAAGATTGTATCCCAATCCCAATGGTTATAATAGTGTGAATATTGTATTTATCATTTCGTTGTGTTTTTAGATTAGTAATAAATAGCAGCCTCACTTATCTCTCGAGGAGGATTTAATCCCATGTCGTGGTTGAACCTCATATTTTGGTCTCGAAAAATATATAGCCAACAAAAGGAAGTTAGGAATTTCACCCTTTCTTTTTCCAAAATTTTAAGGATGCGAATTCAGCCGCATACCCACACCCAATTAAAACATGACATGTGTCCTAAGAGCCACGGCCCATGGAGAAGTATTTAAGAGTTAGCCATTTTTTGGAAAAAATTTTAAAGTCAAATTTTGGCTTGAATGTCTACAAGAAAAGTAAAATTTTAAGGCCCGCACCTAATTAGAGGATGCCACGTGTCCAAGCGAAGTGGCTGGTGGTGGAAGAACTTTAAATTTTTTGTCTTTTTTGCCAAAATTTCTCAAAGGTAAAAATGGAGGAAAATCCTTGTGGACCAATGAAAATGTGCCACGTGTCTAGTCTATGTTAGCAGACCGTGGTGGGGGTCAAAACAAATGTTTATTTTTTTACTCTTTTGTCCTGTGGGCGGGCGGCGGGCGTCGGAAATACTTCAAGTTTTTTGGCCTTTTTGGTCAAAATTTTCTCAAGGAAAATTTTGAAACACATCCCCGCCAACCAATCAAAAGGTGCCACGTGTCCACTCATGGGACGGAGAGGGGGCAGCAGAAGGATTTTGGAATTTTTTCCAAAATTGCAAAAACACAAAAGACAAGAAATGAGTTGCATTTCTGCAGCCAATTAGAGATCGCCACATGTCATTTTAGTGACATATCATCTAATCTTCGTCGGACCTTAGGGAGACTTGGGAAAATTTTACACTTCAGCCTTGTGAGGGAAAAATGTTGATTTAGACTCCGCATCAAATCGAATGTGACACATGTCCTATGATCTATGGTCCACGGAGATTTTTGGGAATTTTTCCAAAATTGCAAAAAAAGGGAAAAAGCCAAATTTTAGCCCGCCAACCCGATTTTTGACCTAAAATTGTGTTGTTTCACCTAAAAAATTATAGAGGGCATATATTTCGATTCTAAGATCAGATTTGGAAGAAATCATAATTTTGGCAAAGATCTCGATCCCCTCTATGCATTGAAGGCATAAAAACATCATGTTTTACAGATTTCAATGAAGAAGATGTGAAAAATGTCTTTCACACTTTGAATGAAAGATCAGATTGCTTTCAACAAATAATTTTATGCTTGTTTGCCATTTTTTTGCTTCTCCAGCATGCCAAAAATGGATAATCCACTCGATTTGATGTGGAAAAACCCTAGAATGTCTTCTCATGCCTTGAATGTGAGATCAAATTGCTTCGAAGACATCATTTTTATCCATTTTCCGTTTTTGCTTCTCCAAAGCACGCATGTGAAAAAGAAAGATTAATTTAATGGTTTACAGGCTGATTTGACAGAGATTAATGGTGGGTGGTGGTTGAATCCAAGGATCGATTTACTTGTTCCTTGTTTTCTCTCTCTTGCTTTGGCTATAAATGGAAGAGCTTCATTCTTTGTAAGGGTTGGATGTTTTTTCTCTATATCTCCCTTTCTTTCTGTTCTGCAGCAAGTTTGTGGAGTTTTCAAACCTTCCATAGATCTGTAAAAGGAAATTTATGCCTTTTTTGGCCATCAGAATGCTTCAGTATCAACTCGAAGCAATAAAATAATCCCGTGGATGATTTCCATCCCCTTTCTTACATCCATTACATTCATTTTGATCTTTTCATTTACAAATGCAGTTATTTTTTCATCTAAGTTGCATTATTTCTATGGTCTGTGTTTAACAACAGAGTGGGAGTTCATCATTCCTCGGTGCATCACCTCCATTAGCTTAGATTTCATTATTTCTACAAATTCTTCTTCACCTTGGTCTCTTGGAAAGATTTAGGATAGGATTTAGGATAGATCCCCGCAAGATGAAATCATGTACCGAATGAAGGATAGGAACTAACCTTTAACTGGAGAGTCTTTTCCATTTTGCAAGTCCCACACTTGGGGAAAAGATTCAATGTTGTCATGTAATCACACCAAATGAGCTTGCCTTAGAAAATCATATCCATAACTCATTTGGGGGTGTTGTGATTCGCACTAATAGTTTCTTCTTAATATTTTCAGATTATGATAAAAGAAACCTAGAACCTAGGTCATTTCTATCACCATACTTGAAATCTAAATGCATTCTTCATTTCTTTCCAAGAATATATAGAGTTATCGACAAAGATTTATACAAATTCCGTTCCATCTTCTTCTAAAGTATGAATGAACAATTTGATATACACATCCCGATATTCAATCTCAAAGTCCTCCATAATCTTAACAAAAATATTTAGGTGTTGATCACAAGTTATAAAATTATTACCTTATAACCTAGGCAATCTATTTCTTACATCTTATGCAACAACATTTGGATAACCAACCATTCCTCTAAAATTGATAGGACCAAAGGTATTAACAACAAATGGAGGTCTAGATGGAGGCCAAGACATATTTTTTTGAGGAGGTGATTTGTGAGGAGATATATAATGATGAGGAGTGTGAGGTCTTTGGGGCATAGGGATATAATTCTGCTTAGAATTAATGTCCTCTAAAGGCTCTCTTTCTTGATAAACTCTATAAAATTTGGAAAATACAGGGGAAGATTGAGAAGAAAAATTTTCAAATACAAATGAAGACCCTCCCGAGATGGACAATTTAATTTAACAAAAAGACTACCTAATTCAAAAGCACTTAAAGAAAAACTGCAATCTTCATTGACAAGCTGATCACTTTCAAGTTCAACAATGGAGATCTCTTTTCTTGATGTTTGATCTCCAACAACTTTCCAAATTCTTCTACCTTTAGAATTTGTTTTCCCTAGCTCTAGAAAAAACCTTCTAGTAGGTTCCTTAAGAAACAAAGAACTTCTTCCTTTCATCTTTGCAAAAATTAGTAAAAATTCACATTGAAAGAGGTTAAGACACTGACATTTATCAAAAAATTAGATCAACACAGATTCACCACTAAGGATTTTCACCTCGGATATGCAAAAATGCACTAAAAGATAATTTGTCAAATTTCTGTCAGTACTAAAATCTTGTAAAACTTATTGGATCTGATCTTCCTTCACCCAAATTTATCAATGGTGAGGAAAACTTAGTACAATAACTACTGGAAAATTTTCAAATACTACAGGCAAAAATTTAAACTTTACTTAATCCTTACAAATCTTATTACAAAGCTTGTAGTAAATTGAGAGAATCTAGAGATCAATTGGTTGATGCTACCAATAACATCGAAGAGGAGATGTTCAGGATCTTTCCCAAGGTTTTGGATGAGAACTCAAATATTCTATCTTCTAACGATTTCCACAAGCAAATCCAAGAATAACCAAAGCATAAACCAAGCTGTTGCCATCTTCAATCGAGAGATCATTGATAAATTCGTGAAGAGTGAGCATGTCATGGAATCACTAAGGAAACTCAATAAAAGGTTGAAGAAACTTCCTAGTGATGCAAGTGATACTCATGAAACTTGTGAAGTATTGAGTGATCATTCTAGTGCACCAGAAGAAGCAATGATGCAAGATATAATCTTGAAAGTTTCATGAATTTTGGACAAGCAAGCTTTGTTGGAAGAAGACAAGGATGATGAAACAGAACAAGCATAATGTTGCATGTCATTTTCCTCCACGAATTGACATGTATTTTTCATTGACAAGCAAATTTTGACTTGGTCTCCTGCATGAGAGTCAAGCAAAATAGGATTCTTGTTTAAATGACTATTTTCTAGGATTTATCCTATTTTCTCTCTACCATTTCTATTATAAATATAGAATGCTTATGTATTCAAAGGGAGAGATTTTTGGTCAAGAATGCTATTGTGAAAAGAAGAAAACTTTGTATTTTCTTTTAATCATTCAAGAATAGAAGCAGGTGTTATTTTTCAAACTATGTGTTGTGAGATTCTTTTATCTTAAGTGATTGTTCTTATGTTCAAGATCTTAAACTATTATTTGTTAGTTTTCTTGAATATTTTAATCATTTTTATACATTTGATACATTTTTCTAAAACTCATATGAGTACTTCTTGATCTGTGTTTGTTTGAAGGAAAATACGTTCCTCTCATTCCTTTCTATCTTTTTTTCGTCTATAATAGTTTCCTTTCTAATCCTTTCTATTTCCGCAATGGTAATATCTCCACCTCATGTTGATATGAATCTTAGGATTGTATCCCAAACCCAATGGTTAGAATAGTGTGAATATTGTATATATCATTTCTCTTGTGTTTTAGATTAGTAATAAATAGCAGCCTCACCGACTTTGATGAGGGATTTAACACCATGTATTGTGTTTGAACCTCATATTTTGGTCCGACAAAATATCCAACCAACGGTAAGGAAGTTAGGAATTTCACCCTTTCTTTTTCCAAAAATTTTAAGGATGCAAATTCGGCCACATCCCCACACCCAATCAAAACATGACACATTTCCTAGGAGCTGTGGCCCGTGGAGAAGTATTTAACACTTAGCCATTTTTAGGCAAAAATTATATAGTCAAATTTTGGCCCGAATTCCACAAGAAAAGCAAAATTTTAAGGCTCACACCCAATCGAGAGGATGCCATGTGTCCAAGCGGAGTAGCGGGTGGCAGAAGAAATTTAATTTTTGGCTTTTTGCCAAAATTTTCAAAGGTAAAAATGGAGGAAAATCCCCATGGACCAATCAAAATGTGCCATGTGTCCACTTCTACATCAGCAAGAGACGGTGGGGGTCGAAAAAAATGTTAAGTTTTTTGCTCTTTTGTGCAAAAATTTGAAAGCAAGAAATGAGCCCGCGCATCCATGAACCAATCAGAGGATGCCATGTGTCCAGGCGGGGTGGTAGTTGGTGGAAATACTTTGAGTTTCATAGTTATTTTTGGTCAAAATTTTCTCAAGGAAAATTTCAAACGCATCCCTACCATCCAATCGAAGGTGCCATGTGTCCACTCATCGGTGGGGAGTGGGGCGGTGGAAGGATTTTGGAATTTTTTCCAAAATTGGAAAAAACACAAAAGGTAAGAAATGAGATACATTTTTGTAGACAGGTTAGAGATCGCCACATGTCATTTTAGTGACATGTCATCTAATCTTCGCGGACCATGGGGAGACTTGGAAAATTTTTCACTTTGACCCCATGAGGGTAAAATGTTGATTTCTGTACCCGATCCAATCGGAAGGTGACATGTATCCTCGGGATCTCAGTGGGCCACGAAGACTTTTTGGGAATTTTTCCAAAATTGCAAAAGAAGGAAAAGCTAGATTTTAGCCCACCGACCCAATTTTGACCTAAATTTTCCCTATTTCACCTAAAAATTAAATAGGCCATATATTTTGATTCCAAGATCGATTTGGATGAAATCATATTTTCAGAAAGATCTTGATCCCCTATACATGAAGGCATAAAAAATCATGTTTTATGGATTTTAATGAAGAAAATGTGAAAATGTCTTTCACACTTTGAATGCAAGATCAAATTGCTTTGAACAAATCATTTTTTGCTCATCTTCCATTGTTTTTGTCTCCAACATGCCAAAGATGGAGAATCCACTTGATTTGATGGTAAAAATCCTTTAATGTCTTCTCACGCCTTGAATGCGAGATCAAATTCCTTGACGACATCAATTTTTATCCATTTTCTATTTTTTTCTTCTCCAAAGCACGTATTAGGTGAAAAAAAAAAAAATCAATTTAATGGTTTTGCAGTCTATTTTACGAGAGATTAATGGTGGGTGGTTGAATCAAAGGATCAAATTTGTTTGATCCTTCTATTTTCTCTCTCACTTTAGCTATAAATGGAAAAGCTTCATTCTTTGTAAGGGTTGGATGTTTTTGCTTTATATCTCCCTTTCATTCTTTCTACAAAATTTTTGAGGAGTTTTCAAACCTTCAACAGATATGTAAATGCCAATTTATGCCTTTTGAACATTGTAATGCTTTGTACCAACTCGTGAAGAAAAAAAAGGCACGTGGATGATTTCCAACCCCTTTCTTACTTCCATTACATTCATTTTGATCTTTTCATTTACAATTCTTGTTATTTGTGCATCTGAGTTGGATTATTTTTATGGGTTGTGCTTAAAAATAGAGAGGGAGTTCATCATTCCTCGGTGCATCACCTCCATTAGCTTAGATTTCATTATTTTTGCAACTTCTTCTTCACCATGGTCTCTTTGAAAGATTTAGGATAGGATTTAGGATAGATCCTCTGCAAGATAAAAGCATGTACATGAATAGAGGGATAGGAACCATCCTTTAATCTAGAGAGTCTTTTCCATTTTTGCAAGTCCCACACTTGGGAAAAGATTCAATGTTGTGCAATCACACCAAATGAGCTTGCCTTAGAAAATCATATCCATAGATCATTTGGGGATGATGTGATTTTGCACTCAAGCTTCTTGTTAATATTTTTACATTATGATAAAAGAAACCTAGGGTTTGTTTTATCACCATATTGCAATCTAAATGCATTCTTCATTTCTATCCAAGAATCTATAGAGTTATCTGGAAAAGATTTATACTAGTCCCTTCCATCTTCTTCTAAAGTATGAATGAACAATTTGATATACACATCCTCATATTCCATCTCAAATTCCTCCATAATGTTAACAAAAATCTTTAGGTGTTGATCACAAGTTATAGCATTATTACCTTGGAACTTAGGCAATCTATTTCTTATATCTTATGATCAACATTTGGATAACCATCCATTCCTCTAAAATTGATAGGACCAAAGGTATAAACAACAAATGGAGTTTCGGGTGGAGGCCGAGACATATTGTTTTGAGGAGGTGATTTGTGAGGAGATATAGAATGATGAGGAGTGTGAGGTCTTTGGGGCATACGGATATAATTCTGAGAATGAATGTCCTCTAAAGGATCTTTTTCTGGATAAACTCTATCAAATTTGGAAAATACAGGGGCAGATTATGAAGCAAACTTTTCAAATACAAATGAAGGCCCCTCTTGAGATGGACAATTTAATTCAACAAAAAGACTACCTAATTTAGAAGCACTTGAAGAAAAAATTGTAATCTTCTGACGAAGTGGTGATCACTTTCAAGTTCAACAATGGAGATCTCTTTTCTTGATGTTTGATCTCCAACAACTTTCCAAATTCTTATACCTTTAGAATTTTTTTTCCCCAGCTCTGGAAAAAACCTTCTAGCAGGTTCCGTAACAAAAAAAGAACTTCTTCCTTTCATCTTTGCAAATATTAGTAAAAAATTGACATTGACAGAGGTTAAGGCACTGGCATTTATCAAAAATTTAGATCAACACGGAGTCACCAATAAGGATTTTCACCTCGGCCGGTGTAAAAATGCACTAAAAGATAATCTGTCAATCTACTGAAATCTTGTAAAACTTATCATATCTGATCTTTCTTCACCCAAATTTATCAATGGTGAGACAAAATTAGTACAATTACTAGTGGAAAATTTTGAAATATTAGAGGAAAATTTTTAAACTTTTCTTAATCCTTACAAATCTGATTCTAGAATGACTTCTAACAATGTATTTGCACAAATAATTTTTAAAACACATTACCAAGGTCTGATTTGAAAACAAATACTTCAAATATTTTCAAATAATCCCCGAAAATGGTGCTCAAGCATGTTGGCACCCGTATTTAATCCTTCTCCAAGAACCGAGCAACATCAAAGATTGAATGAGACACTTAGAGATAGATAAATGATTTTGTATGTCATTTGTAGCCGAGGAAGAAATTTATCTTATTTTTCAACACTCATGCATTGGAGAAGTGGGTAGCACCTTAAAATGATTTGATATTATCCTAACTATTTTAGGTTGTGCCTTTCAACCAAGGTAAGTGAACCTATTTTGTAACCTCTCGTTATGAAAGGAGATGCATATATTCTTCTTTTGCAAAAATTTTATAAATAAGACCTTGGGAAAATGTGATCAACACACGGATCGACTCTCATAAGTTGTCACTCCCCATGAGAAGATGGATACATTTTCAACACAAGGCTAAGGTTACTAAAGACATTTGGAATCCCGATCTGTTTACGCGTATTTTAATAGTGGGATTTTGTATTTGTTCATACACATGACAAAACATGGGTACTTTAGGGAGGGATTTGTTATTTGAATAATTTTTGGTGTGAGATTAACAAGATACATTTGAATTTTCCAGATCTTTAAGAAACTTCACAACAATGGAGAACTCAACAACAGTAAAGATTCAAAATAGTTAAAAATTCCTTCAAACGAGAAGGTGTGCATCAATGGAGGCCCAAATTTGCACGTTTTCACTCAATCTTTGAGATTCTCGCACAAAGGATTTATTTAGAATAATCAATCTTTACCACGCCTAAGGTAAACCCAAAGACTTCCAAGAAGTCTCTGTCAACAAATGAAAGTAAAGTGGTTTTAAATTTTTTTATTTTACTATCAGACTGAAGGATCTTCTAATAAATGAAATTTAAAATTCCACCAAACTATCAGAGGGATGAGATCTGTGTGATTCAAAAGATTCTAATGTAAGATTGCAATAGGAACAAGAAAAACTACTTGCAAACATTCTGAAATGAAATAAACACAAAATTTCCAGAGATTTAACACAAGTTAATTCAAAATTTATCAGATTCATCAGCATGGGAGAGTTATTTAAACAATATCAAAGCTTGTTGATGGCTATACACTTGTAACCAACTTAACATGATTGAAATCTAAGATAGAAGAAATTAACCAGGTTTTCGAGATAGTTCTTCAGAAGATGATCTTTTCTCAAAATTTTCTCATGAAATTTAACCCTCAACCATTTACATATCTAAAACATGCATTATATATCATTTTTTACATCCAAGCCTTCTCTCCCAAGAAAATAATATCCTAAGCATCAAGTTTGTTACAAAATTCCATCATGATTTGCAGAAAGGGACATCTAACATAAAAACATTCAAAAGTTGCCAGGTGCCTCAAAAAGGTGAATTATTGTAAAATTTGCATCATTACTCCAATAGGGGCATGTTTTTCATCCTTGGCACATGCATACCCCTTTCCCTTCATCATTTAATCTTTTCCCTTTTGAAATTTTACTCTGTAACTTTTGATCTGGTATTTTATGTTTTGCACGATCCAGAGCAAAATCCCACTTTGAAACAACCTCAAATTTACAAATTGAACCCTCAAATTGATTCCATTGATCTTTACGGACAAAACTAACATGAATTTGTCAAAAATTGATGAAGAATGATGAAAATATTTCTTCTCTAGACATCCCGGAGCTTCAATGGCGGGCAAATTGATGAAATGCATAGCTACCGTTGATTTTTACCTTTAACGTTTAATCTGAGCCTTCCACATGGCATAATGTGATTGGAAATAGCCTAAGACTACTTTTTAACATTTATAAATTTTTGGGAAAATGGAAAATTTTGAAAATTTTCTCCGCTCCTCAGCCCTTGGAAAATAGGCTTCGACACGTGTCCCAACGTGGGTCCCAAGTGGAATCACGACTCGATTCTCGTATTTTACATATTTTTTTGGAAAAATGAAAATTTTCTGAATTTTCCCCACATCTCTACATTCCCTCCTTTAGCTTGTGATGTTGGTCCCAGCAGACCCGCACTTCATTTTTTCACTTTAAACTCATTTTTCCAAAAAGAAAAAAAAAAATCCACATTTTCTCCACGAGCCCGCACTTCTACCTTTTACCTTGCCATGTGTTCTTCTATGATTCACTTCAGGACCATGACTCTCTTTTATACTTTAATCCCATTCCTCAAAAATTTAAAGGTTTCAAAACCCACCGGTGGCCCGCATTCCCTTTTTGACTTTGCACAGGTGACATGTCCTTCTATGATTCGTCATGGAGTCGTGGCTTGAATAAAAAATTTAACTCCCTAATAAAAAAAAAAAACTTCAAAACCTTACGTAAACTTTCTTTCCCACTTTTGATGTGCACTCAACACGTGTCTCTCTCTCGATTCGGTGTGGAGCCATGTTTCATTTTTATACTCTATATTTTTACCCAAAAATGTTAAAAAAATTCAAAGTTCTCTGTCGGCCTTCCTTCCCGCCTCGATGTAAACATGACACATGTCCATCACACACACATTAGCGGGGTTGCACTTCATTTTATAACTTTAATACTTTATAATATAAATCCAAAATAATCCAAAGTATTCTTCCAATCCACCATTTTTCTTTTGACTATTCAAACTCCGCCACATGTACACTCGATTTGCTACATGTGGTTGCGGTTCATTTTGTAACTTTAATATTTTTTCAAATATCAAAGCCAAAAACTTTAAAGTAACCCGACAACTCGTAATTCCATCTTTGATTTAGAATTCACCACATGTCCTCCTGCATGCATTAGGATTTTTTTCTCACTTTAACTCTTTTTCCAAAAATGCCTTAGAGAAAAAAATAGATTTGCATACTCCATAATTGCTCAATATGCGACATGTGTACATTTTCAGAAAAAATATAGAAAATTTCAATGCCACTTGTAATTCTCTTAGCCAATCAGACCTTTGTGAGGCCACGGGATGAGTTAAAAATATTTGCTAAAATAGCCAAAAATAATAGGTTCACAAAACAAACCCATCAAGACCTCATGCAATTAGAAGAAGCCACGTAAGCACAAAAATAACCAATCAGAACAGCAAGAGAGCTATGGAGCCAAGTTTTCATTTTTTCCAAAATATCCAAAAGTGCTAAGTTCAAAACATTTTCCCACCATCCTCGACCATATAGGAGAAGCCACGTAAGCATCAAAAGAACCAATCGAAATGAGCTGAGCTATGGAACCAAATATGCCTTTTTCCAAAATATCCAAAAAGAATAAGTTCAAATCATTGACCCACCATCCCTCGACCAACCAAATATATTCACGTAGCCACCAAATGGTGGCGAATAAATTGATGGGTAAAAGATGCCCGTTAGACCACCAAAAACAAAGAAATTTACCAGTCATGCCCATAATTCAATTTTTTTCGTTAAGGATGGAATTTTTTTGAAACAAAACTAGGTGAATCATGGTTCCAAGCATTTTATGACCATGGAGAATTATTTTCAAGTGTATACAAGTAGAAATTGATCATTTTCGAGCTTCCATGATCGGGAAAATAGAAAAATGGTAGAGCCCACATGATTTGAAAAACTTAGGGCAAAAATAGGAAAACTTGGGGATATCTTCAAAATAGGGCATGACAAAGGATTTTGAAAACAATTCATGGCACTCAAATGGTGATAAAAGCTTCACATCATCCATTTTGAGATATAATTTTTTTCAAAAGACGCAGATCAATAGGAAAATTTATGGCAAAATGGTCCTATATTAGAATGAGCACCAACACATTCTACACCGACTATCTCTGCACGACCTTGAGAGGTCGGGTACGAAAAAAGTTCATGTGTTCATTTTCTATCATACAAAATTGGTGAACCCGATGTGAAGAGAGTCTCTAAATGTTTCCACTTTCCATTCCACTTTTGTTTTCCCTTTATCTAGCGGGTATTTTCATACCCCCTGAATATGTCGAGATTCGATGAATATGGTCGGCCCATTCCAAGTTATGACATATATAGTTACGTAGTAGGTGGAAAAAATATTCCCCTCACTTTCAATGTGGGAGAATCATCAAAGAAACTCTCACAATTTGTCCTTCAAGGAGTCAATGTTTATTCCTCAGTGCAAATTAAGGAACTTGATCATTTAAAGCACACATATCCCCATGAGCAAGTAAGTTCTAAAAATATGAATCACATAATGGAAGCCAATTCATCTCCTCGGGTGTTGTTTTGACAACCCATTAGTATGAAATAAGACCATCTCCCGCATCTGGATGAGGAATATTTATATACTAAGAGAGAAAAAATGCTTCCAAGACATGAACCACGCTTATGAAAGGTTACAAGGACATAGTGAAGTCTTGCTTAAAAATAATAATAATAACCCTCCCTTGAATGAAAACATTTCCAACGAGGGGCGGCAATGCAAAGTTGAGTAGTTTATAGCGAGTTACCACACTCCCTAGTAGACTCCAAAAAAAAAGGTTCCTAAGAAAAAAATTCCTCACCGATAGGAGACATTATCTCCGCATTAGTGGAAAAGGTCAAAGAATTATATCTTGCCTAAAATACTCAAAATTCATATGCAGGGAAATCAAAATCCTTCAAATTATATGAGTGCTCCAAACCATGGGAATTTATTAACTAGGATGGATACTTTAGGTTTGCCTCCCTACGCCACATATGGGTACCTACAATAGGCACCACCAAAAATGCAACATTCCTGGTTTCACACCTTCGGATCAGTATTAGAGTGGTCAACCCCCTATATACACATGTACTCCAAGACACCACAAGGAGATGCATACACCTATCCGGGTCGTTATGGTTATCCACAGGGAATTCCATATGCCCTTAAAAACGTGTACACCATGAATTTTAAACAACCAATGCAACCTTTTCCTCCCCAACAAGGACCTTCGATGGTTGAAATGTATGCAATGGGAACCTACTATGAGAACATAAAGGAGCCTCTAGACTTTCCCATCTGACAGCTTATGCTCCCAATACCATTGTCATATCTTCCAAAGTTTGAAGGGGAGGGTAATCGAAATTCTCAGTCAAGGCTTACACGACATCGATTCGAAATTTTATCTCATGGCATGCGGTTGTTAAAAATATTCCCTAAGCCGCTATAAGGCATCGCTCTGATCGTATGAATTCATGTCGAGTTCATTAAGGATTTGATTTGAATAAGTTATTAAGAATAGGGATCACATAATTCTTGCATATCAATCAAGAGCAACACGAATCTATAGCCTACTTCACTTAGAGGTGGTGATAGCTTCTCTACTCCTCTGCAAGTTCTCTAAAAATGGATCAAACAAAACTTTGTGATTTCTTCCTACACTCTCTCAATATAGAGACAAAGGAAGAGGTTACAAATTTCCCACTCAGGAGCTATGAAGAAGTACTAGAAGGTGCTCTTGAATTGACCAAGTGACCATTGACAGTGGCCATAAGACTTATAGAGCAAATGGGAAGTTGGTCACTCGAAAGTCGAATGATTTGGGTTACTCCAATAACACAATAAATAACCAAGGACCAAAGATCCTTAATAAGAATCATGGAGTCACGACCAATGGTATGCCTAACCAGCCAGAAATTCTAATGTTGTTAACCCTACTAGCGCATGTGTTACAAATAAAAACAAAAATAATGGAAACAATCGGAGAAATAATAATTTCTCACCCTCGATGAATGCTTTATGGAATTTAATCATCTGTGAAAACAACAACAAAAAAAACTCAAAAAAGAGAAAACATCGCCCCAAGCCCTACTCGGTAGCTTGTGTAGGTATCCCAACCAATTACAAAACCATGGGAAAGGGTTCCAAAACTTTAACTATAATAAATAAAAACTAAACAAAAGCCATAGTTTCGGACCACAACAAGGAGAAAATCAAAGGCCTTGAGATTATGATCCTGATCTATATTGCAGTTTCCTTAGGCTTCATGGGCATGATGTAAGAACATGTAGTCATTGTAACAAGTTTGTACAACACTTTCTAGAGGATCAATGACAGTTGTTTGTCAATATGTTTATGGCAAACTCCATTGCACCAATGCAAAACACCTACATGTGACTAGTATCCCTGAAAAACACACCCTTGGTAATCTTTAATGATCCTCTTCCCACTTGTCCAAAGGAAGGTATAATAGATCACAATGGTTCCAATAAGGATATTATGATAGGGACCAATGATCGATAATCCTAAACTTCATCAAAACCATAAGTGGAACCCCTCTACAGATGGGCGCCAAAGCAGAAAAATATTTTGGGCTTGAAGTACGGTTAGACGTTGAACCCCAAATTAATGTTGCAACAATAACCAAGGATTATTCTTTTCATCCAATCTAGATTTATCCGGATATGTTAAAAATGTTCATGATATGCTAAGCAAGCCAATAGGGGCTTCTATTCGATAAGTGATCTAACAAACACCTTTTCATACATTTCCTTCTTGGATCTATTAAATAATTCTCCCGCTCACAGAGCCGCTCTATTAGAGACACTAGGTTTAGGACATCGATTAATGTCACCCCTCCAGGTAGAAGCTTAATTAAATCATATAGACTTCAATGTTTTCCCTCAAGTACAACTCAAAAGAGATATTTGGTTTATGTTTGACATAAGTAAGATGCCTACAGATGCTGAAATAGTTGGTAGGGGTGACCCGACTTTGGTTTTATAAGTTTGGATCTACAACAACTACGTAAAATGTGTGATAATCAATTATGGGGAAAAATTTAACATAGTCCCTTTCTCTTTCCTTGAAGTTAGGATATGGGATCCCTAATTTCTCCTCGACACGAAACACATTGAGGGGCCACGATAGCCTCGAGGCAACATCAATTGAAACCATAGTGTTACCGGGTTACTCTAAGGCCTAATATGATACTAACTAAGTCTTATATTATAGATTGGGAAACCAACTATAATATGATTCTTGGCCATCCTTAGATCCACCGCATGAAGGAAATCCCATCTACTCTATATCAAGAGGTAAGATTACATTTAGCTAACTTAAAGAAGAGGCCGGACATATAGATTCCGAGTTTGAGCTTTCAATGAATCAATTAAAGAAACCTCGCAAGTGTAACACGAGAAGAAAAACAAGTCCCTACAATAGAGTTAGAAGTCACGGGGTTAATTGAGGGAATTCTCGGAGGTCAAATATGAAGCTGTCATTATGGAGACAGATCACTAGGAACCACAAAAAAAATTCTGAACTATTAAAGAAGGATTTTCCTATTCTTCTCCCATTTGATTCTATGGGCATGTGACATACTTTGGGACTTGGTTCTCTTCCACCAAATGATATTTTTATGTTATAAATAATCGAGGTAAAGGGAGAAGATGTAAAGGATGATCCATAGTCCATTTTTTCGAGTAGTTGTTGGAATCCACATTTTGATAGAGCCAAGTGTCGTTTTGGTGTCGGGGAAGGTGTGATCCTTACTTTGCATGAAGGAAGGATTCTACCTTTCTCCTCCAAATTAATTTTTGAATGTACAAATAATGGTGTGGAATATGAGGCTATGATATTAGGTCTCATTATCAATAAGAGAATGGGTGTCCTAAATATTAGGGTATTTGGTGATTAACAACTAGTCACAAATCAAATATCAAGTATATGAGACTAGAGTGAGCATCTACAACTCTACAAAACATCAACGTTAGGCATAAGAAATGGGTTTGACTTCATATAAATCGAAATAGTTCCACGTAAACAAAACCTTCTCATATACTCTATACCAACTCTCGCTCCATGTTTTACCCCAAGTAGTGACTTGGAAGACACCAACTTCATGGTTTCGGTTCAGACTTTGAGCCATTGACTCGTAAAGTGCCAATGACCCAAATGTTGACCAATGTGGAAGCCAAGGATCAGCCTAACCTTTCAAACCACGTTAATGGTGATGAGGCATTAAGATATTTAAACACTTTGGCAAAGCGCATCTTACTTATCATTAGATAGCCCTTTCCTTAATTCCATGTTCCTCTTCCTATTTTTGGAATCCCATTATCGAATCCTCCCTAGGAAAAGATCTTGAGATTTACGAGGTAGAAGAAGAATTTGATTTAGAGGTGCCTCGCGCACTAATGGAATTCGAGGAAGGAAATGTGTTTTTTAATCAAAGGAACAATCGATGTAAATATTGGAACAGAGGAGGAACCAAAAATATTAAAACTGGGGTCCTCCCTAACTCCAGAGGAGGTGGAAATACATACCTGAATCCTCAAGGAACACCAAAAATCCTTCGCATTTAGCTATAAGGAAATGACAGGAATTACACCACACATCACAGTTCACAATCTCGTCACCAAGCCAGATGCTAAACCAATTAAGAAAAATCAAAGCCCATGAAGCCAAAAGTGCCCCTTATGGTAAAATAAGAAGTAATGAAACTTATCCAAGTAGGATTCATCAAGCCAGCTTGACTATTCATAATGAGTATCTAAAATCGTCCATGTTCTAAAAAATCGAAAGATCCGTATTTGCATAGACTTTGAGGACATCAATGAGGTTTGCCCCATAGTTGATTTCCCATTACAATCCATTGAGCGTTATTGTTAACGTAATAACTTGATTTGAATTTTTGTCTCTCATGGATGGGTTTTAAGGTATAACCAAATTAGAATTTTCGAGGAGGATCAAGCCAAAAATATGCTCATAACTTTCGAGGAACCTATTGCAATGTTTTCGTGTCATTTAGTCTTAAGAATGTTGGTGCCACGTACCAACGAGAAATGACATATATTCCATGACCTTATATATAATATTGTGGAATCCTATGTGGATGACCTTCTTGCTAAGTCCAAGAAGTGTTACGATCACCTTGAGAGGTTCTTTGTGTCATCCTTTCTCATTTGATCGAGTACAATGTCACATTGATCCTTAAAAATATGTATTCGAGTGTAACAAGAGTTAAGCATCTTGGTTAAATTATATCTTCACGAGGATTTATTTCAACCCTAAAATACCTAAAATATAGGTGTGTTGAAATGGTTCCGCATCATCGGACAAGTTGGGCATCGAGATATTTTCTTGGGAAACTTGGTGTAATCTGAAGTTTTATCCCGACTTGACCTTTGTTATTCATCTAATAAACAATTTTTTAAAATAGGATTTCTACATCAATTGGACAAGAAAATCCAACGAAGCATTCAAATCGATTAAAGTATTTTAATTATCTCCTCCCACACTCATTCTCGCCTAGGTGAGATCATCTCGTTGATCCTATATTTATGAGCTATTGAAATCTGATTAGCTTTGCTTATGAGACACATTACACACATTAAAGAGAAAGAATTCCTTTCCATAGTATTTGTAAAAAATGTTTAAGGAATTATATGTTGAATCAAGAAGGAAGGGTTATTGTTATATCCGATGTTTCTCATGCAAGGATCCTTATCTAAGAAGGCGGGACATTCCATAACCCTAATGGGTGAGTTTGAAATAAAATATGTAAATTATAAATCACAAGGGGAAAATCATTTGCAGATCGGTTATGACATTCCCTTGGATGGAGGTGATTTAGTAGATTTAGAAGTTCCCGATGAGTGCATATACTTTGTCGAAACCAAACCCCCTATCTCCGCATGTCCTTAGTATACCGACATTGTTAATTTAATTATGGATCATACATACACATAATGGGAAACATTGCAACAAAGAAGGTGGTTACGTGTCATCTCCACTAAGTACATTATTTTCAAACAAGTTCTCTACCGCAGGGCCTTTCACGTAATTTTGTTGAGACGTGTTGACGTAGAGTAATTTGAAAATATTATTTACGAATCACATAGCGCAGTATGTTGAGGTCATTTTGATGGCCACACAACCTGCTCAAAAAATACATCAAATGGGATACTTTCAACCCATGGTAGAGCATGATGCAGTAGATTTTGTGCACAAACTCCATAAATGTAAAGATTTATCTAATGAGATCCATATACCGGCACAAGCTCTGCAACCGAGTGTGACCCCATGGCCTTTTTAAACATGGATCCTGGATTTGATAGGAAAGTTATCTCCCTCATTAACAGATGGCCATAACTTTCTAATCAAGGCCACAAAGTATTTTACTAAATGGGTAGAATCTATGCATCTTACCATCATACTTGGCTCAAATTGCTAAGTTCATTTTGAACCGAGATCATTTGTAGGTACAGGGTTCCACAGTCATTATTTGAGATAATGACACGTCATTCAAAATTGCGATGGTACGTAGGTTGTGTGAAAAATTCAAGATAAGTCAACATAAAACTTCTCTCTTCTATCCTCGGGCTAATGAGCAACCTGAGGCTACAAATAAGACGTTAAAGTCCATTCTTCTTAAAATAGTTAAGGAGAACAAGTGATATTGGAATTTAAAGCTTTTTTTTTGGCCTTATGGGGCTACTAAACATCGGTTAGAACACCAATGGGGTAAACCCCCTTTTCTTTGGTGTTTGGGATCAAGCGGGTTTTCCACTCAAGTCGAGATACTAAGTCTCTTTATTTTACCGTAAGGGATCCTAGGAGAAGAGGGTTATCGAGAATCATGACTCTCTCAACTAGAGAGTCTCAATGAGGCTAGACTCAATGTTGAACAATGAAACAACATTTATGCTAAGTAGATGGATCAACAACACAACAAGAAGGTTTACGAATGTCAAATATATAAGGTAGATTTGGTCTTAAGACTTGCTTGATCGAATAGACAAGAAAATTAGAGAGGGAAGGAAATCTAGACCCGGTGGTTGGGTCAATATCAAGTAGTAGAAGACTACAAAAATTGGACATTTCACCTATGTACACTAGAAGGTGAGGATTTTAGTGAATCTGTAAACTCTCTTCACTTAAAGAAGTACTATGCATGATCCGTCAGTATTTTCATATGTACATTAATGCATCTGCATTGCATTTTCATCTACCATTTCATTGTGTAAAAATTGTGATCAAGGAAATTATTCTTATAGTAATTCCAAAAACTTGTGAAAACATTTGAAAAACATTTAAAGCACATATATTCAAACCTTCATGGTATCCTCAATTATTTCTAAATCATTTCATCAATCCAAATAAGATAAGACAAAGTTTTGAACGTAACCATACCAAGGCCTACATAATTGGTTCTACTTTTGGTCTCTTTATAGATTAGGTGTCCTTTCCCATGGTCTATTCTAGAATCTTCGTAGTGTCGTATCTATTGTATATACATCTCTTTGGAAAAAGAACATTCTAAACATTTTCCCCAAATAAGTAAGTCAAATGTAAATCCATAGAAAAATTTATTTTTCACATTTCTTTTCCCTACCAACCTTTGGTGGTGAGCCACTACTGGTGATATAGGGTTGGGAAAGGAGGGAAATCCCCGTAGTCACCTATACCTTGTCCATGGTGATGAGCCCATACTTCCTACTAGTAGCATGGGTCAAGGTGTAGGGGGTCTCTTTGATGAACTTGAAAGTTAGAAACAATCCTGTCAAATATTATAAAATTATAAGTGAAAAACAAAGTGAGTTAGATGTCCAAAATTCCAAGAGAGTTTAAAACCCCAATACAATATTTTTTCAACCAAGTGGCCATCTATGGATCCAAGTCTAGATAAATTAGAAATAAACTCACACTCGAGCTATGAGGTAACCTGAGTACAGGGTAAGATTATAGTGTCTCAATTTGGTTCTCAAGCCTTTTTCTTTATCTCATCATTACCATTCAACAATTTTTCATAACTTGTTCCCTTTTGACTCTCGGTGTTGAGCCCTTGTATCTTACTAGTTGAGTGGAGTTAGAAGTGGGACAAGAACATCTACCTATCATATTATATTATCATCATCTTTGTCAAGACCAAATGAAGTACCAAAGATTGCAAAATAAACTAATTTTAAAATCACATTGTGTTTGCATAATCATATATCAACATCATAAAAATACAAAAATAAAAAATTATGTTATCATTCACATACATTTTGAAAATCTTTGAAAAGAAGGAATTATACACATCTAGATTACACATGAGAGATAAAACCAAAAGAAATTCAATTTAGATACAACGGGATACGAAACCAAAAATAAGAGTTTGTATATATCATAGTAGATCAAGTTTGTATACAATGTGATCATGCATTAAGCACGGTCAAAATGCTTGCAATGAGCTAGAAAAAATATTCAAAAAGTTCATATAAATACTCGACAAAATTTCAGCAAAGAAATAAATAAGTCCCCAAGGCCTGTCAATACGGTGGTATCCCTCGGATGTTTCCCATCCATGTCTAGGGCTCGAAATCTGCGGCAACGAAAACATTGGGAGTGAACCAAATGATGTGAGTACTCATGGAGGCATCCACTTCCCATGGCCTCACTATGAGAATGGATCTATATCATCAAATGCTCGGTGAGTCTCGTATTCAACCACCGGGTACGAAGAAAGGTCACTATATCCTCTACCCTCCAAATAGGAGAAAACACATCAGTATGTCTATCGGTAGCTAATGGATGGCCTAAGTCTACAGTCATCTCATCTCAAGTCTTCCCCGAGGGAAATCGTAGAGTGTCCACACATACCGAAGGATAAGCTCTTTCCACTCCTATGACGACAACTTTCGTAAGAAGAGAACAAGAAATGTTAAATTATAAAATAAAAATGAAATAAATAAAGAGATGCAAGCTAGCGTTCCTACCTTATAAAGGAGAAGAGTTATAAACATACTCGGATCTCCAAGAATCCAAGTTTGATAGGTAGCTTGTGTTCTTTGGTGGCTACGGGGCTTCCCAAAGCTAGGGGAGAATTTCTCTCCTATGAAGGACCTATCCTACCCTCTCCATAGCAAATAAGTGTCATATTTGAGACCAAGGTCTCTCTCTCGTAAGCCTGGCCTCCTTGTGGGCTGATATCGTATCTCCTCGGTGTCATGGCACTCATGGTAACTCTGCTCCTCCTTTGCATGGGTTGTCTCATCGGTCCCAACACCAACCCCCTCATCCTCCATATCCTCTCCGATTGACTCCTCCTCCATCTGATCTCTTGTATCCTCCCTAGAGTCAAAGTCTATGATTAATTGGCTTATCTTAATCCCCATTGTGAGGACTCGCAATCTAGAGTAAGGGTGCTCAAGGAGCACCCCGCTTGTCGAGCAAGGATGACTTGTATAACCATAATGGGCAGACCTAGAATGAAAACTATCCCACAAGGATCGCCTCTAGGCCCCCTCCTAGCCTCCCGAATAGTCCTATAAAGTGGTGCGACTAGAGGGAGCATGTCAATATATGGAAGACCAAACGCTAGGGAACCTAATCAAATGAATGGATCTCAAGTCTCCCTACTCTATCAACTAGTGAACTATGAAAGAGCAGGCTATCATTGTAGTCATCTCCTCTCCCCATATCCTTGTCATGTCTTGGTAGGGGGTGATTGTCATATATGATGTACTTAGGGAATCCATTGGCTAATATGGCATCCTAAGTACTAACATACATGTCTATCTAGCTACCTAAACAACCCATGGGTATTACACTCGGTATTCCCCTACCATTGGGGATTAAACGCTCATAAACTCAGCTCATAACAAGATTGGTGTGGCTTAATGACCGCCCTATATAAATCATGGTAGGTAGTCCCCAAAAAGTTTGCACCACATGAATATATATATGGATTTTCCCCGATCATGCAATGATAGGATCCCAACAATATAAAAGGGTGTCACCACCCTTGTCCCCGATCGATTGGGAGGAAAATATGCCCATGATGGCTCTTTATATGATAGGTAAAAAAGTTGTGGTAATGGACCGAATCATTATCCCCATCTTTAAACAAGATGAGAAAATGATGTCTCCCATGTATGTTCATCGCGAACGTGGAACCCGCATTGTCTCGAATGTCAACGTCCTAGTAGGCAAATACGTCACACGTAATGTGACTAACAGAGTAACATGGGTAACTCGTGCAATCCTCTAGATACTGGACCTCTTGAAAAAATCCATCTCTTCCGGGATAGCTAATCCATGATACTGGGGAGCCAATCACATTCCCTCTCTCGACTCCATCTGATGTACTTCTACTTTTCATTCACAAACACATCAAAAAATATAAAGTTAGTAACATACACCAAATAATCAGCTCACCAAAAAATAGTACAAAGCATCAAAAATTAAAAAAATTCCAAGTTTGAGTGCGTTATGGTCATTCTGTCCAAAACCACCACTCCAAGACGGGACAGTGGTTCAGGAGTGCTGCCCCGATAGGGAAGCGGATCCATGAGCACCACCTGTCTTGGGCAGTGGTCCTTGACTGATTTTCAAAAAGTGCCCTTAACCACGAAAATGCTCAACAATACAAAAAATGCAATTTTTCACAAAATAAAATAATACCTTATGGGTGCCCCCTTAAAGACTCATTTAAGAAAAAAATTTGAAAATAGTCCCCCTAGGTGACCTTTTCAACATTTTTACATTTAGGGAATAAAAATAAAAAACTTAAAATAACCAACCTTTGACCGTGGCAATTGTCAATCCCCGCATGTGGAGGCATGATCACTATTCTCGCAATGGTCGATCGGTTATACTCTAGTTGAAAATGGTCACCATTAATAAAGAGCTCTGAATTTGCCAAATCAACAATGCACAAAAGAATTGAAAAATGATTTTGTTTCTATATATATGTTATTTTAACCTCATTTTGAGTGTATGTGTTTGCAGGGCTAGAGCGTTGGCATAGGTATATTTCTATATCCCCGCATAAGATCGTAAGTCCTCTTGTCATTTTGATTTTGTGTTTATTTTTTGATATTTTATCTATCTCGCACTTGAGTCTCCTCTTCTTTTGCAGGTAGCTAGATTTTGGATAGTGATGTTTTGACATACAAGCATGTCAAATATAGCTTTTAGCTCCCCATTTCAAGAATGCCATACTTAGACTCTACATTTTACACCTTCTCATAGCTAAGATGCTTCCCGAGGGGGAAATATGTACGCACCCAAAATTGCATGTGCTATATTGTCAAAAAAATGGTTACAAGAATCCCCAATGATGATTCAAAGTCCTTTCAAGAAGGTGTTTAAGCTCAAAACCCATTCAAAGTGTATATTTGTAGCCTAGATAACCTTACTTAACATTTCTATGCATTTTTCCAGCTCCCCACCTCTTCTGTGTATGTTTTGGTATTTAGTACTAGAAGCGCCACCTAGCTTGGGCGGCGGTTTGAAATCACCACCAGACAGGTGGTGTTCCTACTCTCCTTTTCCGAATCTAGCATGTGTGTTTTAACATGCGACGTTCACTTAACTTTACTTTCAGGATGCATCTGTGAGCAAAATTGTCTAAATATAGCTTTGGTTGCTTGGTTTTCCTTCCTCTTATTTTTAAATGGATTTAATTAGTTGGAACTACCACTTCTTGCATTGTGCGGAAGGTACCTCCTAGCCTGAATTCCTATATATTCCATGCTTATATTCAAGTAAAAAAGGACACGAGAATTTTTGTATCTTGTATTGTTTCGCTTCCACAATCTAGCAACAAATTGCATAGCCAAGCTCGGATCTCTTGTGTTATCTCTCTTCTACTTGCATTACATCCAAATTGCTCCTAAGCTGCCATTGCTTAAGTGTCATCCTCTTGTTGTTGTTATTTGCATGCCCAATCACTTGGACTCACATAAACACTCGCAGAAAGAAAGGAAATAAGCGAGGGGACATATACTAATACCACCGGATTTTCTAAAGCTCTTGCTCATCCAGGTGGAATTGTGTGTTTGTTTGCTTTGTTTATCAAATTGTCAATTTCAAATTGTTGATTCCAATTACATATCAAATAGAGTAGTGAAACGATTCATTTCAATTAATTATATAATCACAAGTAGATCAAATCAATAGGAAACTCTCTTTTCAACATTACAAGGAAAGTTATGGGGAATAATAGCTGTTAGGTTTATGATTTTTTATTCACTTTTGAGGTAGAGTTGGAAGGGTTTTGATAGATTTTAGATTCAGATTCACATGTCTCGCACAAATAGTTACCTACATTTGGCTAGTTTTTAATACTTATTTTTTTAGATTAGATGCATTTTCTAAAAACTAGAAAAGAACAAATAAATTTACTTGCTTTATGGATTAGGTTGTTTTATTGATTTTTATATATATTAAGAAAACATAAAAAAATATGTTAGATTTCCCTTGATAGATAGTTTATTTACAAAAATAAAATCAATTCATCTTGCATGACCATCAATGGTCCACAACAAGAAAATACATACAATTGTGATCCCCTAGTACCAAAACCTAATGGGTCGTAGTTAATAAATGACATTGAATTTTTTTACATTTAACAGTCTTACACACACCTAAAACATACAATGAGAAAATAGAATAGTTATATACACCGAACATCACCGCCAATCAAGCCTACGAATTTTTGACTGCTCCTATCAATAGGGCTTTATTGCATGCATGACCATACAAGGGCCTCAAAGCATCAACGAGTCTTTGGTTGTGATCCTCAGTCCCACAAAAAATGGGCCTTGCTAATGAGCTAGATATTGACATCGGATTACGAACATTGGTATTCATATCTTCTTGCTTCCACCGATATTATAACACAACTTTCATTGTTGAACATAGCGCAGCCTGATTAGGCTAAGAATTTCTAGACTGCACGAAAACATCACCCTTAGTCCTTACAACTCCACTACTCCTCTTGTCCTTACTTCATGAACTTTTTGAAAACCCATATGAGGTGCCTCCAAATTTCTTCCCATGTGTTCCATAACCAACAAATATAATATCTCCAGAACTAGACATTGATTGGAGTCTCCGAGTATCTATCATATCAGATCATACCATCACAACCCTTTAGGTTAGGAGAGCATTATTCTCCTTAGATTCGAGAGATTCCAATATTGTGTGTCGAAGACATAATGTTTCCCAATTATCTTCACCATCACCATCACTTTCATTTTAATTTCTATTCTCCACCGGATTTCTTGGCACGAACTCGAGAGGTCATGTGTGAAGAAGGTCACATGTTGATGTTCTATTATACAGTGACTCATGTCTAAACAACTCTGCATGCGATTTCTCTACCCTATCCTTGGGGAATCAAAGTGGCAATGCACAAGTCTTTACCGATGTATCTCTATCCTATCTCGCTAGGTCTCCCTCCTAAAGATCCTTTTGCATAAAGTGACATTAACATCTCAGTAGTGTCCGGTGTATCGAGGTAATATGGATTTTATTTCCTAACTGCGGGGTGATAGATTTAGGCTCACATGAAAGGACCCTTGTCTAGTTCACACCTCCTACAAAGACAAATACAAGAGTTAGTTCATCATCACCTAGGATTTTATTTAAGCTTTCTAAGTTCTCTACGTTTTAAAACATCATGCAATGTTGTGTGTTCTAGGTTTAGAGTTACGCTAGGTTTTATTGTTGTGTTTCAATTTCCAAGTTTTCCCGGGGTTCAAGTTTTGAACCCATGGCTTTGATACCAAGTTTAATTCCCATTAATTTCTACCCTCAAACAAGAGAACTAATAAATTAATATTCCATTTTACGGTGATAATTGTTTTTTTTAACAGTGTTAGCGAGGGTTTGACATTTTCACACTTAATAAATTTCTTGGTTAGGGCTTTCTACACAAGCTTGTGAATAAAGGAATTAAATTAATAATTAAATATTATAATTTACTTCCTAATCTATATTTACATTTTAAAACATCTACTAAGTCTCATTAGTTAATTGTGTTATCAAGGACCAAGGTTATATTGTTTTCTAACTCAAAGGTTTAGTTGTTTTACCTAGCCACTAAGTGGCCCCATTCACCCTATTTCCCAAGTTCCTTTTTATTTAAAAGATACATTCCCATAAAATACCCTCCCACTTAAGTGAGGTAGGGTTTAATTTTTTCCACAGGATTGAATCTATCATAGCCCTTACATTTAGGTTGCCTTAAATTTCCTTATGCTTCTCTTTTAATTCATATTTTCCTCAAACAACTTTAGTTTTTCTTTTCTTATTTGCATGTTTTGGGAAATAGGAGAAGGAGCCTGTAAGAGAAAGGGGAGAAACCACAGAAAAAATGTCCTTGATTTTAGGTTTAAAGATTTTTCATTTGTAATTTTTCCCATTGTTAAAAATAGAGATCCTTCCATGGATCTATTTTATTGTTTAATAAAAATAATTTTCCTTATTTTAGAGTTCATTATTGAGGAAACCTTATTTCTTTTAAATCCAAGAGTTTTTGGAGTTGAATACTTTGATAATAAGCAAATACATAGAAAAAATAAGAAGATTTTTACGAAACAAAACGAAGGCTTGTATATTTTATGAATCTTTAAAATCAAGCATTACAATAAGAAGAGAGAGCTGCAATATTTATAGATATTGGACAGCTTCTATCTCATCCACAATACATGGAAATAGATAAACTAATCTGAGAATAAAATGCGGGTGGTAATATTCAATGCCCCAAATTGCACCTATTTCCCCTCATGAAATCATCTGGGAATAAACAAAATGATATTGAACAATATCTCACAAAACATGTGATAAGAAAACTAAGGACAACTAAAGACAACTATCAGTTGACTTAATCTAATCTAACTAAAGTAATTAAAAAATTACTTTATTATAATATAACAGCTTAACTCATATGTTGAATTAAGTTTTACTTTATTTCTAACATCCCCTCGCTTAATTCAAAGCATATTATGAAGAGATCTCGGTGAGAAATAATCTAAATGCCTCAAATATAGAACGTGCAAGAGATTTGGTGAAGATATTTGCATGCCTATGATATGTCGGGAAATGTTGAAGTTGTATGTTGTTATTCTAAACATGTTTGCAAATAAAATGGACTTCCACCTTAATGTGTTTGGTGCGTTCATGAAAGACTGTATTCCGAACAAGTTTTACTAATCCTTCATTGTGTACATGAAGAATGCTTGGATGATCCTGTGGAAGTCCCAACCCTTCAAGTATACGTTTGAGACAAATCACTTCACAGATAACTCCTCCTACTATGTGATATTCTGATTTTGTGGAAGACCTTGAAACACAACTTTGTTTCTTGCTTCCCCATGAAATAGGTCCAGATCCCAAAAAGAACACAAACCCAGAAGTGGATTTTCTGTCATCTATATTTCCTGCATGATCTGAATCTGTATAACCAGTCAAGAAGAAGTTATCATTCTTCTTGTACTCTAAACCAAAATCCACAGTTCCTTTAATATACCTTAGTATTCTTTTTTCTTCTTTCCAGTGACAAACTCTTGGTTCTTGCATAAACTGGGAAAGGTAACTAACTGCATAATTGATGTCTAGCCTAGTATAGGTTAAGTAAATGAGACTCCCAATCAACTGTCGATAAAGAGTTACATTTACTTCTGCTGATGGATCTTTCTCGAGACAATTGAAGCCTTGTCTCCATAGGTGTTTCCATTGGGATGTTATCCATCATTTTGAATCTTTCAAGTGTTGTCTTGGAATATTTTACTTGAGATAAAAATATGTGATTATTTATTTTCCATACTTCAAGTCCAAGACAATAATATAGAATTCCTAGATCTGTCATTTCAAATAACTTACTTAGATATTTCTTAGTTATTTATGTCGTGTTCAATCATCCTCTAGTGATGATTATGTCATCAACATAAACAAATACAATCACTAACTCCCCCATTTCTTTTTGATATATAAGTTAGGATCATATGGACTTCTTTTAAATCCTTTACTTAAAAGATGCTCATCAAATTTTATATACCAATCCTTGGGTGCTTATTTTAGACCATACAGTGATTTCATGAGTCTACATACTTTGTCTTCATTTCCTAGAATTATAAAACCCTCAGGTTGAGTTAAGTAGACTTATTCCTGTCAATCACCATTTAGAAAGGAAATTTTCACATCCATTTGATGAACTTTCCAACCAAATTGTGCAGCTAAGGAAAATATCATTCTGATTGTTTTAATCTTAGTTGTGGGTGTAAATATTTCTTCATAATCAATGCCTTCTTTTTTAGCATACCCTTTTTCTACTAATCATGTCTTGTGTTTATCGATGCTTCCATTTGACTTGTAATTTTTTTAAATATCCATTGGCAACGTACTTATTTCTTCCCTGGTGGAAGATTTGTAAGTTGTCATGTATTATTCTTAATCAAAGACTTATATTCAGAATTCATTGCATCTGACCAAGGTTTTGATTGTAGGGATTCTTGAACTGTAGTTGGCTCAGTTGATTCAATAAATGTGCTCATTAAGGCTAAGTTAACTTCATTTTGAGCCATGCTACGAGTTCTTGGTCCAAAAGTGGATGTGTTTGGTTCACTATCCAACTTAGCATCTTTTATTACATTTGTATACCACTTAGGCATACATTTAGCTATAGGTGATGAAGTTGTATTATCTATATGATCATCATTATTAACTTCATCATCATTATTTTCTTCAAAGTCATAGCCATCTTCAATTTTCATAGTAGGACTATCTTGAGAATTGCTTAAGTTTTTGAAAGGAGCATCTGCTTCCTTATTCTCAAAGAACTCAACATCTCTACTTGTGAAAATTTTCCTTGTTTTTGGATCCATTAATCTATATCCCAAAGCTTCTTCACTATATCCCAAGAATATGTAAGTTTCTGATTTCATATCAAGTTTCTTTCTTTTCTTCTTAGGAATTAGCATACTTGCTTTGCATCCAAAAACTCTTAAGTGTTTTATTGATGGCTTATGCCCTGACCAAGCTTCCTGTGGAGTTATTCCATCAAGTGCGGAAGTAGGAGCTCTATTAAGCAAATATACATGTTGTTTTAACTGCTTCTGCCCAATATGTTTTTCTTAACCCTGAATCATCAATCATGCACCTTACCATATCCATTATTGTTTTGTTTCTTCTCTCAACTACACCATTTTGTTGTGGTGTATATGGAGGTGCCATCTGTCGATGAATTCCATTTGTTTCTAAGAAAGCCTTGAATTCATTACTGGTGTATTCACCCCCTCGATCTGAGCGGAGAGTCCTTATCTTTTTACCAGTTTCTATTTCAATGGCTACCTTAAAATTTTTGAAGGTTGCAAAAGCTTGATCTTTGGTTCTTAAGTAGTAAACCCACATTTTTCGTGAGTAATCATCTACAAAGAGCATGAAGTACTGAAACCCTGTATGACTAGGTCTCATTGGTCTACATAGATCGGTATGCACCAGATCTAATATACCACGGGCCCTATATGTACTTTTGTGAAATGGTGCTCTATGTTGTTTTCCTGCCAAAAAATTTGTACACTTATGTGTATTTTTCTCGAAATGTGGTAGTCCTCTAACCATGTCATATTTCTGAAGTGTGTCAAGATAGCTAAAACTTACATGGCCAAATATTCTGTGCCATAATTGTGCCGATGAATCTTCCTTACTGATAAGATCCTGATTGTTGGTTTGAACAAAGTCCAACTGAAACATCCGACCCATTCCTGAAGCTTTAGCTACAATTTTGGAGTTTTTAGACTTATCTTTGATGAGACACATCTTCTTTCCATTTGTACAATCAAAGTCTACTTTCAAGTTGTGCTCCAAGAGTTGACTAACTGAAAGTAAGTTCTTTGTTAATCTTGGAACATAAAGGACATCTCGTATAGTACATTTTCTTGATCCGAGAGGTAATGAGATGTTCCCAATGCCTTGTATTTTGTATGAAGAATCATCACCTAACGAAACATGGTCTTTGTTAGGTGTGTTCCTTAACTTCAGTAAACCATTCATTTGTCCCTGTCATATGCTTTGTAGCCCCTGAGTCTACATACCAGATTGACTTAGGTGAATTGTTGACTTGAGTTGATTGTGCAGCAAATAGGAAGTCCTCATCTTGTGGGTTATCTTCCTCTTGACTATGTTACCGTGTTGCTATTTCTTTTTCCAGTTTCCTTTCTTTTGAATTTGTTGATTGTTCTTGTAACCTTGATTTTATTGTTGAGAAGTTGGTTTCTTACCACTAGATGAACCTTTCTGAAAAGTGTTATACCAACATTCTTTCAAATCATGCCTTTTTCTCACTGCGTATATTTGACATTGTTTTGATTCATTATGTCTCTGATGACTGTGTTGTTGATCTATCATTGATTAGTCTGCTTACTTCTATGTGATGAATTCATCTAATTCTTCCCTTTGTGATATGAAGAGAGGGCTTGTTCCTCTTCTTCTACAGGTTTGTGTAATGAATCTTCTTGTTGAAGCATGTTCACTAACTATTCAAAAGTTGTTGTTTGACCCATTATATTAAGATTTGTTACAAATATCCTGTATGAGCTTGGAAAAGCTCTTAGAATAATAGGAATTAATGAATCATCTTCAATTTCTACTTCCATAGCTTCAAGAGAAGATTTTAATACAACAACACGTCTTAAAAATGATTCTATTTTTTCATTAGATTTCATTTTAAGACTGTGTAATTGAGTTTGAAGTTGTAAAATAGTGTTTTTGTTCTTAGCTTCATACATTGTTGCTAATTTTTCCCACACTTCTTGAGCAGTTTTACATTGTCTAATGTGAGGTTGTACTTCATCAGTTACACCAAACATTATTATTAACTTAGCTTTTTGATTTTCTCTATCAAATGCACATATTTGGGTTGCGTCAATTTCTGGTCTCATTAGCGAGCCATCAATTACACCTATTAAATCTTCAAATTCAAGTTGTGTTCGTATTTTCATTTTCCACGTAGCATAATTATATCCTTTGACGATTTGTGACTCTAGCAGAAAACATTGGGTGCATTTTCCATGTTGGGTTATAGAATTGAGAGAGACAGAGAGAAATTAACAAAGACAACACCCCCTTTAGATCGACTCAAACACCCACCCCAAATTTCTGGGTTATACTGATTTTTAGGCTCCTTTTCGGCCATGTTACAATGAATTTTTGCCACTATTGCCTCATTACAATTTTGCACTTGTGGCGATTTGAGAAAATAAAATGGCTCTCTTGGCCGATTTGAAAAATAAGAATTGGAGTCTTTGGTCTCTTTTCAAATACAAAAATTTAATTTTTTGATTTTTACAAGACAAAGCTTCACAGAAAAATGACACCTCAAACTCGAGGTACCAATATAAAGTTACGACTATTTTAAATTGTTTTTCAGGTCCATTTCCAAAAATGGAAAAAAATTGTCCTAAAAAATTTGCACAATCCAAAAAAGGAAAGTTTTTTTAAAGTAGATATTTAACAAAAAAAAAGACCCGATTAGGGCTTACCACGTAGCTTTGGTTTCTCCATCCGTTGCATGTTAATTAGCCACCACCACTGGAGATTCCTCCACCATTCATTGAGCTATATAGATTGTTGGAATCCATATCTTTGTTGTGGAGGCAAGGATACTTTTGCAGGATTGATCAGTTTGGAGCTTGTCTGCGAGCTTGGTCACTTGGGAGCTTGAGATGCCTAGTTCAAATTCATGGCTTTAACTCGAATATTAAAATCATTTATGTCTTCAAAATTTATCTAAAACTCCTTTTATTGATCGTGGGCTTTATCACATGTGTGTCCATTGGAGCTTGATTCGTGGTCCATTCACATGGAAGCAAAAATTTGTAGGGATTGATTCCTTTGGAATGTGAGAAGGGTACTCATGTCACAACTCATGTATGCATAAAAATATTATTCAGGTCCTTGTATAACAATATTATTCAACCTTGTAATACAATAACCTTGATCTTATTTCTCGAAGTGCATCAAGGTTTTCTTGTGTGTGAGTGCACTTCTAAAATAAATAATAAAAATTTCACTCCTTGGACAATTTTTCCAATTGCCATGAATTGTTGTAAATTGCTTCTTTGCTTCTTGAATCTATCGCATTGGGATGTGGAGTTGATGAGGGGCAGTGAAGAGGCATGGGGGCAACTCTGGCTCCTCCTTGCTCAAGCTTCTTGATCCTCCTCTCTCAGAACTTCCTACTCCCTCACAGTTCAAAACCTGAACATGCTTTGATACCAGATGTTGGAGTTGAATACTTTGATAATAAGAAAATACACATAACAACTTAGAAGCTTTTACACAGAAACAAGATGGTGCTTGTATATTTTATTAATCTTTAAAATCAAGCATTACAATAAGAAGAGAGAGCTGCAATATTTATAGATATTGGACAACTTCTATCTCATCCACAATACATGGAAATAGATAAACTAATCTGAGAATAAAATGCAGGATAATATTCACTGCCCCTAATTGCACCTATTTCCCCTCATGAAATCATCCGGGAATAAACAAAATGAGATTGAATAATATCTCACAAAACATTTGATAAGACAACTAAGGACAACTATCATTGGACTTAATCTAATCTAACTAAAGTAATTTAAAAGTATTTTATTATAATATAACATTTAACTCATATGTTCAATTAAGTGTTAATTTATTTCTAACAATGAGTTTTACATATTTCGGTATCGAAAAAAGAGATTGGAAGGCTAAACCTTTTAAATTTAGTTGATTCCTAGTTACTTTGCTGGAAGGTTCCCTATTTTCTAAGCTTAGATTTTAATTAAATTTGAAACTCGGGCTATTCACGGATGAAATATTATTTTTCCGTCAAAAGTGATGGCCGCTGCCTATGCAATTCGGTGGTCCTATGACCGCTACCCCTGCCTAAGGGGTGGTTCATCGAATGTCACTCTAATCTAGGTGGCGGTGAAACCGCGCGCTCTCCATAGGGAAGCGTTCCTATTCACGAGAAAATAGAACCTTCAACAATACATTATTTTCACAGTTTTTTCTTCTTGAGTTGATTTTTAATGCAATATTAATTTTAATGAGGGTGTCATCTATTCATTTTTGTAAGATTGATAGTATATCTAGTTTCTTAATTCAAATAAACAAAACATCATCTCAATCTCTATTATTCCCTTTTGTAATAAAATTCAAAAATTGATTATAACATTACTACTATTCATTTTATTTAACAAATTCAATTTTATAACAAAACAACAAGAATTCAGCAAGACACTTACATTGAATAAATCTGTGTTTTCTTCCAAATATACATGTATATATATTGCAACTTTGAATGCTTACAAATTTTAGGAGAGTTTCATTTCAAGAAAAATAAACAACTTAAGTTTTCCTTTCACTATAACATTACAATACAACTATGGAACTACCAATTTTCCAAATAGTCTCTTATAATGCAAAAGGATTCAAATCTTCTTCTTTCACTAAGACTAATTCTTTCCAATAAGGTAAGAAACCAAGAGATCTTTCTACATTTACTAACTCATTTCAACTCAATAAATGAAATATTACAACTTTCCTTCAAACATAAAATGTTACAAACTTCCACTCAAAGTGGGAATAATAATATGATCAATACAACAAAGATATTCTAAACAAGGTCAAACACAAGTCTTCTTTCATGTCTTCTCCCAAATTGTAGCTTCAATCTTGAATTCTTCAATCTTTCAAAACTAGGATCGTAATACAAAGGAAGTGGGAATAGTCAATTTTTCCACCCAAACTTTAATCTAATAAGAGGATAATCCATCCCATTACTATCCCCAAGCTTACAACCAAATGAAAATGAGGTATATTGACCAATATTTGACAACTTTTACAACCATGGATTCACAAAACATACAAACCGAAAAAATATTCTACACATATAAAATGACATACTCCACAATTTTATAACTTTCTCAAACAACACATAGGTTTGATATCAAACCAAATGGAGCAAGGAATATGGGAACCACCTCCTTTTTCCTCCTAAGTGAAGTAGGAGTTTCACCCAAAGCCTCCATGTGCACAATACAAACAACAAGACATCATTATCTCTCCCCTTGCAAGTATGCAAAATATGACCATGTTTTCCTTTTAACTCCCCATAGGTGAAACTCCCAATCACACACCCTCAAAATTTCATGCCTCACAACTCCCTTTTCCTTCCCCAATGGTCTTGTACTTCCTTCTCCCATTCCCTTCTTAAGGCATACTACCCAACCACACAAAAAAACAATCACAACACTCATACAATATTTAACAAGCACCATTTTCATATCTACAAACATAAATTACAAAATAAAAAGATGGAGATCCTACCTCTCCATCAATCTTCCAAAACTCTTCATTCCACAAGCTTTTTCGCACCTCATAGCCAAACACACTGCGAAAGAAACTCCAACAAGCTCCCAATTCAAAAAGTGAAAAAGAAAGAAAATTAACAAGTAACCCCAATTCCATCAAATTCCATCAATAAATAGAAATGGGATGTGAGGATGATGAGGTGGCTCCATGTAGGATGCCACTTCATCATTCCTCCATTCCAACACACAAGTCAAACACCATGCCCAAGACAATAAATGAACATGTAAGACTATGACAAACCAAAAGACACTCAAATTTGCACACCATGCCTACTAAGGACAAATTAATTATGGTAAGTAGGAAAGTGCAATGATTTTAAATTTTTACACTCCAAAATACATAAATAAGTCATTAATTAACTCCCCAAACCATAGATATGGTTCTTGGGACAAGATTAGTTTGTACCACAAAGCTCGAAAAATCCTCCCAAGTCAAAATCCAAATTTTGAGGTTGGGGTAGAGTACATAACACACAAACAAACACAAATTCAACTTACATCTGCAAGATTTCAAGGACCATGTACCCTCATAATTACCCAATTGTCACATCGTTATTTTAGTTAACAAATTAAGTTGGATTAGCTAATTATGACACAATAATAATTGTTTATAAAGTGACAACAATTTCCAATGATAAAATACACATAACACAAAATAAAGCACACATAAACTAAAAGAAAGAGAAACATTTCATTCCATGGCCACACTGTGAGGTCACTCCCCATGGGAAACCTCCTAACTAGGAATGCAAAAACACCACATAAACATTATATAAGTTGTCAGATTTTGGCCATGTTGCACAACACCCAACATCCTTCCGTGGTTGGTCCCCTATCCCCTTTCAATGTGTGTGATAAAATATCCTTGAAATAGAAACAGAATACTTCTATGGCCTCACGTCTGCATCAAAAGCATCGAGAAATAATACATCTACATATAAATCAATAATCGTCATCCAAAATCAAGTAATTATATCATCTATCAACATATCAAATAATATGATCCTAACATCCATGAGATTATAATTCTACTCAAAACATCCAGAGTATAACATGTCAGTATAAAATCCTAATAGTGAAAATAAACATATATGGAACTCTCTACCAATGCCACCTAGTGTAACATAATCAAAATGTGAATCATAACTTACCAATAGTCCAAATATTTACATATTCTATCATCTATCGATCAATGTATCATAATCAAAATGTCTAAGTATCATTTCTAAAGTAATATCAACATAAATCAAATAGTTTTAGAGAGGAGTGGGAACTACAATTTCCTTCTAATAAATGTTTTCTCAACTCCCGCTTTCTGTATTTTTGAATTTTCCAAGTCTTCAATTTTGAAAACTTTATCTAGCTCAGCTCTTTGTTCCAGGCTGGTCTTCGATTCATCCATAAGATTCAGTTCTATGACCAGTTCCTGTTTGTGCTAGACAACTTTGTTCACAGTTTGAGAAACCCCGTTCATAGAGGACTGAAATGCCATGTCCTCAGGGATTTGATACTTCATCTGTCGACTCTCCATTGAAACTACTATCTACACCATATGTGGTTTCTCCACCGTAGCCTGATTTCCCTTTTCTAGAAATGTGATACTCTACTTTTTCTTGCAGCCATAAGAGTCGTGCCCCACTCTACCACATTTTCTGTAGAACACAAGGGAATCTTCAAATACAAATATTTTCTTCTAGACTCCATCCCTTGCACAAAGTTTATGGCCTCCGATGGTGTGGAACCATCAGCTATATTAATGCAAATCCTTGCTTGAATGAATCTCAACCAGGCCTATGTGGTTTGATCAATGGCAATCAAATCTCCCATCGATGTGGCTATTCCTGCTAAGACATCCACATTCCAGAACTCCAAGCACAGTCCTAGAATCCTTACCCAAACTGGACATGCTGATGGAGTGTCAGTTTTTCCTCCAAACTTCCATATGGCTATGAATATAGTGGCTCTCCCAAAGAACCAGGGTCCACCCTGCATAATATGTTTAAGATCCTTAAGGGAGAAGATAAATAGAAATATTTTCTCATTCAAGGCCAATGTGTTAACCTGTCACAAAAATTTCACTTCTTTCTGACTTGATCGATGTTTGGCCTAATTCAAACAAAACACCCTATCAAGGAAAAGTTGTATCTTGCACAAGCTCTGTCTACCACCATATCAAGGACCTGTAGCCACGGGGAATCCATTTTCCATATATTCTCAAGCCTCTACAATGGCTCCTTTGAATGGTTCCTAAAGAGATTTTCAACTCACGGTCTCTTCTCCTCATTTCGTTCTATCTCCTCCTCCTCCCTGTCCACAACCATTGTCATATTTTCCTGAAATAAAATTACACAATGATCATTTGAGGAAGTTGTTTATGTATTGATATAAAAATAGACAGTTATATTAGTATATCCGTGGATGGATTATTACGTCCTACAATAAAGTAATGAAAATCCCTATTTCCGAATGGAGTATCATATTTTACAATGTTTTTTAAGTTTTGTATGTTACAGTATTTTAATACAATAATATCGTATATTTTGTTTTAGATCTCCAGCAACATTATGCTCTTCTATACATGGCTCGCACATTATTCTAGGGGCACATATCCTCTTGTTCTACTCATGTCATGAAGTAACCATTAAACCGAAAACTAAAAAATAATCTTGGGGCTACGGTTTGTTTGATTTAATTTTATTCGTGAATTTGGTGTTTTAAATTTAAAGAAATAGAAGGTTAAAAGAAGATGTTGATACGTATTTACTTCACAAGCATTCCGAGTTTGAAATTGTCAATATGTTAACAGAATAAACATATACATTGTGAGAAACTTACTCGGCCACAAAATAGAAAACGATGCATATTTTTAATGGAATGTGTAATGGGTACCATCCACAAGAGCATTTCTGAAGATTAGTGTTTCCATCCACATGTCTAGTCGCAATATCTTCCCAGTAAATAGCATGTGAATTTTTTTACAAAAAAATAAAATCAATATCTCATGTCCTTATATTATTTCTACATTGTCTGATGGATGGTAAAGTGCATAGATTTTAGAAGTGCATCAATGGATGTAATTTGATGATGCAATATATACCTTGTGGTAGCATATCAAGACTTGTAACTAAGTTTTTGGGAAGGTGATCATGCTTGGAAACTTGGATCTGCAATGAAGAGGGTAGACCAGGATTAATTCTTGAAGATATAAGGGATATGACATAGTGGATAGCTCCTGAAGAAGCAAAATAGATGGAGGAAGGGTTGGCTTCTAATACTTTCTATATGGGTTCTACTGAAGATGGCCACGAGAAGATAGTCTCGGAGAAACATTTCTATTATCCTTGCAGCCATGTTCCATAGTGGTTGCAAAGACAAACATAGCTATTTGACAATGAAAATGTGAGATTCACCATCCACTTCAATCACAGTTCGCAAGTTGTGCTCAAAGAAAAACCAACATGAAAAAGTATGTGATGCACGGGGAAGTAGAAATCATACATATGATGCATGGAACCATCTTTATGAAAAGGGTAAGATTACACCGGAAAGATACAACAAACATCAATTGGAAAAGGAAATTATTTTTCTCTACCCACTACTATGAATTAATGCCATGAACACACATCACTATCTTCGTAATACAAAAATACACATGGTAAGCATATAGAAAAAGCATGCTACCACTTATTACCTCTACAGGGTAATGTAATAGCCAAGCCTAGCTAGTTATGTTTATTTTATGGTCAATGAGTGCATATCATAAGCATTTTTTTGGTATTGTTTTTGTTCCAAAAAAATCTATGCATCAAATTACTTTGGACTTGTGCGTCACTGTTGTAAAAATTATTGAAAATAAAAACTAGAAAAATAATTTACATTTACTAATATGGAGTTGTGCATTTATACATTGAAAACATCCACGACCTAATAATCAAACCCTTATTTCTTTAATTCATGTCAAATAACATTTTCATGTTTTTTGTAAGTCAATTTTTTTAAGAGTTTGGTATAAGTCGTTTATAATAAGGGTTACCATGAGTGATTGGGAACCCTCCAATCTATTGCATCATGTCATTCCATGGTAAAACTGTTAGGCTCTTAGGTGACTCTTTTGTTGGTATAATTGTGGATCTTTGAAACATCTTGCATAACCTTAGCTACAAACCTTTTAATTGGATCATACAATAATAATTTCTTTATGACTCCCAATTAATGCTACTAATACTAATAAATGGTCAACATTTGATTAAGATGCATTTCCGAGTCACAACCGAAATAACATTTAAGAGCGCCCTAGGCAATAATTGAATTGATGCCCTTTTACAATTTTAGTTAATAATTATCTCCCATCAAATAAATAAATAAAAGCTACATACATTATCATATTTTAAAATTTGCATAAGTATCATAATATATCAGAGAAATTAGTATACAAAAGGAATAAAAATATCCTATAAAATTATTAAATAAGGACAAATAATAATCTAGTGAATGAAGAGAACTAATCACAAGAGGTGCTTGGAATGCAACAAATACAAACAAAAATTGTACAAGGTTGGTTACTCTGCCTTATTTACAAATATAAAATTGGTGATGGGACTCAAAAGCCAACAAAACACCATTTTTCCGAAAAGCAATAAAAATTCTTAGGTAGCTCGATAGTATTGTGAGGAGTGGTATCTCAACCAAGCTTATTGATTCCTCCATAAAAAAGAGATATTTCCTCAAAAACATTAGGAACAAAGAATTAAATAATTCTTTCATTTAATTATATTTACCTCTACTAGCTACACTAATGATATTAAAAAATACATGAACATTTTATGAGAAAAATTAGACACTTGAATTATCTAGAGTTACATTATAGAATGGGTAAAATACCAACAAAATAGTATGAGCTTACAAATATGCATATTTTTTTACTTGCAAAAATATTATAGTATCTTTTTATGTGTATGCATGAAAATTATGTTACTTTATAATAATATCAACAAAATGGTCAATTAATATTGACTTCAAGTAAAAAAATAATGTTAAGTTCTAATAATAGCCAAAAATAATGAAAATATTTATATATAGGCGCCCCCTCGCTCCACCCTAGGCGGTTGCAATGTCTTCCTAGGGCTTAATCCCCCCTTGGTCTCGAGTTCCAAAAGAGGAAATAAATATCCAAATAGAATCACTTAGGATAGGAATTCAAGTTGATTGTGTTGTCAATTTTGTATGGCAATAAACCAATCTATGAATTTGATGCTCGTGTTCACCGAATTTCTCTTCGAGGTGCATTATACTTCCCTATAGGTGATTGATGGATTTTATTATATCATGGTAAATGGGAATAAAACAAGCTTTGATAAATACAAATCACCACCCCGGGAAGAAAAGAGAGGAGGCTTCTCATTATAAGGTTTGTTTCGGTCTAAAGAAGTTTTTCAATGTTTAACATTTATAAAAGTGGGTTGTTTTGTGTTGTAGTTGTGCACAATGTGGTTGGAGTAAAACACATGGCACAAGTAGTCAATTTAGATAAGCTATGCACTATAATAGGATATTGGGGACACACAAGAGGGACATTGGAAAAAAAAAAAAAAAAAGTGGAGACCGATTTTTCATCGAGTAAACAAGGCTATATTTCCTTATATGGTCTAATAGAGGAGTGGTAAATATGTTAAGGAGAGGAAGAGTTGGTCCTTTCCAAATCTTACAACATAATATGGATCAACAGATATTCAAAATGATAATACCCATAGTTTAATAATCCAACCCTTATCTATGTAATTCACCGAAATCGAATTTGCATATGTTGTTAGATCATATCTTTGTTGTGTCGGTTCAGATATCCGGTTATCTTGTGTCATCCCTCATAAGACACGCAAATCATAATAAATACACATTTGACCCTAGAAAATACACAAAAACATACCAGACCATGTTGAAATATCCTTCATGTCTATGGCTACATCATCCACCTCTCACAAGTAAAAAGTCTTTAGTTTTTGTAACAATTAAAATAAATTTAAGATTTGAACTTGAAATTATAATTGTGAACCTTGATCCACCATGAAGATATTTCTCTTGCTTTTCTCATTATCAATTTTTAATTCTAAAACTATTTTTGCATATTCCATGCTCGAATATGTGGAAACATGTACTTACAAAAGAAACATAAATTATTATATGCTCACATTAGCGTATAAAATTACCTTAATTTTTTTGGTAATAATTAGTTAAGATTTTTCCCATGTTGCCCTCCATGGATGGGTGAGATCATGCCAAAAAGGTGATTCAACTTAGTTGTAGTGCTCACATTTTATATCCTCGGCTTATCTCTGCTGACTTCCTTACTCATAATTATGATTTGACAGAGATTATGACATATTTTTAACATTACGGTATGTGATTTTATCTTCATGCACATGTATGGTGATTTGATTGCATAATGCAATTTAAATTTGATTAGTATGTTGGCACATTTCAATAAATGTTGTGGATACTAACATATTGATATGTTATTTGGGCCTAATTGATATATGATGGATACATGGTTTGGTCGCACACCTTGATGATATAGATTATTCAATTATTGATGAGAACACATGATAGCATGGATATATTTCATTTATATGTATTGCAATGGATAACACATGGTGAATTTGTGTGAAATTGTGCATGTTTCTCATTTATGATTCCATGTTGATGATGTGATAGCATAGATTACATGTTTAGACTTGATCATTTACTGAGTAGTTGATTTACACTTGTATTGGGTAAATGCATTTAATATTTGCATTGAGTGTGCAGGTTACAGGGCACTGGGAATTTGGGTTTTAGGGAGGCTATGTCAATGTGCACAAGTGGCCTATGGGGATAAATCATAACCATGTTAGCTGTATGAGGCCTTATTGGTTGTTTGTATTGTTTGGGCACCATGAGTGACCCTTATTTGTAATGTTGTATTTCATGTAAAATTAATTGTGTTTAGGTTTTTAATTTTGTTAGAAAACTAGGTTGGGGGACTTAATGGTCCCCACTTGCATTAAGTATGTATTTGTGTATGTGTTTGTTAATTAAAGAGGATTGGGGTCACATAAGCACCCTTGAGTGGGCCCCACATCCTCTACATATGTGTCCAAATGTGTCAAACCCGAAATTGGGCTATTTTTGGCATTTTAAGTGACCCCTTTTGGTTTTGGGGTTCACTTAGAATGGAAATAAGCCCTTGGACCCTACCTATTAGGTAGTGCGGGGTTTAATTCCCAAGGTAAGGAGGGAATTTCCCTCCCATTTAGCCTCTCTTTGTCACAATCCATGTAAGATTGGTTAATGTTTGTGTTGTGAAAAGTTACATAAGCTTGTGTTACTTTCTTTTTGATAATTTGGGAGAGGGTTATTTAAATGTGGGTTTATATTTTCTTTATTATGTTTTAGGAATCTTTACTTAAAGGAAAGAGAGGGGTGACACATGTCACCCCCTTATTTGGGAGGAAATTTATTTATTTATCTTCAAATCCTCCCTTATGGGAAAAAAAGACTTTTTCACTTTTTCTTTGTCTTTGGGAGTATTTTGGCAGTTGGAGTTTTTCTTGGAAAAGGAATTGGGAAAGGATTAGAGATTTAGAGAACTTGTGGAGGTAGCCTCTTTGATATTTCTTTGTGTGTTTGGCATGTTATATATTAGAATTAATTGTTGAAATTTTTGTCTTATTACTGAAGTGTTGTATGGTTGTTTGGGTGTGTTACTTGTTATTTTCCCCATCCATCATATGGTTTGATGGATTTGGGAGTTTGTTTTGGGGAAGAGGGAGGGATTTTCCCTCTTAAACCTCATGGCTTGATGGGAAATCCATGTTTGTTCTCTTTATCCACTCATATGGTTTGAGGTGGCGAAGGTGGTTCATATGGTTTGAACCCCCTTCCCCATACTTGGAGAAGAAACCCAATGGGTTTTATTTAGTTATGGAGCTCAATTAGTTTGGATTAACATGAAATATGAAACTTGCGAGGAAAAACACAATAACTTTCATCGGTTATGGAGGGACCAGAATCGGTCACCCATGACCGGCATCGATCAAGCGAAGGAGAAAAAAATCGAGTTAAGGCTAATTGACATCGAGTTACCTATGTATGATTTTTTTAATTAACTCACGAGATTAAGATATATTTTTAGTTTTAAAGTAGATCTACTGATTGTAATTACATGGATAAGTGCCCTAAGTTTGTATACGCCTATATAAGCATGAAAAATAGGGTTTAGAAGTAAGATTTAAGATGACTTTATAAAATTTGATGATTATTGTGAGAAGCGGTGAGAGAGAATTATTGGAGAAGAAGAAAATTTTGAGAGAAAGAAAAGCTATACATCTAAGAGGTCTTGAAGATTGTAAATCTTCTTTGTATATCTTGTGAAAGCTTTGGATAACAGATTGTCTTGTTTCTTAGTGAATGTATCCCACACCTTGGGTTTACCATGTTAAATTTGGTGTTGATTTCTATCTCTTATTTTGTATATTTATTATAGTAGAATATCCTCTCTTTTTGCATGTATTCTTAGATATGATATATTATCTATACAACTAGGTGTGCTAACCCCAACAACTAGTATCATAGATTTGTTTGAAGGTTTTTGTGTTGATGGATTTACTCACGAGGGAATTTTGATTGAGTGGGAGATATAAAGATGGAAGAAGAAAAAAATATAAGTTAGATAAGTTTGACAATTGAAATTATCAATTATGGAAGATGTAGATTGAGGATTATCTCTATCAAAGATATTTGTAATTATCGTTGGATGAGAAAGTCTAGACCTATAAAGATGACTAATGAAGAATAAAATATTCTTGACAAAAAGGCTCGGGATCTATAAGATTGAGCTTTGACAGCATCCTTAGCTTCCCAATTATAAAAGTGACTTCTATGGTAGGGTTAATAAAAATCTTACTAATTTATATGAAAACGTAGTGCTTCAAATTAAATTGATTTGATGAAGAAACTATTTATTTCTAAGAAGCATGAAGGGGGATGCATATAGTCATTTGAATGATTTCAGATCTATTGTAAATTAGTTAAAATTGGTTGATATACCATTTGATGATAAAGTTAAAGAAATTTTATTATTATTTTCTTTTCCTAATAGTTGGGATAACTTGGTAATGGTTTTTAGTAATACAACATCTATTAATAATATTTTGAAGTTTGATGATATGGTGAGTATAATCTTGAATGAATAAATTCACAAGAAGAGTACAAAGGAATCATCATCTAGGAATTCTTTGAATGTAGAAAGGGGGAAGAAGGAGGGATTTAAGAGTAAGAGAAATGGGAAATCAAATTCAAGGGATAGCAGATCTAAATTCAAAGGTAAGGGAATTACTTGTTGGAAATTTGGAAAGAAAGGACATGCAAAGAAATATTGTTGGTCAAATGATAAAGAGAACCAACAACAAGAAAAAGGTAAAGTATAAAATCTTGTTGTAAGTAGAGGTAATTCAAGATTCTCTTATTCCTTCTTTAGATAATAAAATTGAATCATGAGTTTTAAATTTAGGATCTTCTTTCCATGCAACCCCTAATAAGGTTTATTTCACAAATTATTTTTAGGGAAATTTTGGGCATGTTTATTTGGGTGATGATGAACCTTGTTATATTATTGGTAAAGTAAAAGTTCATCTAAAATTGGAGAATGGAAATAGATTGGTATTGAAAGATGTGAGGCATGTGCCATGCCTCGGGAGGAATTTTATTTATGTAGGAAACTATGTTTAATTTAGTTATATTGTTACTTTTATATGAGACTCTTAGACATTCACCAAGGGTTCTTTTGTTATGGAAAGAGGTGAGAAGGCAAGATTATTATATTTATCTACATGTGTTAATAATTCCTTTTCGCATTTTCTACTTCAGATTTCAAATGCATGTATGTGGCATAATCCGTTGGGCCATATGAGTCAAAAAGGAATGTATATATTAAAGGCTAAGGGTAATTTATCAGATTTGAAAGACTTAGATCTTGATTTGTGTGAGCATTTTGTCTTTGGAAAGAAAAAGAGAGTTTGATTTCTCAAAGTTAGGGGCAACTAAGAAGGAAAAAAATTAGAGCTTGTACACTCAGATGTGTGGGGACCAGATATGGTAGCTTCTCATAAAGGATATGAGTATTATGTTACTTTCATTGATGATGCTACAAAAAAGGTATGGGTTTATTGTATTAAACATAAATATGATGTTTTTGAAACTTTTAAAAGATGGAAATCCCTTGTTGAAAATGAATCAAATTAAAAGTTAAATTGTTACATATCTTACAATCGTGGTGAATACTATAGTAAGGTTTTCAATGATTATCATTTAGTTAATGTAATACCTAGAGAAATGATGGTTCCAACAACACAACATGAGAATGGTGTTGCAGAACGAATGAACAGGACAATCATAGAACATGTTAGAAGTATGAGTATACATTGTGGATTTATCTTGCATTTTTGGGTATAAGTAGTTGATACAAGGGTTTATTTGATTAACCACGGTCCTTCAAGTACACTAGATGGAGGAATACCCGAGGAATCTTTGACCAGAAAAGAGGTAGATCTTTCTTAATTTTTTGTATCCAAGGATGAACCGGTTGATAATTTTGTTAATAAAAATGAAATCTCAAATTTAAAATTAATACAAACAGGTTACACATTAGTCGATAATTTTGTCGGTTGACCCTAACCGATATCGCCTCATTAGAACTAGTATTGGTTAGAGTTAAGAAAGCTGTAAACCGACATCGGTTAGCAAAACCAATGTCGATTATAGGTTACTGGAATTGGTCACTGATAGATTTGGATACAAATATCCAAGAGGTCCAAAATGAGCCTCCGGTACACCAAAATGCTATGAGAAGGTCACAAAGGGTAAGTAAACCTTAAGAAATATTTACACCTCCTCTATATTATTTATTATTGACTGATAATGCTGAACCAAAGAGTTTTTAAGAACCAATGAAGGATGAGACCCACGTGCACTGGGATCATGTGATGGATGAGGACATGGACTCCTTTAAACAGAATCAAACTTGAGATTTGGTTAAGTTTCCATCAAGTAAGAGGACATTACGGTAACAAGTGGGTGGACATAAAAGGTACAAAAGAAAGGCTTGTAGTAAAGGGATTTGAACACAAAGAAAGTATTGATTTTGGTGAAATATTTTATCTTATTATTAAGATGAATTCCATTTGTACTATATTGAGTTTAGATGTAGTAGAGGATTTTCATTTAGAGAAAATAGATATGAAGTCGTATTTCATTCATGGTGATTTGGATGAATATCTTTATATGCAAAGAAACACCAGGATATGATTTCAAGGGTAAGGAGAAATCGCAGTATAGGTTGAAAAAGAGCCTATATGGGATCAATCAAGATCCAAGGAAATGGTACATGAGGTTTGATAGTTTTATGAATGAGTACGGTTACTTGAGATGTGAATCGACAATTTTTTTCTTACAAGAAGCTTGGAAATGGGAGCTATATTATTTTGTCACCGTATGTGGATGATATACTTATTACAGATCTAGTATGCAGGACATTGGTGAGCTTAAGGAAACCTAGCTCACACATTTTATATAAAGGATTTAGGAGTTACAAAATAATCCTTGGAATGCAAATACATAGATATAAGAAAAAAAAAGAAATGGTATTTGTCTCGAGAAGGATTATATCCATAGGTTTCGTAAAGGTTCAACAACTAGAATGTAAAATTTGTTACTAGACATATGGATGGACACTTAAAATTAACAAAAGATCAGTTTCCTACATCACAAGAGGAGTTCAAATACATGACACGAAAAAGTACCATATGCTTCTAGTAGTTTGGAGTCTCATGTATGTTATGGTTTGTATCGAGACATATATTGCATAGAAGTGGGAGTGGTGAGGAGATATATGGCCAATCCGGGTAAAGATCATTAGAACGTAGTCTAATGGATACTCATATATTTGAGAGGTACATCTATCCCGTAGTTATTCTATCGAGATTAGGATATTTCATTATGTGGCTATGTTGATTTAGATATGGTTGGAGATTAGGATGGTAGGAGGAGAACTACTAGATATATTTTAAAGCAGTAGGTGGGAAGATAGTTAGTTGGATTTCAATATTGTACAAAGTTTTGGCTTTGTCTACTCAAGAGACAGAGTATGTTGCAGCTATAGAGGCTAGTAAGAAGATGATATGGATGAGTATGTTCATGGAAGAGTTGGGAAAGAAGTAAGATGGTTTCAAGTTGTTCGGTGAAAGTTAGAGTGCAATTCATTTGAAAGAACTCGAGTTTCATTAGAGAATGAAACACATTCAATTAAGGTATCACTTATACGATAGGTATTGAGGATGGGAAGTTGAATCTAGAAAAGATTCATACGAGTTAGAACCCTATAGATATGCTAACAAAGCTGTTAGAAAAGGAGAAGTTGGAAGTACACTCAGCTTTTATTGGTCTTCAAGTTTGAGACTTGAGGAGGAAGAAAGAAAGCTAAGAAAGGATCCAAGAATGATGTTGTACATGTATGGTGTAGTAATTAATCTCCAAGTGGGATATTGTTGAGTTGTGGAGCTCAATTATTTCAAATTAGCATGTAATATTCAACTTGTTAAAAAATTGGTCATCTATGACCAGGATAGGTTAGAAAGGGGAACCCACATCGGTTAGGGCTAATTGACATCAATTACTTGTGTATGAGTGTTGTAATTAACTCACGGTAATTAGATCAATTTTTAGTGTTAAAGTAAATCTATTGATTATAATTTCATGGCTAAGCTCCCTAAGTTTGTATACGCCTATATAAGCATGAAGGATAGGGTTTAGAAGTAATAATTAAGAAGAACTTGCAAAAGTCGATGATTATTATGAGAATAATTGTGAGAGAGAGAATTCTTGGAGAATAATTAAAATCTTGAGAGAATGAAAGTACCTGTGAGATCTAAGAGGTGTGGAAGATTGTAAATCTTGATTGTATATCTTGTGAAAGCTTTGGATAATAAATTGTCTTGTTTCTTGGTTGACATAGCCCACACTTGGTGAACCACGTTAAATCTGGTGTTGATTTATACCTCTTATTTTGTATATTAATTCAAGTATAATATCTCGCTTTTATTTACATGTATTCTTAGATATGATATTATCTCTACAATGCTGTGCTAAGTGAACAACTTTTAAAATCTTCCCAAGGAGAAATTTAGGTGAATGGTAGGAGTAATAAGGAGGGATGATTGGTTTAGAGGGATAAGAAGATTTTTTGAAGATTTTGTTAGTGTGCATCATATGGTTGGATCACACTTTTGGCATTATTAGATGTGTCATCTAATCTTCCCCCTTGTTGAAGATTAATATAGTTTTCATCATCTTTTTATTTGATTGGTAATTATTTTTTTGATAATCTATGGGTTAATCTTGTAGGTGATATGATTGTGTTTACCTCTCCCTTATTCTTGTGCACATTTTTGAAGCTAGCTCTCTCTCTCTCATGGGCTTGGGAAAGATAGAATGTCTTCCAACCTGTGGAAAGACATATAATGATGTGTATAGGCTGGGTGGTAAAATAATCCTTTCTTTTTATGTTGGATTTTATGTAGACCACAAAAGTTGTAGCTCAAGTTTGGATTATGGTTACGTATTTCCTTGATTTCGTAACCTTGTTGTTCCAATTTTATTTGGGAAGGTTTTATACCGTAATCACGTGGATATGGCTATGTTGGAAGCGCTTATATGTCTTTGTAAGGTTTCCATTTTCAGATTGGGATGGCTTTGTAAACTAGTGTTGTATTAGTATTGTGTATATCCTCCGATCATGGAATGGAGCTTTGTAAAGTATTATCATGTGCATTTTGGGCATCTTGTAAATTGTTTCATATGTTGTAATAATTTCAAGATTTAGTCTTTTTTTGTGATATATATATCATCCTTTCTTTGGTAAATTTTGAAAGGAAATGGAAGGAACTCCTAGTTTTTGTCATGGATAGGGTTGTAAATATTTTTATAAGGAAGTTGGAAGTATGTTTGTATTCATTTGAAAGAAATGATTAAAAAGATGAATCTATGGGAAGAAGTTGAGAATTAATTTTGAACTTTTCATTTAAGATTTTGGGTGCATTGGAAATTATTTTGAGATATTATTTGTTCCTCACTTAAAATGATGAAGTAAACCTTTTATATTACCTTTCCAATTAAAAATGTATACATTCCTTTCATTGATAACTATTTTCTCCAAACTTGAAAGTGACAAAACAAAAGCCCTCTTTGAATTTGAAAATTATTTCATTTCAAGATATACCATGAATTGGTTTTGTTGGGAAAAATAGATGTCAATTTGAAATTATACAAGAAAGAAAATTTGAGCCTAATGCAAGTCATGTGGTGAATGTTTCCTCTATTATTTCTGTTATTATTGTAAACAAAATTTGTGAGAAAAAAAAAGGCATTCCTAGTTCTTTGATTTGTGGCAATTTTTTTACATCTCTATAGGTATATGATGATATACTAGAAAATATGTTTATTTACAAATATATATTCTTATATCATAAAAATGCTATTTCACATTTTGAGCATGAATTTATTTACAAAAAATAAAGATATATACAAATACCAGTAATAAAGGGAAAATCCTTCATATTTTATCATATTTATATAAAAGTTAATGTGTCACTTTTTTAAACGAAAATTTTTATCTTAATAATAAAATAATATACATAAACCGTAATAGAAATATATTATTCATAAATAACAAAAATCTTATTTACCCAACATTATGGAGGACTATGACCGTGCAATATCAAGCAAAAAAAAAAAAAAAAATTTAAATAAATGATTTGTGGCTACCCCCTACATAGACTATGCACTCAGGCAAGTGGGCCTTAAGTGAAATTTCCATTCCTAATGTGAGTGTGTGTGTGTGTCTGTGTGTGTGTGTGTGTGTGTGTGTGTGTGTGTGTGTGTGTGTGTGTGTGTGTGTGTGTGTGTGTGTGTGTGTGTGTGTGTGTGAGGCAAACGGTTATGTTTAAACACAAACCTTTTTGTGTTTGGTAGATTGATATAACTAAACAAGAGATATCTTTGGAAACAACAAATTTTTTTGCCATGGTATCCATATGCCTTCATAAATTATTTCTTGTAAACCTGCAAACCAAAAATAAAATAAAATAAACATATTAACTTTTTATAAATCATTTGGAAGCTACCCCACTGCATGCGGAGACTATGCACCCAAAAGTGGTCCTTAAGTGGATTTTCAAATCCTAATACGTGTGATATATATATATATATATATATATATATATATATATATATATATATATATATATATATATAAGCGAGTGTTACTGTTTAAACACACAATTTTTTTGTTTCGTAGATTGATATAACTAAACTAGAGATCTCTCTAGAAACAACAAAAAAACTTTTCCATGGTCTCCATATACCTTCATAAATTCTCTCCCGCGAACTCGCAAAACAAAATGAGGAAAAAGAAAGAGAAGGAAAACATAAGGAAAGCTTAAAGTGGGGATTAGGGCTTTTAGTGAATCCCTAAAATCTAGGGCTAGTATTAAAACAATCCAAAGCATCATATTTGACCTATATATCTTTAATTTGTAGGGAATTAGTGGGAAGGGGTGAATAAATAATTAATGTGGAGAGATTTAAATGGGTATGGGTAAGGTTATTACATGGGCATAAATATTTAAATGTTTGTCAATTTAATTAAGTGTAGGTAAATATATTTAAATGAGGCCAAAATTATTGAAATATAGGTAAATATAGTTAAATAAAGGTGGATTGAATTAAGTGTAGATAAATTTATTTAAATATGGGGGATTTAATTAAGTTTTGGTAAATTATTTAAATACTGGGTGGATTTAATTAGCGTGGGTAAATCATTTTAAGATGGGTGAATTTATTTAAGTGTTGGTAAATGTATTTAAATTTGGGTAAATTTATTTAAATGAGGTGCATAATGGCATAATATTATAATTTTAGAAATAGGTGCTCTCAAATGTGTAGGGGATCTAGTTAATTAAAATACCCATTGTAAATTTTAATATATACTATATTTCAAACGTAATGGTTGTTTTAATTTCGGGATGGATAATAATTATATGGACTTATTAAAATAAAACAACTATGTTTCAACGAAATTAAAATTCTTATGGACCTGAAGGTTACATCTAACTCGATAACATTAGGGTAAATTAAATAGTCTTTTTGTATTATGTATTAAAAATATAAAAAAATTAACCCATATTTTTAGTGGTTTATGTTGTTTTCTAGTAGGTTAAAAATGGGGTATTCCATTTGGTATCGAGTGATGATTCACGCATGCCGATGCTCTATCTTGAAAATTTAAGTAGTTATTAATGTTTGAAAACATTAAACGAAAAATAATTAAATCATTTCCGTAACCTTCTAAAACTTAATAATCCATTTTTTTACTTCGTCACAAGATGGCACAAACAAACATTGATCCATTTGGGACTTACAATTTATATCACATATGCTCGTACACAAGCACCCAAGATCAGATCACAGATTTTAGAGTCTCTTCAATTGATAGATGTTGTGCAAGAATGCCTTCCACCACCATAGGAGACAAGAGAGGAGGATTTCTAGTCGGGAGACGAGTAGATGATAGGTGAGGATGTACACTCGGAGCCACCATATAATCATACCTCAAGGCGGGAGAGGTCGTGTAGACCTTCCATTCACTAGGAGATGGTGGCCTCATGCTATTGTTGCCATTCACAAAGCCTTGAAGAACAATTTAGGGATAGACGAATACATTCACCTATTAGACCGCAATGCTAAGATCGTGATACGAGGAAGTCGATTAGAGACTATATGTACCGAAATTGTAGGGTGCTGCGGAGAGTTGGAACAATGTTATACATACCCCAATGATGATAGAAGTCTCCTTATAAGGTTTTCGGGATCTAGAACAACTCACCATGTATATGTTCGTATCCTACATGCCCAGCCTCGGACTTCGCATGCTTTGTTTTACCCTTTTCCCACCTTTTCTTTTCATTTAGGTATTCGAAGTGACAAGACCGCCGCCCTGTCTAGACCGTGGTCCTATGATTGCTTTGCCTAGGATAGGGTGGTGGTCCCGTAACTTCAACCTTGCATAGGACTACGGTCTTGTACGCATTTCCCAGATTCTTTTGGCGATTGTGTCAAAAATAAATCTTCAATTTTACGTGCTTTCTTCAACCACTTTGGCTTGCATTAATGTTTTTGGTTCCCTCGTAATAGTGTTTTTCCTTTTTTATAGTAAAAGAGATCAATTGGGAGTTTATTTGGTAAATGCATTCGCTATAAATAGCCATCATATTTTCAAAAAAATGGCCCCTCACCTTCTCAATTCTATTATCCAGTCTATGAATTTCTTGCTTAGAGTTCTATTAGCTGCATGTTTTGCATCAATTATTAGCTTTCCTTTGTCATTTAGAAGTCATTCAATCTTCGTGTTTAAGTCTTGTTCAATTGCTGCTCCATACAATCAGTTTAACATAGAATAGCTTCATTTCTAGACTAGAATCCATTAAAGTTGCAAGTTTTGTTTTGTCACAAGGATAAATTCTAAAACTTTCGGTACACTTGTGTTGTATTCCCGTAATAAATCCCACTAGGAATTGCATAGTCAAGCTCTGTTCACTTGCACTATCCCTCTCCTACTTGCATTGTATTCGGTCTATATCCAAAGCTTCCATTATTCGAATACCATCTTCTATTGATACTATCATATACACACTTTTCTAGATTCACGAGAACATGAAGGAACAAGGAGATCACACTAAGGGGATGAAATCACACACAACTAGATTTACCACTGTTCTATAAATGCTAGGTTTGAGCTATCAAAGTTCTAGTTACAAACATATCAAATAGAGTAGTAAATAATTTCATTTTAGTTAAGCTCACTTTTAATATTGTCGTGAAGTCATGGGGATTAATAGTTTTTGAGAAACTCGATTCATTCCTCACTTCTAAGGTAGGATTGAAGGTTTTCAATTAAGTTAATTAGTTTTCTTTTATCTAGATTCACACATCTGCATAGGTGAATAACCACATCGGGTTATCTTGCTTGTTTAGTTTTAGTATAAAACTAGTTTAATTGTTGTCCGTAATTATAACGTTTCAATCATATATTTTATTTAGATTAGTTTCCTTCTCAGCCAGTAGTATAAATTTTTATGTTTATTTTAAGTTGATTGGGAGACTTTAAATTAGATTATCACTTAGATCTTAATTAGGAGGATAAACCACTAGTGAATTTACACTACACTGCTCATAGCCACTAAATCTACCCTTTATCATTTCGGGTACCAGGAGATCATACTACAAGATCTTATTCACTCGATCCTCCCATAGTTAGCTTTAGGAAAGTTGTTTGCCGATTCTCATCCTCACCTGTAGCTTTTCTATCATAGAAAACTAACCATAATCCTAGCTGTGACTTCATCTAAGTCACCCACATTTCAAACCACCGGTTGTCTCGGAAGACCTCTGGAGGTCGGTTACGAGGAAGAGTTACAGAGATTCCATGCTCACATGTCACTTTTCCATTGTACAAAACTAGTGAACCCGACGTGAACAAACAAGTTCTTCATCTTTTAGTTTTCATTTCTTTCCTCCAACTTTGCTCTTTCTCATTATTCTCAAGGGTATTCATATACCCCGGAATATGTTAGGATACGACGCATATGGTAGACCTCTCTCGAGGTCTCAAGCAAGCTATATTCAAACAAATAGACAACCATCACCCTCACTTTCTACATGGGCTGATAACTATTCAAGTAATTACTGTCATCCCAAACTCCTCTTCTGAGAACTAGTTCTAGTTCTTCATTCCGGATTGAGGATTTTAATCAACTTGCACAAACACAGCTGAAGAGTAGGAGCCATTAGGCTCTAACAATATTACATTCTTGGAGAATCCACTTCATCTCCCCGGGTCTTGTTTAGACCACACATCAATAAACGATTACATCCACTCCCATTCTTGGATGAGGAATACTTAGCACTCTATGCTAAAAGTGAACAATGCTTCAAAACATGTATCCACCTATAGGAGTTTGCAAACACAATCCGATATCCTATTCAAACAAAATACCCCATTCCTCCACCTATGGGAAATACCCTCGGTGAAGCTTGGTAGGGTAATGATTAATTCATAGTAGGGTATCACTCCCCTTTACAACCTACAGGTATAAAACAAATGAAATTAAGGAAAAACACTGTCTTCATCAATAGAGGTTATTTCAGCCTTAGTTGAAAAGGTTAGAGGCAGGAACTTGCACAAGCAAACCAAAATTCATATTTTTGGCAAGTAGGGATCCCCAACCCTCCGCATCATCCCGATCGAGTTTACCTCCTTAAAGGAATAGGCACGTTAGGCATGTCTCCTCAAAATCCTTATAATTACCCACAACAAACACCAACTAGGACCACATTTTGAAACACCTCTCCAGTTCAAAACATGACACCTCTCGGCTCCGCACCAAACAACCCATACCAAAACAATTCTCCTCCTTACTTAAACATGTATTCAAAATCACCACAAGGAGACATGTTCTCTTCTACCGAGATGTTCGTTCAACCATAGGGATTCCCTTATGCCCCTGCAAATACATATGCTATGCCATATCAACAAACCATGCCACCCCCACCCCTTAGCAAGCACCATCGATGGTCGAGGCCTATGCAGATTAGGGACTTATTCAAAATATTTAAAAGAGCCCCTAGAATTCACCATAAAAAGTGTTATGCTTCCAATACCTCTTCCCAATTTACCCAAATATAAAGGGAAGGGGATCCAAATGCACACATTAAGGCCTATGCCACAGCCATATGGGAATTACTCCCTTGAGACGGGGTTGTTGTTAAGATATTCCCTAAAACCTTAGAAGGCATTGCCCTTGATTAGTATTATAGAATACTTGAGGCCTCGATACACTCATTCAAACCACTTTTTTTCGAGTTCATCAAGGCTTTTGACATGAACAAATTGTTAAGAACGAGGAATTAGGGAATTCTTGCATATTTAACAGAACATAATGAATCCGCTTCTCATTTTATTCAAATATGGCGTACGGTTCTATACTCATTAATAAGTGCACCAAACATGGATCAAATGGAACTATGTGATTTATTCCTTAATTATCTCAATAGGGAGATAAAGGAAGAAGTCCATAAGTTCCTCGCTAAGAACTTATGATGAAGTACTAAGAGTGCTCTCTAAATTGACCAAGCGGTGATAGATAGTGGTCGTAAGATGTATGGAACAAATGGGAAATTAAATACTCCCAATCAAAACACGCGGCCTATCCTAATACCGGGAATGCTAATCAAGGACCGAGATCCTTAACAAGAACCGTGGAGTTACAACATATGGAGTAATCCGACTGCCAAGTTAAAAGGGCAAATGTTGTAAACGTTTCGCCACCTATTAATAATTAGTAAAATAACAATTTTACTCCAACAATCAATGTGGTGGATTTTAATCATCCACCATGACCACAACAACAAAAACAAAAATGATGAAAATTCAAACACAAGGTCCAAATCAAAATCCAATTGGATATCAGAGTCAAAACCAAAGGCAACAACCTCAAAATTTTAACTCTAACAACCAAAGCAACCTTATCAAAATTTTGGGCCACAACAGGTTTCAAATCAATAACCTCAAAATTATAATCCCAATTTGTATTGTGGATTCCACAAGATTCAAGGCCACGATACCAGGACCTATCATGACTATAATAAATTCATGCAACACTTGCTAGAAGATCAAAAACAACTCTTTATAGATATGTTTTGGGAAATTCTATAGTATGCATGTTGAAAACTTATACGGGCGGTTTCCCCTCAAAATGCACCCCTCAAGATCTTTAATGATCCACTCCCAAACCATTCTAACAATAACATGTTAGATCCTAACAAAACAAACAAGGGTGTTATAATAGGAAACAATGATCATGAAGCTTCAACTTCATTAAATCCACCAGTCTGTACCCTAACTAGGAACTTGATCGAAACCAAGATAGTTGGTCTCCGGTGGATTTAGACACAAGGCTACCCGTAGAAACCATAACAAGAACACAAGATTATTCTTCTCAACCTACTCCAAGTTATCCATTGGATCCAGACAACATTTAACAAACATTGGTAAAACCCATAGGCACCTATGCCTTAATTAATGACTTAACTAAAACCTACTCTCACATCTCCTTTTGGATTTGTTAAAGAACTCTCCCACCCATAGGGTTGTCCTCTTAGAAGCATTATGCCTTGGTCATTTAATCAACATCACTCCTCCTTGAGAAATGCAAGTAAACCATGTAGAATTTGACGTTTATCCTCCGGGTCAGCTAGATAGGGATATCGAATTTATATTCAATATAAGCAAAATGCCAACAAATGCTGAAATTTCTCGAAGAGGTGACCCAAGCTTACATTTGCAAGTATGGGATTACAATAATTATGTTAAACGTGTAATGATTGACGATGGAGCAATAGTTAACATAGTCCCCTTTTCTTTTCTTCAAAAGTTGGGATACGAGAGAGACAAACTGCTGTTCCACAACACGAGAATATGCTAAGAGGTTATGATAGTCTCAAAGCCACTTCGATTGGAACCATGGTTTTATCGGTCACTTTAGGACCAAGACGGTCCTCACTGAATTTTATATTATAGATCAGGAAACCAACTATAATATGATCCTTGGTCAGCCATGGATACACCACATGAAGGCAATCCTTTCCATGTTATTCCAAGAAATAATATTTCTACATTTAGGGAAAATATTTGTGGCACAAGGTGACCCAAAACCCTTCAATATACACCTAGCCAATTTGAATAAAAGGATAGGCATTCACTCGAGTTTGAACTTCCAACAAATCAGCTTGTCAAACCAATTAATTGAAACCAAAAGAAACGTTGATACCCACCATAGAGTTGGAAATTACAACCAAATCAGCCAAGGACATTCCAAGACTCAAAATTTAGACCAATTTTATAACAACAATAGTGTCACCTGGGAATACCACAAAAATTGTCGAGTTGATAGAGAAATACTTACCAATTCTCCTACCATTTGATTCTATGGGTATAGGACATATACTAGAATTACTTCTCTTCCATCGATGAATTTTTATGATAGAAGTAACTGTAAAGCAAAAGAAATAGATACCACAGATATCCCAACATCCATTTTTCCAAGAAAATATTGGACTCTCCACTTCGATGGAGCTAGACGTCACTTTGGGCGGGGGCGGGAGTGATCTTTACTTCACCTAAGGGAAATATCCTACCTTTCACCTTTAAATTAAACTTTGAATGTACAAACAATGGATTTTAGTATGAAGCTCTCCTCCTTGGCCTCATCCTAGCTAAAATAATGGGCATCGATAACATTAGAGTGCTAGGAGACTCACAACTAGTTGTAAACCAAGTCTCTGAGGTATATGAAACTAGAGCTGAACATTTACAACTATACAAAATAATGGTGTTAGATCTAAGCAAGGGATTTAACTTCATAACAATTGAGGCAATCCCATGAGAGTAGAACCTTCTCACCTGCACTCAATAGCAACCTCAACCTCTGTTTCGCTCCAAATAGCGAGTTAGAAGATACAAATTTATTTGTATCACTTTGACCTAACCATTAGTGCGTAAATGCCAACAAACTCACTCCCGACTCATGGAGAAGCTGAGGATGATGTTTCTATCATGGATCACTTTGAAAATGATAGGGTCACTCCTAAATATCTAAACGCCTATGCGGAGCTACTCCTAGCTCATAATATAGTAGATCTTTCCCTAATACCACATTCCTCTTCCTAATTTGGAAATCCCATGGTAGAGTCTCCTCCACAAGAGGATCTCGATATCTACAAGATATAAGATAGAGAAATCTTGGAACTACCTCAAACCCCACCTAAATTTGAAGAAGGTAACACTTGTTTAATAGAAGAAACCATCGACATAAACATCGGAATGAAGGAAGAACCAAAATTTTGAATTTGGGATCCTCGTTAACTCCAGAGGAAATAGAAATACACACTCAAATCCTCAAAGAACATTAAAAGGCTTTTGCATTTAACTATAAATAAATGACAGGTATTGAACCACACATTACTGGTACATAACCTTTTCACTAAACTAGATGCTGAAAACCAATCAAACAAGTCAAGACTAATGAAGCCAAAAGTGGTTCTCATGGTAAAAGAGGAGGTAATAAAATTTCTCCAAGTGGGATTCATCAAACTGTTGACTATTTTGCAATGGGTATCTAATATTGTCCATCTTCTAAAAATAATGGGAAGATACATATTTGAATAGATTTTTAGGATAATAACAAAGCTTGTCTGAAGATGACTTCCCATTACCATCCATCAGCGTTATCATTGATGCAACAACTAGATTTGAGTTGTTGTCCCGATGGATGGATTCTCGGGTATAATCGATTAAAATATATGAACAGGATCAAGTTAAAACTACATTGATAACTCCTGGGAACATATTGCTACGTTGTTGTGCCATTTGGTCTTAAGAATGTGATGCTACATATCGCTAAGTGGGCAATGACATATATATTCCACGATCTTATCCATAAGATTGTGGAATCCTATGTCGATGACCCGTTGCATTTACCAAGGCCAAGAAGCATTGTGATCATCTAGAAGTTCTCTATATCATCCTCTCACGATTAAATGAATATGGATTCATGTTAAACCAAGAGAAGTGCATGTTTGGTGTGACAGAGGCAAACTTCGGGCTGCATCATATCTTCACGAGGGATTGATGTCAATCCAATCAAAATACGGGTTGTTCTCAAAATGATCCCACCATCGATGATTCTCGAATCAAGTAATTTCTTGGGAAACTTGGTACAATCGAAGGTTCATCCCTGATTTAAGTTTTTCCATTCATCCGATCAACAATCTATTAAAGAAAGATTATAGTATCGATTGGACTAAAGAATGCAACGAGGCATTAGAAATAGTTAAACTCTTCTCGTTGTCTCCACCATGCTAATGCCTCTCATACCAAACCACCCCTTGATCCTATACTCAAGAGCTATTGATGTCTCGTTAGTCTCGCAGACGCTAGCTAAAGAAGACCGATAAACAGGAATGTGCGGTCTATTTCATTAGTCGAACGTTGCTCGATTATGAAACAAGTTTCACACGGGAAAAGAGAGAATTCCTTGCCATAGTCTTTGCAACAAAATGTTTAAGACACTACATGTTGAACCAAAAAACAAGGGTGATTGTAAACGAGATCATTTGCAAAACATTTCTCACACAAGGGTCTTTGTCTAAAAAGGTGGATGTTTCATAACCTTTATGGGTGAATTTAAGTTGACATTCGTAAACCAAAAATATGTTAAGGGGAAAATCATTGCAGATTGGTTAGTCGATTATCCACTAGATGGAGGCAACTGTAAATCTGGATTTTCTAATGATTGTGTATACTTCGTCGAAACCAGTGCCCCCCATCTCTACATGTCCTGGTATACTAATATCATTAGTTTTATCATAGACCACACATACCCGGAAGGTACCACATCACAACAAATAAGGTGGTTACACATTATTACAGCTAAATATCTTGTTTTAGAAAAAGTACTCTATCGTAAAGCCTTCGATGGCATGCTTCTAATATGCATCAACACGAGAAGAATCCAAGTAGATTCTTCATGAATGCCTGATGGGATATGTGGAGGCCACTTCGGTGGTCATGTCACTACTTGCAAAATACATCGGATGGGCTATTTTGGCCCACTCTCAAACATGACGTACTAGAATTTACACGTAAGTGCCACAAATGCCAAGAATTCTCTCACAAGATTCACATGCCAAAGATAATCCCTACAACCAATATTTACCCCATGACCCTTCTCCACGTGGGGTCCGGACTTCATAGGAAATTATCTCCCTCATCAACCGATGGCCATAGTTATATAATTATAGCCACGAAATATTTTACCAAATGGGTGGAGGCCATACCTCTCACCACAAAAGATCAGGTTAAGTAATTGCCAAATTCATTCTAAACCAAATCATTTGTAGGTATGGTGTCCCATAAGTCATTATCTCAGATAATGGCACATCCTTTAAAAATGACGAGGTCCATGAGTTATGCAGCAAATTCAAGATAAACCACCACATGGCCTCTCTTTACTATCCTCAAGCCAATGGGTAGGTCAAGCAACAAACAAAACATTAAAATCTATTCTCCTCAAAATGGTAAAGGAGAACAAGCAAGATTGGAATTTAAAACTATATTTGGCCTTGTGGGCCCATCAAACCTCAATAAGAACACCAATAGAAGCAACCCCTTTCTCGTTGGTATTTGGGGCAGATGTAGTTCTCCGCTTGAGGTTGAAATACCCAGTCTCCGTATCTCATTACAAGGGATTTTGGATGAAGAAGCTTACAGTGAGGCACACCTCTCTCAACTAGAAAGCCTTGACAAGGCTAGGCTAAATGACGAACAATGGCATAGAGCCTATGTTGATCGGATATGCTTTGGCAATATAAAAAAAAATCTATGAGTGAGAAATATATGAGGGAGATCTAGTTCTAAGGAAAAAAATCGAATTGATAAGAAAACTTGTGAAGGAAGGAAGTTCGGCCCAAGTGGTTGGGCCCATATCGAGTCATGAAGGACTACGGAAATGGTGCATATCTTTTTACACACTAGAAGGTGAGGAATTTAATGAAACTCGTCAATTTCTTGCATCTAAAAGGGTTTTACGCATAAAACATCATAATCACCACTTGTACCTTATAGCTACCTACATTGCATTAGTCATTTATATGTTTCATTTTGTTTACTCTTTTCATAAAATTCGTATTCTAGGAGCTTACTCTTAAGCAATCTATTACAAATTTTTGAAAATATTGGCAAAAGCATTCAATTCACATCTCTTCAAACATCATCAAGTATTTTCAAATATTCTCATCAAGTTTGACAGACAAGCATCGACAAAACCATACCAAGGCTCGCATACTTCGTTTTACTCATTCTTTCTACTAGGTGAAGTTGTCCTTACCTATGGTTTGTTCTAGAAGCTTCTTGGTGTCACACCTATCCCTCTTAAAATCTCTTTGAAAGAAAGTATATCCCAAAGTCATAGATCGGAAATGTCAAAATCAACTAGAATCAAAAGCACCAAGCAAACAAACTATTTTATTTTACACACTTCTTTGCCCCATCTACCTTTAGTGATAAGCTCGCTTCTCTTACCGGTGGTGTGATGTTAAGAAAGAAAGGAAGTGCCCTTACTTGCCTATATCTTTCCTTTGGTGACAAACCCATGCCTCTTACTAGAGGTGTGAGGTAGGGTGTGGGGTCCACTCAAACAAATTAACAAATCTTGGTATGCTAAAATCTCAAATCAAATTCTATTAAGAGAAAACGGTGTCCAAACTCCAAAAGAGATCAAATCCACAAAACTAGATTTTGTCAACCAAGTTTCCATTTATGAATCTAATTCTAGAAAACTGGAAAGTAGCGGCCTTCTAAGCTTGGTGGTAGTTCCAGTAGGGTAAGTGTATAGGTCTAAGTTTGGTTTTACATTTACTATTTTGTCTATCCCTCATCATTCCATTCAGTTGAACTCATACAACTTGTGCCCTTCCTAACTCTTGGTGTTGAGCCCTCACATCTTACTAGTTACGTGGAATTGGGATTGAGGCAAGTTCATCTCTTTATTACTATACATTCATCATGTTTTTCCAACATAAAAGGAAATTAAAAACATTGCCCAAATAATTCAAAAGTTTATTACTACCATATGTTTGTATCATCTCATATCAGCATTACAAAAAGCATAGAAAGTAAAACCTTCTATTTATTATCATTTGTCATCCATTGCATACATTCTGAAAAGTATGAAAAAAATTCTAAAAACATCTAAGTACACATGTGGAAACAAGTCACAAAAATTCTAGGCACCAAGAGTCTAGATCCAAAAATATATATATATATATATATATATATATAAAGTTTCATAAACAATGCCATCATGCACTAGGCATGGTCAAAACACTCATATAGATATCCGACAAAATGCTACAAAAATGGCCTCTCAACTCCCCTATGGGATCCCTCGAAGGCACACGACCACATCTAGGACTCCGGCCACGTCGTTTCTCCGAATGCACTGAGGGCTCGTGGTCACAACTAGTAGTTGTCGTCTCACTATGAGAATGACTCCTCCTCATCAAGCACTCACATCCTATATCCAACTACCTCGGGCGTGGAGAGAACTCATGATCTTCAAAGCACATGCTAGATAGAGGTGAAAATATTGGTATGCCTATCAGTCTTGAAGGCTCCCCCACATCCACAGAAAGCTCAGCATGAGTCTTCTCCGAGGGGAGAAGTAAGGTATCAGTACATACTCGGTGAATCAAGTCTCGCCACTCAACAACAATGCGGTGTAAAGGAGAAAACAAGTCAAAAATGATCAAAGATAAGACCAAGGATAAACAAAATGAAAATAAATAATGAATAAAAAAATTCTAACTAAAACAAAAGTAAAGAAAAGAGTGACAACTCACTCGAATCTCTGGGCCTCCAAGAAGGATCTCCCACTAATGCTTCCACCGATCGGTGTCCCTCTCCCACATCTAGGGAAACATAACAACCTACAAATGGACTTGCCATCTCCCTAAATCCTGAGAGAGCAACTCCTCTGAGACCAGAGTCACCCTCTCTACGCTCCACTCCGCCCTCCCGGCCCGTAGGATCTCTTGAGTATCATGCCACTTGGGATCACCGTCATCCTCCCTTCCCATCCCTCCGGTCTCCATCTCCTATGTCTCTCCCCGTGAACTCCTTAGAATTGGATTCCACATCAATGGGCTCATCGCTGCTATGGGCACATCTGTCGTGTAATCCAAGTAAAGGTGCCTGAGGAGCACTGGATCTCCCTCGAGCACGTACTTACCCTTCTCGGCCACAATGGGAACTTTGGGAGTAACAATAGTCCAACCTCGAACTCTAGGACCTCCCGAGCCCCACGAAGAGATCTATACACTCGGCCCCACAAGAGGAAACATGTCAATATAGGGAGGCCAAACTGGCTATGGTACTCTATCAAAGGGGTGGATCTCTAACTTCCCCACCCTGTCTACCAGCTGACTGGTAGTCTGACAAGCAATCAATGTAACGGTCTCCTCTCCCCATAGCCCTGCCATGGCCTGATAAGGGTTGGGCTCTGTATCTACTGGTGGTTAAAGAGGCCACTAGCTAGTGGGGTGCTCAAGAACTGTCATCCCCTGTCCACCTCAATACCCTCGACAGCTCCTGGGGATCCTCTACCTCTACACCTCTCCCATATGGAGTGATATGCTCATACACCCAACTCATGACAAGAGTCAGGTGGCTCAATGACTATCCCTATAGTCGGACCACCCTGTATAAATCATGGTAGGTGGTCTCGAGGATATCTACTCCCTAAGCAGAGACACATCCATGGCCCTTAATGTGTAATAATGGGGCCCAAGAATATAAGAGGGTATCCTCCCTGTCCCCAATCAATCTCAAAGTAAGGATGCCCATGATGGCCTTGCGGAGCACAGGAATGTTTGACTCAATAATGGAACAGATCCTCACCCCCTTCTTCGATCCCATCGACACAACTACATCTCTCCCATATAGGTGGCCCACCAACCACTGTGATCTCGAAACCCTGTCTTAAGAGACACCGCCACCCAAGGATTAGAAACCCCAATATATGGTAAAAACCTCCAAGGTGATGGTCCTCTCACCCCTAAATCGGCAATCGAAAGGTATTCCGATCCGTATCCCAGTATGAAAATAAGTCACATAGTATGTGACTAGCAGGTGCATAACGTGAGGGACCTGCGCAATCCTCCAAATGCCAGCCCTCTGAAGGGTATCTCACTCTACCTGAGAGAGTGCCTCTAACACTGCTAGGAGCCAATCACACTCCCTCTCCGACTCCATCTAATATACTCCTCCTTCTTCTACATACACCCAAAAACACAAAAAGGAGTAAGTTAGTACCAAAATCCAATTGGAAAAACTATTAAAAACATGTGAAAATGCTAAAAATGCAAAAATAAATAAGAGAAAGCATTGTTTTACTTTTTATTACAAACCACATTTGCCCTATGCAGAGTGGTGGCTCCTTAACCACCACCTTTTAAGGTGGCGGTTTGAATCGCCACCTTGTGCGTGGCGACGGTCCTATCCTCGCAGACACAAACGGGTCGTAAGCCCTAAAAACACCTAAAAACAAGCAAATGCACCATTTTAACTAAAATAAAAACCTACCCTATGGCCGCCCCTAGAGACCCATTTAAAACTAATATTTTAAAAGATAACCCCCCCAATACAAGGATTTCATCAATTCCACATTTTAGGTTTAAAAACAATAAATTGAGAAGAAATAACTGAGACTTCATGGGTCGATGTTCTACTCTTGGAGGCATGGTCGCTATCTCACCATGAACGTTTTGACTATACTCTTGTTGAAAACCGTCACTATGGGTCCCAGGGCTCAAAAAAACTAACAAATCAATTCATGTAAATGAATAGTAAAATGAATTTTTTTAATATATATAGCTTTCTAAAATTTATTTTGAATGCCTTTCGCAGGCTCGGAGTGTTGAAGAAGGTAAGTTCTAAACCCCGCATGGATGGTAAGTCCTCATTTCATATAAATTTTGTTTTATTTCTCAAATTTTTTATATATCCGCACTTGAGTCCCTTTTTTCATTTTGTAGGTAGCGAGATTTTTATGGTGACTTTCCAACACATGGGTGTGTCAAGTATAACTCGTAATTCCCCATTTCGGGACTAGCATACTTGAATCCATCATTTTACACCTCCTCAAGGCTAAAACTATTCTCTCCGAGGGGGCAATATGTATGTACCCAAAATTGTAGGGTACTGCATCATCGAACAATGTTACACATACCCCAATGATGATACAGTCTCCTTGTAAGGTGTTCGGGATGCAAAAAAACTCACCATGTATACGTTTGTATCCAAGCACACCCCACTCGGCCTCTGCGATGCTTTTTTATCCTTTACCACCCTTTTCTTTACATTTACGTATTCTAAAGTGAAGAGACCGCCTCCTGCTCGGGTGGTGGGTGGCGATCTGTGCCCGCCACCCGGGACAGGTGGCGGTCTCGTAACTACCACTCTACACATTTTCCATATTCTTTCGACGATCACATCAAACATAAATCTTCAATTTTACACGGTTTCGTATGTACCCAAAATTGTAAAGATGCACGGTATTGCGGAACAATGTGACAAATGCCCCAATGATTATACGAGTCTCCTCGCAAGGTGTTTGGAATCCGGAAAAGATCTCCAGTATGCGTTAACATCCCGCATGCCCCGCTTTTTAGTTCTGTGTGTCCTTTGTTTTTCCCTTTTCCCCTCTTTTCTTGGTCTTTTGCTCTTTGGTGACGAAACCACCTCCCGATTAGGGTGGCGGTCTGTGACCGCCACCACGCTCAAATGGTGATCCTTTACGTGTTTTCCAGAAAGCTCTTTAACGCGACTCATGTAAAAATCAACGATTCACCAGATTTTTGCCGACTTGGGCTTGCATTTATGTTTTTGGTCCCACGGAATAGTGTTTGGCCATTGTTTATAATTTTAGAGTTCAGTTTGGTTTTGATCTTTGGGTGAATGAAAAGCTATAAATAAATGGTTTGTGCACAAACAAATGGTCTGGCCCTCATTCACTTTTCATGCTCTCATTTTCAATAGTTCAGTCTATTATTTTTCTTAGAAGCCATAGTTTCAATTCCTTTGCATGTTTAGTTAGCATTGTTCAGCTGTTGGTAAGCCACATACCCATCTTGTGCAGGCAGTACTGTTATTTCACCCAATCCATTGGAGTAAAATAGCTTAGGAAGCCATTAAAGTTGCAGGTTTTGCTCCTCAAAACAGGATAGTTTCAGGTTCTGGACGCTTTATGTTGCATGACTCGCAATAAATCCCACTAGGAATTACATAAGCCAAGCTCTGTACTCTTGCGCTATCCCTCTCCTACTCGCATTATATTCAGTCTGCATTCTGAGCTGCCTTTGTCCCAATATCTACTTCTGTTGATGCTAAGCATTAAACACTTTTCTATATTCACGTGAACACAAAAGAATGAGGAGATCACACTGAGGGGACAAGATCATACGCACCATTGGAGTTGCCACTGTTATGCAGAATCCAGGTTCTAGCTTTCAAAGTTCTAAAGTTAGAAATATATCAAATAGAGTAGACAATCACTTCTTTTCAGTTAAGTTTACTTTCGATATTGCCAGGGAAGTTGTGGGGATTAATAGTTTCTGAGAAACTATGATTCATTCCTCACTTCGAGGTAGGATCGAGAGTCTGGCAAATAGATTAAGCAAGTTATTTCATTATTTTTAATAGATCTACAAATTACACAGACAAATAACTACACTCGGTTATTTTGTTTGTTTTAAGTTTTATATTAGTTGTCAAATTCTAGTTACATTTAAATAAATGCTTTCTTAAATTCTTAAGGTTTGTTAGAAAATACAAAAATAGAAATTATATATATGTTCTAGAGTTATTCCACGTAGTTAAAATTCACTTTATTGCAATTAGATTTACATTATTGTTTTGTATGACAATCACGAGGAATCAAGGAGCCAGGGGAATATGTATTTGAGCCAATTGTGCCTCAACCCAATCTCGTCACACGAAATAGTTGACATAGACCAGAATCTTAGAATACAAATCTTCCAAACAACAACGATCATCAGCTCTCGGTTGAGGGGATTAAATATAGAAGATGACCAAGCACACACGTTTTGGTCAAATCAACCGAACTACAGATTACCCTAGGCAAACATACACATGACTGTAGAAGGGTTCGAAAGAGAACAAACCTTTGGTTGTGATCCTTTGGTCCCATAATGCTGATTATAGAAACCGGCCTAAGAATCCAGTGTTGCGCAAGAATGCCTATGAGGTATTACGAGAAGATCACACAATTATTGATCCTAAATATAGAAGTTGAGAAAGCATATGATTATTAGATACTAGGGAGTAGGACTTGATTTCATACATGACCATAGCAGGACCGCAACAACCAAGAGTCTATGGTTGTGATCCACAAATCCCGCAACCTAACGAATCCATAAGTCAATCAGACATAGACACTGGCCTACGTATATTAGTATTCAGATCTACCCCACTTCCACCCACCATCGTCGAACAATTATCCTTACTAGATATAGCAGCTAACAAAGCTAGAGAATTCTGGACTAGGCCAGAGAATCATCCGTAGAGTCGATTGTATTCATTACCCACCATATGACCTTATCTGGAGACATACATGAAACTATCCCAGGTCATTTTCCACGTATTCCACAACCCATAGATCGAATCACGCCAGAGCTCGATATTGATTGGAGCCTTCGAGCAGTCATCCTTGCGATCGATCTATCACACTAGTTTAAGTTAGAAGGGCCTTCTTTGCCTTAGATTCACAAATTCCACTAGTGCGTATTGAAGACATTAGATTTCCTAACTAGTTTGTCTACATCCCACGCATATTCCATCCCCACCGGCTGTCTCGGCACGACCTCGGGAGGTCGGGTACGCGGAAGAGTTACTTGTAGATTCCCACGCTCGCTTGTCACTTTTCCGGCGTACAAAATTGGTGAACCCAACATGAACCTAACAACTGTTTCACCTTCTCTTTGAGAAGTTTCATCTTATCTCATCCACCTTCTCTCTCCTTCCCATTATTCTGCGAGTATTCATATACCCCGAATATGTCGGGATTCGATGCATACTGCGAGACCCTCTTAGGTCTTGAGGCATACTACGCCCAACGAGAATAGGAAATCATCACCATCACTCTCGGTATGGGGGTGACAACTACTCAACTAATCGGTTGTCAACTATCGAGGAGTTAGATCACCCCCCTCAAAAACAACAAATAGAGCCTTCAGGCTTGAATAATATGATGTTTACTCGGACAACTGGTTCATCTCCTCGAGATGCTACTTAGACCACAAATTAGCAAACAATCGGACCCATACCGGTCTTAGATGATGAACAATCAATATGTTATCCTAGGAGTGAACAACACTCTCGGGGTATGTACCCATATGTAGGAGGTTTACAAACACAGCCCGAGGTCTCTTTCCAAGAAAATACCTCTACGCCACTGCATATAGGAAATACTCTCGGAGAAACTTGGCAAGACAGGTGATTAGTTCATAGCAGGATATCACATGCATATCTGACACCGGGGTATACAAAAACACCGCTAAGGCAAAGCACCATGACTTCACCAAATGAATTCATTTCAACATTAGTACAAAAAGTAAGAGGGTTAGAACTTGCTCAAGCAAGTCAAAATTCTCAATTCATGCAAACAGGAAGTTCCGATCCTCCACACCATCCACGGCCAAGTAGATCTCCTCACGAGAGTAGGCACGTTAGGCATGCCTCCTCGTATTCACAACAAACGCCAACTAGACCCATCATCTCTAACACCATTCCTCCCGGTCTAGTATCAAACAATCCATTCTAGACAATACCTCGTCATACTTAAACATGTACTCCAAATCACCACAAGGAGATATGTTCTCCTCTCTCGGCATTTTGCTCAAACATAGGGACTTTCTTATGCCCCTACCAACACATAGGCTGCTCCATATCAACAACCCATCCCTGACCACTCCCTCAAAGAACAACTATCAATGGTCGAAACCTATGTGATAGGCACTTATTCGAGAATATTTGAAAGAGCCCTTAGACTTCACCATATGAAGCATCATGCTTCCAAGACCTCTTCCCGATTTACCCAAGTTCAAAGGTGAGGGAGATCAAACACACATATCAAGGCTTACGCCACTGCCTATACGAGAACTACTCCCTTGGGATGGGGTTGTTGCTTTATAATATTCCCCAAAACTGGAAGGCATCACTCTTGATTGGTATTATAGAATACCTCGAGGCTTCCATCCATTCATTTAAACAACTCGTATCAGACTTCATTAAGGCGTTTGACATGAACGAGCAATTTTGTTAAGAACAGAATCGTGGGAGTTCTTACACATCAAACAAGAACACAACGAATCATGCGCCCATTTCATCCAAAGGTGGCATACAGTCCTTTATTCCTTGGCAAGTGCACCAAACATGGATCAAATGGAACTATGTGATTTATTCCTTCATTTGCTTAGCAAAGAAGTGAAGGAAGAATTCTAGAAGTTCCCATTACGAACTTACGATGAAGTACTAGAGAGTGCTCTTGAATAGATCAGCAAATGATTGATAGTGGTTGTAAGACATATGGAGCAAATGGGAGGTTAATCACCCCCAGTCAGAACACTACAAGTTATCCCACCACCGCAAACATCAACCAAGGACCTAAAATCCTTAACAAAAATCGGGGTGTAACAACAGATGGAGTAACCGACCAGCCCAAAAAGGTAAATGTTGTCAATACTCCATCACAAACAAATAACCAACGAAACAACAACTTTAACCCGACAATCAATACGGTGGATTTTTAACCATCCAAAACAACAACAACAACGGTGAAATCCCATACAAGGGCCAAGCCAAAACTCATTTGGTTATCAAAACCAATATCAAAGCGAAACAACAAATACAAAACTTTAATCGTAATAGGCAACTTGAGTTTGATCAAAGTTTTAGGCCACAATATACACCAAACCAACAAACTAGAATTACTGATCCCAATTCATATTGTGGTTTCCACAAAAATTCGAGGTCATGATACTAGAGCGTGCTTGTGACTACGATAAATTCATGCAACGCGTTTGCGAGAAGAACAAAGACAATTCTTCATGATTTATTTTTGGCGAGATCCGTGTCACCACCACCAAATACGCACAGGCGGCTTTTCCCTCGAGAATGCTCCCCTTAAGATGTTCAACGATCCACTCCCAAATCATGATAATAATAGACTAAATCCAAATGGGACGAACAAAGGCGTAATGATGGGAAATAATGATCATGAAGCCTCGACTTCACTAAATCCATCGGTTTCGCCCACGATTAGGAAATCAATGGAGACCAAGATAGTCAGTTTAATAGAACTAGATGATGAACTACCTACCGAAGCTATAACAAGAACACGAAAATATTTCTCTCGACACACCCAAGTCACTTTCGAGAAACAGATAAGAGTCAACAAATAGTAGAAAAACCCGTGGGTGCCTATGATTTAATTAACGACCTAACAAAAACCTTCTCGCACATTTCATTTTTAGACTTACTAAAAAACTCTCCTGCTCACAGGGCTACTCTTTTAGAAGCATTAGGTTTAGGTCATTTAATTAACATCACTCCACCTCCTGAAACATAGGTAAATCATGTAGACTTTGATGTTCATCCTCCAGGACAGCCGGACAAGGATGTCGAATTCATATTCGAAATAAGTAAAATGCCTACAGATGTTGAGATTGCACGCCGAGGCGATCCAGCCTTACACTTACAAGTATGGGTTTATAATAACTACGTAAAATGAGCAATGGTTGACGATGGGGCCGCAGTTAACATAGTCCCCTTCTCTTTCCTTCAAAAGTTAGGATATGGGGAAACAAACTGTTCCACCACTCGAAATACATTGAGAGGCTATGATAGCCTTAAAGCCACTTCGATTGGAACTATAATACTACCGGTCACCTTAGGACCCAAAACAATCCTGACTGAGTTTTATATTATAGATCAGGAAACTAATTATAATATGATCCTCGGCCAACCATGGATACACCGAATGAAGGCAATCCCTTCTACGTTATTCCAAGAAGTAAGATTCTTGCATCTAGGAAAGGTGATCCAAAACCTTTCGATATACACCTAGCTGACTTAAAGAAAAGGCCAGGTGTGCACTCAGAATTTGAACTTCCAACAAACCAACTTAATAAACCCACTGACGCAAAACCAGAGGAGAAGTTGGTACCTACAACGGATCTTGAGACTATGAATCTAGTCAAGACAATCCCAGCCTCAAAAGGCAAGGCTAACATTGTAGAAACGGTATCATTAGGAACTACTGCAAAAATCGTTGAATTAATAGAACATGATCTACCAATGTTTCTACCATTTGATTCGAGGGCATGGGAAATTCCCTAGGTGTTGGTTCTCTTCTAGGCGAGGATCTCGTATGGTGGAAGTGGAATGCGCAAACACAACAAATATCGAAGCATCCATATTCCCACTAAATAGTGGACTCTCCATTTTGATGGAACTAAATGCCGTTATGGAGCGGGGCTGGTGTAATCTTCACTTCCTCTCGAAGGAAAGGTCCTACCATTCACCTTCAAACTCAATTTCGAATGTACAAACAAGCTGCTTATTGGCTGAATACGAAGCCCTCCTCCTTGGCCTCATTTTAGCCAAAAGGATCGGTATTAATAACATCAGAGTATTAGGAGACTCACAATTGGTAGCAAACCAAGTCTCTAAGATATATGAAACCAAAGCCGAGCATTTATAGCTTTACAAAAAAGCTGTATTAGATTTAAGCAAGGAATTTGACTTCATATCAATTGAAACAATCCTGCGAGAAGAAAATCTTCTCGCTGATTCAATAGAAACTTCCGCATCATGTTTTACTCCAACCAATAAGTTAGAGGATACCCGTTTCATAGTATCCCTTCATGATGAACCATTGATAAAGACAACGACAAATTTTGTTTAAAACAAAAATGAATCTACTATCCTAGACCATGTTGATAGTGATATGGCCACTTTGGATTACTTAAACACCTATGCGGCACTACATCTCTCCTATCATATGATAGATTTGTCCTTAATCCCACATTCATCTTCTTACTGCGGAAATCCCATAATGGAACCTAGCATATACACGGTAGAAAGTGGGGATGATTTGGATTTACCTCCAGCCCCACCTGAGTTTGAAGAAGGTAATGCCTCTTTAATCGAAGAAACAATTGATGTTAACATCGGAATGAAGGATGAACCAAAAATATTGAAATTAGGGTCCTCGTTAACCCCAGAAGAAGTAGAAATACACACTCAAATCCTCAGGGAACATCAGAAATATTTTGCATTTAATTATAAGGAAATGATAGGCGTTGCACCACACATTGCAGTGCATAACCTCGTCACTAAATCTGATGCAAAACCAGTTAAACAAAAATCAAGACCCATGAAACCCAAGGTGGCTCTCATGGTGAAAGACGAAATAATAAAGCTGCACAAGTAGGGTTCATCAAACCGATCGATTACTCTCAATGGGTATCTAATATTGTTCCCATTCTCAAAAAGAATGGGAAGATACGTATCTGCATAGATTTAGAAGAGACATTAACAAAGCATTTCCTAAGGACGACTTCCCATTACCATCCATAGATGTCATTGTTGATGCAAGAGTTGGATTTGAACTCTTGTCTCTCATGGATGGATTCTCGGGATACAATCAAATCAGAATATCTGAACAAGACCAAGCCAAAACCATGTTTATAACTCCTTGGGGAACCTATTGTTATGCTATTATGCCATTTGGCCTCAAGAACGCTGGTGCTACGTACCAGTGAGCTATGACATATATATTCCACGATTTAATTCATAAAATCGTGGAATCCTACGTAGATGACTTGTTGGCTAAGGCCAAGAAGCGTTGTGACCATCCGAAAGTACTCTGCATCATTCTATCACGCCTAATAGAATACGGAGTCACACTAAATCAAGAGAAATGCGTCTTTGGCGTAACAGGAGGAAAGCTCCTAGGTTACATCATATCGTCACGAGGGATAGATGTTGATCCAACCAAAATTCGGGCTGTCCTCGAAATGGTCCCACCTTTGAATGAATCTGGAATCAGGTCATTTCTCGAGAAACTGGGTGCAATCCAGAGATTTATCCCAGACTTAAGCTTCGCCATTCATCCAATCAACAATTTACTCAAGAAGGATTATAGCATTGATTGGGTGAAGACCGCAATTAAGCCTTTGATGCGGTTAAGCGTTTCTGTTGTCACCACCTCACGCTAATGCCACCTAAACTAGACAGCCCATTAATTTTGTATTCACGAGCTACCGATGTCTCGGCCTGTATGTTTGCCCAAGAAGATGATGAAAAGAGGGAACGCGCAATTTATTTCATTATTCAAACATTACTTGACTATGAAACACGTTATACATAGGCGAGAATGAGAATGCTTTGCTAGAGTCTTTGCTACTAAACGCTTAAGACACTATATGTTTGAATCAAGCTTGAGAGTCATGGTAAAAACGGACCATTACTGAACTTTCCTCACACAAGGATCCTTGTCTAAAAAGGTTGGGCATTTTATAACCTTAATGGGGAATTCAAATTACCATTTGTAAATCGAAGTCGGATTAAAGGACAAATCATCACAGTTGGTTAGCGGATAACCCATTAGATGGAGGTGATTTAGTAGATTTAGACTTTCAGGATGATTGTGTATACTACATCGAAATCCAACCCTCTATCTCACGAGTGTCCTTGGTACACCGATATCATTAATTATATCATGGACCGGGACGTGCCGAGAAGGAGCTCTGATGCAACAAAGAAGAAGGCGGTTACGTATTATTGCAGCCAAACACGTCATCGTAGAGCAAGTACTCTACCGAAAAGCATTCGATGGAATGCTCCTATGATGTGTCAACATAGAAGAATCCTAGAAGATTCTCCATGAATCCCACATGGAATATGTGGAGGCCACTTGGCCATGCCACCGCTCAAAAAATACATCGAGTGGGCTATTTTGGCCCACTCTAGAACAGCATGAAACGCAATAGAGTTTGTAAGCACGTGTCATAAGTGCCAAGAATTATCCCATGAGATCCACATGCGGCACAAGAATCTCGCAACCAATCACTACTCCATGGCCCTTTTCTATATGGGGCCTAGATTTGATAGGGAAATTCTCTCCCTCATCCACAAATGGCCATAATTTTATAATCACGGCCTTTGAATATTGTACCAAATGTGTAGAGGCTATGCGTCTTACTCACTCACATGCACAGTTACGTAATTGCCAAGTTCATTTTAAACCAAATCGTTTGCAGAGTACGGTATCCGCAAATCATTATCTCGATAATGGAACTTATTTTAAGAATGAAGAGGTTCACAAACTATCTGATAAATTTAAGATAAGCCATCATACGGCTTCCTTGTATTACCCTCGAAGCCAACAGACGGTGAGGCAACGAACAAGACACGAAAGCCATTCTCCTTAAAAGCGTGAAAGAAAACAAATGAGATTGGCATTTGAAATTATATCGGCCTTGTGGGCCAACGTCAATAAGAACACCAACGGCAGGAGCCACTCCTTTTCACTAGTGTTCGGGGAAGAGGCGGTTCTCCCACTCGATTTTTGAAATACTCGGTCTCCGCATTTCATTACTGAGGATTACGGATGAATACACTTACAGAGAAGCATGTCTTTCCCAACTAGAAAGCCTAAATGAAACTAGGTTATATACTTGAATAGCGACATAGAGTTTATGTTGATCGGATGTGCTGATAGTACAACAAGAAGGTCTAAGAATGCGACATATATGAAGGTGATTTAGTTCTAAGGCTAGCATTTGGATCGGCAAAGAAGGCCGGCGAAGGAAGGAAATTTCGGCCCAAATGGTTGGGCCCCTACCGAGTCATGAAGGACTACGGAAATGGTGCATACCTCTTATGTATGCTAGAAGGTGAGGAATTTGGTGAAATAGTCATTTCCTTCACCTAAAGCGGTTCTACGCATAAGCGGCTAGCACTACTTATATATATTTACATTGCATCTTCACATAGATTAAGATCATTTTGTCCACTTTTTCTTACATAAATTGTGGTCAAGGAATCTATTCTCAAAGCAATTCATTACAAACTCATGATGTTGTTGGCATAAAATATTTAATCATACCTCTCCATTTTCATGATGTCATCAAATTATCTGGAATCATTTTATCAAATAAAGCTAGATATGACAAAGTCTTAACGGTAACCATACCAAGATCTGCAAGTTTATTCTCGCTTTGATTTCTTCTTAGGTAGGTTTCTTGCCTATGGTCTGCATTCTAGAAGCTTCATGGTGTCACATCTATCCCATATGTATATCTCTTTGGAAATAAGCACATACTGACGTTTTACTCAAACAAGTTAAATGTTGATCAAATAGAAAATTTTAATTTTACAAATTTCCTTGCCCCACCAACCTTCGGTGATGAGCTTGCATCTCTTACTAGTGACGTAGGGTTGGGAAAGGATGGAAATGCCCTTACTCACCTATGCTTTTCCCACGGTGTTAAACCCACGCTTCTTACTAGTAGCATGGGGCAAAGTGTAGGGAGTCCTCTTGACAAATAAATGCAAATGGTCATACACAAACAATTCAAACTTTGAAACTTTGAGTCAAAAATAAATGAATCAGATGTTCAAAATTCCAAGAGAGTTAAAATCCTAAAAACCTAGATTTTTTCTACTATGTGGCCATCTACGGATCTAAGTCTAGATAAACCACAAAGTAAGTTGCATTCTAAACTATGAAGTCACTCGGGTAGAGTAAACTTATAGCTTCCAATTTGGTTCCACCAAAGCTTTGTCATGTCTTTCAAAATACGTATCCAAAATTGCTTACAGCTTTAAGATTCAAGATCACATTATATCTACATCACCATATATCAAAGCATCATGAAAAACACAAAGGAAATAAAAAAATTACATCATTTTTCTCCATTGCATACATTCTAAAAGCATATAAACATACATTGTAGTATACATAGGAAACTAGAAATAGAAAGGAAGCTGTTAGTGTAGAATCATAGCATCCCTGGATGTTGATCGATTTCTAGTTTGATCATACTAGCGTCAGTGTGATTGCACAACATGGAATCCTTTCTCCAAGTGTGGGACTTGCAACAATGAGAAAGGAATCTCCAGAGAAGGTGGTTCCTATTCCTCTGTTCGGATGCACACGAAAATGCAGAGGGTTTACTCAAAACCTAATCTAACATACCAAGGAGACGGGGGTAAGAAGATGCATAAGAATAAACCTAAGCTAACAGAGGTGATACACCGAGGGATGAAGAACACCTTTCTTGCCAATAAACACGAGACCATTCAAATGTGATGCAACATCATGCACTGAGATAACAAAATTTGTATTGAAAGATCATGAGGATGCAAATGAACACAGAGAGGGTTGAGAATCATCCACTGAGACATGCATTACTTGCTCCAAATATTGATACAATACACTAAAAATACCAAGAGGCAAGGTTGCATTACGAGTTTTAAATGGGAGGTTTGAACTCCACAAATTCGCTGCAAAGAGAAGAGGAGGAGGGGCAAAACAAGAATTTTCCACCCTGGAAAGAAGCCCCTCCTTACAATTTATAGAAAGAATGAGAGAGGGAAGAGAGAAGAAATCCAAATCTAACCTAACCACTTCTAGGTTGCATTTAATTCATCTCATTACGGTGGTAGGTGAGAACCTCCTAGCAAAGCGGTGAACTATATTTTGCATTTAAGCTGGTTGTTGAAATGTCATTTCTGGCCATTATCACGTACTAGAGGAATTTTCGATTTTATCTCTTCCAACTGAACCAAAATGCAAGATTGACCCTAGAATCATGTAGAGAATTTTACTAGCTTTCCATTGATATAAAGAACGTGAAAATCCGAGCTTTGGATCGAAAGTTATGGCGATCTGAAGATTTAGGGAAAAAATAGGCCAAAACGGATCGGTGAAAAAAATTTGAATTTTTCCCACGCTCTACCACTTGGATGACACGTGTCAGGCTCTGATTCGTTCGTGGGTTCATCCTCTGAAAATTCCTTTTGTGCCTTTAAACTTGGACACGTGGCACTATTTTATTGGTTCGGGCCTGAGGGGCGCATTTTTACCTTGAGCCAAACACTTAGCAACTTTTCAACCTTCTGACACGTGGCACGTTCTGATTCATCTGCGGGCCTCCTTGTCTCTTTTCGGCCATCTCACCTTTTCACGTCCCATGCATCCCTCGCATACCTTTGGCCCGGATTTCCCTCGATGAAAATATCTGCGCCGGCCGATTCGGGCTTCCTTGTTCCTCTTTGTGTAAAGACACGTGGCGAGATTCCATTCGCTCTCGGCTCCTTGACTTTTCGCGTCCTTCGCGTAATTTTGGCCGGATGTCCGGACGAAAATCTCCTTTCGGCTGAGTCGGCGGTTCGCGTCCTCCGTGTACTTTTGGTCCCGGATATCCCCGAGCCGTCTGGGACAAATATCTCGAACCACCCGAAATGGGTGACTTATGCCAAATCGCTGGCGTCCGATCCGTGTCCGTGCGTACTTTTGGCCCGGATGTCCCAAACCGCGTGAAAAAAGACATTGGAAATTTTTTCCGTCTTTCGGTCGATTCAACTTTTCACGTCCCACGCGTCCAAATGTCCCAATGTCCCGACTGCTTGGCGGACTTGGCTGGCGGCTTTTCGGCCGATTCGCGCACCGAGCGTCCTAACTTTCCCACAGGACCGCATGGACTAGGACTTAGCCGATTTTCTTCATTTTTGGCCCCAAGCTTGGTTTTTTACAATTTTTTCACCTTTTCTAACTCGTTGGGTTTTCTTCTTGGATGGGAGAGTTAGAAAGAAGCCGAGGGGCCCCAAAAACATGATTTTGGGCCTTGAATCAATCTACTTGCTCGGGACTGAATAATTTGATGCATGTTATCAAAATTACCTTGAGGGGTGAATTTTGGATAACAATTTTGGCGACTCAGTGGGGTTATCTGCCTATCAGATGAAGAATGGCCAGCTTGTAGCAATCCATTGGGCATGGAGTCCATTTGATAATCTCTCGGCTGATCTAAAATTTGAAAGCTTGTATCTATGAGCCATTGAAACATTTGTTGAGCTGGTTTTCCCTGCGGCTGCAAATTCTTTTCCGAAGGCTCGATGGACTGCAAACATGCACATACTAGAAGCAATAGGACATGTGCACAAGCACTTAGGGAAATAAAAACTACTCTAACAGTGTACAATGTGCATAAGCACTTAGAGGAATGGAAATTCTAAATTAATATTTACAAGGGTGAAAAGCTATCTTTCTAGTAGCAACGTTTGAGATAGATCCCATTGACTAGAATCTGCAATTCTTCACCATCCAACTTAGCCAGTCGGAAGGCATTGCTACTTTTGCATTCAATGATCATATCACGGAAACTCCGGATGACATCAAACTTGCAATGCTTTCCTGGCTTTGCACGATCTGCATCCCATTTCAACACTAGATCTCTAATTTGGAAGGTTCTAGCCTTGGCTTTCCTATCAAAAGTCTTCTTGATCAAGGCTTGATCCTTCTCTATCACCTGGGCTGCATGCTCTCTAATTTCTTGGAGCTCCATCAATTCTGCATATCTAACCTCCATGGGTTCATCCTCGGCCCAGTTCAATTGTTTCATGAGTTCTAATGCTGGCAACTCGAGTGATATAGGTAGAACTGCTTCTTTCCCGTACACAAGCTTGTATGGAGAGCTTCCTATAGACCTCTTGGGTGTGATTCTATTGGCCCATAGGGCGGATTTGAGCTTTGAGTGCCAAGTCCTCTGATTCTCATCAAGATTCCTTCTGATGATTCTTAGTAGGTTCTTGTTCGTAGACTCGGCTTGGCCATTAACTTGAGGGTAATAGTTCGATGAAGTCTTTGAGATACACGCAATTCTTGACATCCCATTCGAGTGATCTTTGTGCTAAGGAATGCCAATGCATTATACGATATGATAGTGGCGGGGGCACAAACCTCGTGAATATCCCTTCATAGAAATCTAAGATATTAGATTCATTTGCCTCCTTGAGTGCCAGCTTTGCTTGATCCACTTGGCGAAATAATCCGTTCTTTGTAAGTATCCATTTGTGGCCTTGACTTGAATTGGGATTGATAACCCCAATGAAGTCTAATTCCCATTGCATGAATGGCTGATCCTTTGAAATTGGATGAAGGGGCAGCACTTGCTAACTTTTCTTTCCCGTGAAGAATGCACATTTCCTGCATTTCTTGACCCATGAGTAGCAATCATTGAACATCAGTAGGCCAATAGTAACCAGCTTTCATGATTTTGAGAGCTGTTACTGTGGGGCAAAGTGGCCTCCTGCTTCCCGTCGTGGAACTCGTGTAAAATTTTCTCAACTTGACATGTTCTAATGCATCTTAATAGAACACCATGGATGTCTTTCTTGAACAAGATACCATTAATGAGTACATACGGGATAACTTGTAATATAAAGTATCTCTTCTTTGCCTTGCTCACTTATGGAGGGCAAAACTTGTTTGGAGGTAATGCACCAAGTCTTGAGTCAACATGGGATGAGTGCATCATCAGCTGGTTGTTCTTGATCATTCTGTAGTAGTAGGACATCATCCTCTTCACTTTTTGACCCGTCGGTTGTTTGGAAGCGAGCTGCTCACGCAAGCCTTTGCCATGAACTAGCTTGGTCGCTTTGATTTCAATATCATATTCCATCACCTGAGTGATCCAACCTACTCTCTTTTCATTCAAATCCTTATTTAGGAGAAAGTCCTTGACACTAGCATGAGACACCAGCGGTTGAATCTTATTGTTTGAGACCAAGTGTGCGAACTTCTTCAAGCTTCGATGATGCAAGGACATGCTTTTGATGAAAGAATACTTTATTTCGTAATCTTCCAAGGTTTGACTGAAGAATGCTATGGGCTGTTCTGAACCTTCTCTATTTAGCTGTGTCAAGATAGCTGAGATTGTATCTGATCCTCCAAATGCATACAACATGAAGTCCTTTGAAAAGTCTAGGTTGATAAGAGTTGGAGCTTGTGATATTGCATGCTTGATGTTTTCAAAACTCTCTTTCCTTCTGCTGTCCATTTGAATGCCGAGACTCTTCTTCAACATTATTGTTAAAGGCTTCACAAGAGTGGCAAAATTAGGCACAAATCTGCGGACAAAGTTTATCCTTCCTAAGAAGCTTTGAAGAGATTTCTTGTGGTGTGGCAATGGAAGTGTTCGGATGGCTTCAACCCTTTCAGGATCAATTGTTAGCCCTTCCCTAGAGACAATGTGGCCCAAAAATTTGCCTTCGTGTGCCAAGAATATACACTTCTTTGGATTCAATGACACTTCGAACCTTCTACACCTCTGAAACACTTGTCTAAGGTGAAAGAGATGGTCTGCTGCATTCTTTGAGAAGACAGTGACATCATCTAGGTATACCAGTACTATATTGTTGATTAAGCCTTTGAATGCCATATCCATAGCTTGCTGAAATGTTGCTCCGGCATTTGACAGTCCAAATGGCATCTTCTTGTAAGCATACGTGCCCCATTTTGTAGTGAAGGCCATTTTGAATTGATCTTCTTCCTTCACCATTATCTGATTATAGCCTGAATATCCATCTAGCAATGAGAACCTTTCTGAACCAGCTACAACTTGCAATATTTGTTCCATTGATGGAAGCGGATAATGATCTTTGAGTGATGCTCTATTTAGATCGTGAAAGTCCACACACAATCTTATTTCTCCATTTCTCTTTCTTACCGGCACCAAGTTTACAACCCAACTTGAGTGTTTGATGGGGAAGATGATACTAGCCTCAATGAGCTTGCTTAACTCTTTTCTCATGAGAGGTTCGATATGAGGATTTACTAGCCTTTGCTTTTGCTGACAGGCTTGGATTCTGGATCCAACTCAATAGTATGTTGTGCCAACTTTGGGTTGAAACCTCTTAGATCTTTGTAAGTCCAAGCAAAGACATCTGGGAACTCTTGACAAAGCTGAACAAAATCAGATTTCTCTTGTGAGGTACTTACTTTGCCAATTTGCAATGTCTTGCCTTCTTCCACTAAAATAGGCTCTGAATCTTCACCCTTTACTTGAATGTTCGCTTTCTCCTTCCGGAACTAATCATTCGGGTTGAAGATTGAATCCAAGGTTATGAGGCCTTTTGGTAATTTGTTAGTTCTCAAGCTGCACCACTTGATCACCATACTGTTGCTCCATCTTGTCTTGATTCCTTGCAGAGAACTCAGCTTCTTCTTGTAGGAAATTAACAATTTTCTAATCATTCTCGAAGACTTGCCAACTTGTATTGTTATTCGAACAGCTGGTCTCACAACCACTTTGATATGAGGTTGAGTTTTCTCACTTTTGATACTTTCTACAACATCAAACGCAGCCCCAATTGCTGCCAGCCTGTCAGCGGCTTCATTCTTTTTCTTGGGATGGAATTGATGCTAAAAGCTTCAAAATCTTCAATAAGATCCCATACCCGATTTTTGTAGTTCTTGAGATCATTTTGGCAGCAATTTTTTTCTTGACTTGATTTATGATCAGCTCACTATCTCCAAATACTTGTAAATTCTGATGCATTTCTTCTTTGCCCGAGTGCATTCCATGAATTAAGGCTTCATACTTAGCCATTTGTATTGTTTAAGGAAAGAAAACTGAAAACGGAAAGGTGAGTAATACTTTATACCTTATGGTGAAATGAGCATAGCTCCTCCTCCCGCACCTTGTCTACTCCTTGACCCATCAAAGAACAATTTCCATACTTCATTCTTGTCTTTATGATCGGCTTAGTGATCTTTGGGGAGAGGTTGATTTTCTTCATGTAAACAATAAACTCCTAGCTCGGATTCTTCTATTTTTGATAAGGATCAAAAGCATGCACCTTGCTTGCCCATTCATCAAGAGTCAAATATGGGATGCTTCCAACCTTGGTGTCACTTCATCGGTGCTTGGATAATCTTCTTGATCAAATGTTGAGCAGGTTGGTATTGATTTGGCTTAGAGTGTAAGGATCAATGTGAAAGTTTGCGATAGGTTCGAGACCGATTGTGGCTTTGGTTCCATATCCTATTTTGAACAACATGTGTGACCAATCCACCAAAAGATAGCCTCCGATTTTAGCAGTGAAGTCTCTTGACAAGCACAATGCAAAGAGTGGTGGCAGGTCTATGACTGACACATCTTGTAACACTATTATGTTGGGACATGCATGCAGTGTGAGGCTCAAACCTTTGATTACTCCAACCGTTGTCACTGCTGTCCCATCTAATTACACTACACCCTTGGAGATGACTTCATATTGAAGCCCTAGCTGATCAGCTATTTGCTTGGGCATCACTGAGCTACTTGCCCTAGAATCAATCATGCAATTGTGCACCAATTGGTTTCCAATGATTAATGAGACATAAAAAGGAGGGGGCTTCAACATTTTACCTTGCTGTCCTCCATGATTTCCTTCAGGCTGGGCAGCATTTGTGAGTACCTTCTCTTGCATTTGGACCTGTTGATTTGAAGTTGACCAATCTTTCATGGCAGCTTGCAGTAAATCTCTTTGGCCTGGGATGGATAGTGATTCCCACATTGATATGTTTACATTTGTCTTCTTCATCTAATCAATGATACTGAATGGAGATGAAGTATCCCTCTGTTGTCCCTTGGCCTACACATTCATTCCTTGCACATGGGCAGCGAATGGCTGGCATTTGGGTTGGCCTAGGGGATATTTTAGGCAATCCTTGCATGCTTGGGATTGCATTCTATTTGCCAATAGTTTGTGGAGTGACAGAAGTTTGTGAATCACTTGGGGCCAATCACTATTCTTCACCCAAATTTCTCCTCTTTGACCTTGTGTTGGCCGCAACACTTTGAGAGGGTATTTGATTCATGCCACAAAAATCTTCAGCTTGCCAATTGACAAGAGTAGTTTCGTTCGGAGATGTTCCTTGCTGAGGTGCTTCTTGCTGCTGATCCTCTTCGTGGCTGGACTCTTGCGACCCACCAATGGTTTGCACCATAAGAGCTGATTTAATGCACGCAGGAAAGCACATTGATTGGTTATGTGGTGACGGCACAGAAGCACCAATCATATTCTTGGGCCATGTTATTTTGCACCTTTGGTACCAAAGCTCGGATGCGAGATGCAACATTGGGGTTATAGGGCTGAAATGGTCTATTAGCGGGAGGCCTTATTTGGCTTTGATTTTGATTTGTAGCCTGAGTTGGTAACCTATTTTGTTGGTATGGGGCCTAGCCTAGTAATCTTTGCGCTTGAGGCTGATACGGTCTACCACTTTGAGCTTCTTTGTCTTTTGATAGTGACCAGCTCATTTCCCAAATTTTGCAATTATTTCATGACCTCTTGGAGTTCATTTGAAGCACTAGAGGATGAAGTAGAAGTCTCATTTGAACTTTGATTTCTAGGAATGGGAATAGGAGCCAAAGTGGGTGCTTGACTAGTGCTTGTATTTTCTAAGTTTCGATACAAGGGAATGGGAGGCCTAGGGGCCAGTTTTCTTGAATAAGACAGCTCTAATGGAAATGCTATAAAGCAGCGAGTAAGGTTGTGCCTCCCATAGATTGAATTAACATAGAAATATCAGAATTCAAAGCCTTAAGATAGTATAGAAAAGTACCTTACGCTCATCGGGCCTTACTGCCCCTTTGGAGTCCTCTCCCAAGACCTTTGAAATCTGAAGTTGAAGTCAGTCAGCTGCTCGTTGGGAGCTCTCTTGATAGTTGTCAATTGTTCTAGTAGAGACAAATTGTCTCCCTTTTCCCCAAACTGCTCATGGAGAACTATGCATAACTGATTCCAATTTGTGATAGAACCAGCTCCAAGGCTCCTAAACCATTGCAATGCCTTCCCTTTGAATGAAGATGCCAACAATTTGACAGCCACATCCATTTCATTTATCTCATGGATTGCCTAAGACGTTAGCAATGTCTTTGACATGATCACCAGGAGTGGTATGATTTTCTCCAGTGAAAAATGGAATGTTCTTCAATGCTGCAATTGGAACTGGATTCTGTGCATTGAGGGCAAGTGGGCTGCTGCCAGTGAAGTTGACAAAGGGATTTGGTGGTTGTGCCATTCTGATTGGCCTGAGAACCCTTGTTGATGCGAGAAAAGGTCTACCAGGTGGAGGTGTAGACAAAGTCGGTTAGGTGGAGATGGTGATCTTTGAGCTCTTCTTCCCCTTCTTTCTCTACCTGGAGATAGGTGCAGATAAACAAACAATCCTTCCTCCCTAGTTCTTGACACAGTCCTGTATTCTTCTCATAAATTTTCCAGCTTGACCTGATGAAACCAGCGGATTATGTCTCTTTTGGAGTCACCAGATGTGCGATTTTAAAGCTCCTTCAAAGCTGGAACTTACAACAAGTGCACATCGATCTTGTTGCAATGAAAGTAAAGACCTCTAAGGTCCCACCGGCGTGCAAAAACTGTTAGTGCAAAATCACAGCACCCCTGGATGTTGATCAAATTTCTAGTTTGATCATACTAGCATCCAGTGTGATTGCACAACATGGAATCCTTTCTCCAAGTGTGGGACTTGCAAAAATGAGAAAGGAATCTCTAGAGAAGGCTGGTTCCTATTCCTCTGTTCAGATGCACACGAAAAATGTAGAGGGTTTACTCAAAACCTAATCTAACTTGCCAAGGAGACAGGGTAAGAAGATGCATAAAAATAAACCTAAGCTAACAGAGGTGATACACCAAGGAATGAAGAACACCTATCTTGCCAATAAACACAGACCATTCAAATGTGATGCAAGATCATGCACAGATAACAAAATTTGCAGTGAAAGATCAGGAGGATGCAAATGAACACAGAGAGGGTTGAGAATCATCCACAGACATGCATTACTTGCTCCAAAGATCAATATAATACACTACAAAATTCCAAGAGGCAAGGTTGCATTACAGTTTTAAATGGGAGGTTTGAACTCCACAAATTCATCTACCAAAGAGAAGAAGGGAGGGGCAAAACAAGAATGTTCCACCCTTGGAAAGAAGCCCCTCCTTACAATTTATAGGAAGAATGAGAGAGGGAAGAGAGAGGAAATCCAAATCTACCCCAACCACTTCTAGGTTGCATTTAATTCATCTCATTATGGTGGTAGGTGAGAACCCTAGCAAAAGTGGTGAACTGTATTTTGCATTTAAGCTGGTTGTTGAAACGTCATTTCTGGCCATTATCACGTGCCAGAGGAATTTTTTGATTTTCTCTCTTCCAACTAAACCAAAATTTAAGATTGACCTGGTATCATGTATAGAATTTACTAGCTTTCCATTTATATAAGGAACGTGAAAATCCGAGCTCGGATCGAAAGTTATGGCGATCTCGAAGATTTAAGGCAAAAATAGGCCAAAAGCGGATTGGCCAAAAAATTTGATTTTTTCCCACGCTCTACCACTTGGATGACACGTGTTAGGCTCTGATTCTTTCAATGGGTTCATCCTCGAAAAATCCTTCAATGCCTTTAAACTTGCACACGTGGCACTATTTTATTGGTTCGGGCACGAGGGGTATTTTTACCTTGAGCCAAACACTTAGCAACTTTTCAACCTTCTGACACGTGGCACGTTGATTCATCCACGGGCCTCCTTGTCTCCTTTTGGCCATCCGGCCTTTTCGTGTCCCACACGTCCCTCGCGTACCTTTACCGGATGTCCCTAGATGAAAATCTCCTGCTTCGGCCGCTGATTCGGGCTTCCTTGTTCCTCTTTGCGGTGAAGACACGTGGCGAGATTCCATTCGCTCTCGGCTCCTTCACTTTTCGCGTCCTCTATGTAATTTTGGCCCAGATGTCCGGATGAAAATCTCACCTTGGCCGAATCAGCTGGTTCACGTCCTCCACGTAATTTTGGCGGATGTCCCCCAAACCGTCTGGGAAAAATATCTCGAACCGCCGAAATGGTGACTTGTGACAAACTGCGATCCGGCGTCCGCAGCGTACTTTTCACTCCGGATGTCACAATCCGCGTGAAACAAAAGACTTTGGAAAAATTTTCCCTCTTCGGCCAATTCATCTTTTCGCGTCCCATGCGTCCCAATGTCCCAACTGTCCCAGCTGCTCGCGGTTATCTGGCGGCTTTTCGGTCAATTCGCACGCCCGACGTCCCAACATCCCACACGCCTGCCGCTGGACTAGGACTTAGCTGATTTTCTTCATTTTTTAAGCCCCAAGCTTGGTTTTTGCAATTTTTTAAAGCTTTTCTAACTCGTTGGGTTTTCCTCTTTGATGGGAGAGTTAGAAAGAAGCAAAGGGGTCCCAAAACATGATTTTGGGCCTTGAATCAATCTACTTGCTCGGGTTGAATAATTTGATGCATGTTATCAAAATTACCTTGAGGATGAATTTTTGATAACTTGAAACCATGAGTGCCAAGATTTTGATCCAAAATAAATACATATATAGAAATGATCAATGTTTATATCTGATGCCATCATGCACTAAGCATGGTCAAAATGCTCAAAGAGCTCGTGATATACAAAAGAATATATAAAACAAAATCTACAAGAGGCAGTCGCCTCTCAATCCCTACGTGACCCCTTTGAAGGTGCATGCCCATGCCAAGGTCTCCGGCTACACTAGCACTCGAATGTATGGAGGGCTCAGGGTCTGAGGAGCAGCCGCTGTGATCTCACCACGAGAATGGCTCCTCATCGGACACTCGGCCGTCCCTATACCCCGCTAGCTCGGTGCGAAGGAGTCGATACCATCACGGCCACATGCTAGACTAGAGAAAAGATGTCGGTATGCCTGCATGTCTTTGAAGGCTCCACAACATCTACGGACAGCTCTGCACGGGTCCACATCCATGGGGATCATCGGGGAATCGATACATACCCCCGGATCAAATCCCGCCACTCATCAACAATCTCTGCAAACAAAGGAGAAAACAAATTAGAAACTAAATAAGAAATTAAAAGATACAAGATAACAACTAAGGAGAACCTACAAATAAACATTAAAAGGGAGAAAGGGTAACTTACTGGATCACGAGCCTCAGGGATGAGTCACTTCAGGATCGGCACCGAAGCCACGGATGCCGGCTGTCGACCGAGGGCTACTCTTGTGGCGAGAGCAACGTATCACCCCATAGCGGACTCATCCTCTCCACCATGGCCCCAGGAGAGTGGCTCCTCACGAAACTAGAGTCACCCTCTCTGCGCTCTGGTCGGCCCTCTCTACTGTTTAATATCTTGAGTGTCATGCCACTTAGAATCACTGTCATCGGTCTCCTCCGCGACCCTCCCTCTGTAAACTCCTCGGACTCGAGTCAATATCAATAGGGTCATCGCTGCTATGAGCGGGGCCGCAAGCAATACGAAGCAAAGGTGCTCGAGGTGCACCGGCTCTCCCTCAGCACGTCTTATCCTACTGCCAGCTGCATGGGAATGCCGGGAGTAACCACTATCCGACCTCGGCCTCTGCTAGGCCCCCCCTCAGCCTCACGGACTGATCGCCCTAGGCCGGTGCCCTTTGGGAAGCATACCCATATATGGTAGGCCAAGCTGGCTTTGAGGAACCCGACCAAAGGGGTGCACCTCTACTCATCCCACTCTATCAATGAGCTACCTGTGGTGGAGCAGGAGATCAAGGTAAGAGTCTCCTCGCCCCATATGCCCGCCATAGTCTAATACGGTGTCGCCTCCATGTCGGCAGTAGTCAGGGAGGAAACTGGCTGATGAGGTGCTCTAAGCACCGACATGTCTGTCCATCTGGCTGCCCTAACAGCTCCAGGATCTGCCACCTCCACACCCCTGCCATAAGGGATGAAATGCTCATAAACCCAACTCATGACTAGAGTCGGGTGGCTCAATGACTGCCCCTGTAAATGGACCACCCTGTATAGATCATGGTAGGTGGTCCCAAGAATGTCTGCTCCCCAAGCGTATATCTGACTGTGCCCCTCTATCTGTGTAATAATGGGGGCCCAAAGTATAATAATGTGTCCCCTCCCTTGTCCCCGATCAATCTCGAGGCAAGGATCCCCATGATGGCCTGTCGAAATACGGGGATGGGAAAAGAAGGAATAGATCAAACTCTCACCCCCTTCTTTGACCCCATGGAGATGGCTGCATCTCCCATATATATCGCCCTTTGTGCGATACACCGTGCCCGTGAGCTGTTGTCTCTAAAGTGAGTCACCTCCCGATGATCGGGACCCCCAGAATATGATAGACATCCTCCAATGTAATGGTCCACTCACCACGGACCCCTGGCAATCGGAAGGTGTTCCGATCTACATCCTAGTATGAGAATAGGTCACAAAGGATGTGACTAGATGGTGCAACATGAGGCACGCGCGATATGCGCAGTATGCCAGCCCTCTGAAGTGTGTCCTCCTCATCCTGTGAGAGGGCATCTAGTACCCCTGGGAGCCAATCACACTCCCTCTCTCTACTCCATCGGATGTACTCCTCTCTCGCCTACATACACCCAAAAACACACAAAACAGAGCAAGTTAGCATCCAAGTAATACTAGAAAAACCATGTAAGCATGTAGAAATGCTAAAAAAGCAAAAACACTTTCAAAAAAAGGATTCTTTTGCATTCTGTGCAAAACCACCGCCTAAGCGAGAGAGGCTGTTTTTATAGCACATTGCCTTAAAGGCGGAAGTCGATGTAACCGCCGCCCTGACAGGCGGCGGTCGTGGTCCGGAAACCCACGTATTTTTAAACTAAAAAGGCCTAAAAAGTGTAAAAAATGGCCATATAACCTAAAAACAGAGCCTACCCAGTAGGCACCCCCTAGGTGGACCTTTTAACACTAGCATTTTCAAAAATGATCCCCTATTACGAGTATTTAGCATTTCAAAATTAAGGGGGAAAAATAATAAAGCGAAGAAAACTAACTTTGTGATCACCGAGGTCGATGTTCCGCACGTGGAGGGATGATCTCTATCTCGATGTGGACGTTTTGACTCTACTCACGCAAGAAACCGTCACCATGGGTCCCAGAGCTCAAAATCAACCAAATCGTCTCACCATGAAATGAATAGGAAAATGGGCCCACTTTCATACATATAACACTCTGTTTCGTGTTAAAATGAATTTTCACGGAGTTTGGAGCTGACGGAGGTAAGTTCTTATCCCTGCACAAATGGTATGTTCTCATTCCCTGTTATTCTTAGCGTTTATTTTTCAAACTATTGTATCTATCTGCACTTGAGTTATCTTTTCATTTGCGAGTCAGGGAATATTGGATGGCGTCATTTCAACACACATGACGTATCAAGTAAAACTTCTAACTTCCCATTTGGGACTGCCATACTCGGACCCACCATTTAGCGCCTCTTTATGGCTAAAACACTTCTCCAAGGGGGCAATATACGTACCCAAAATTGTAAGGTTTAAGTCTGCCCGGAACAACGTGACAAATGCCCCAATGATGATACTGAGTCTCCTCATGAGGTGTTCGAGAATAACTGGAAAGATCTCAGTATGTGTTAACATCCCACATGCCCCGCTTAGTCCCTGTGTCCTTTGTTTTTCCCTTTTCCCTCTTTTCTTGGCCTTTTGCTCTTTGGTGTGAAACCGCTGCCCTCCTGCTCGGAGCGGTGGTCCTTTACACGTTTTCCAAAAGTTTTTAACATGACTCGCATAAAAATCAGCGATTCACCGACTTTCGGACTTTAGGCTTGAATAATATGACATTTACTAGAAAATCTGGTTCATCTCCTCGAGATGCTACTTAGACAACAAATTAGCGGAAAATCGGACCCATACGGTCTTAGATGATGAACAATCAATACGTTATCCTAGAGTGAACAACACTCTGGGTATGTACCCATATGTAGGGAGGTTTACAAACACAACCCGAGGTCTCTTTCCAAGAAAATACCTCTACGCCACTTTGCATATAGGAAATACATGTTGGAGAAAATTGGCGGGACAGCGATCAGTTCATAGTAGGATATCACATGCCTATACTGACACCGGGGTATACAAAAACACCACTAAGGCAAAGCACCGTGACTTCACCAAATGAAGTCATTTCAACGTTAGTAGAAAAAGTGAGAGGGTTAGAACTTGCTCAAGCAAGTCAAAATTTTCTATTCATGCAAACAGGAAGTTCTAATCCTCCACACCATCCTAGCCTAGTAGATCTCCTCACGAGGATTAGGCACGTTAGGCATGCCTCCTCGGTATTCACAACAAACACCAACTAGACCCATCATCTCTAACACCATTCCTCTAGGTCTAGTATCAAACAATCCATTCCTGGACAATACCCCGTCATACTTAAACATGTACTCCAAATCACCACAAGGAGATATGTTCTCATCTCCCGGCATTTTTGCTCAAACATAGGGACTTCCTTATGCCCCTACCAACACATACTGTTGTGCCTTATCAACAACCCATCCCAAAACCACTCCCTCAAAGAACAACTATCAATGGTGAAACCTATGTGATAGGGACTTATTGAGAATATTTGAAAGAGCCCTTAGATTTTACCATACGAAGCATCATGCTTCCAAGACCTCTTCTGATTTACCCAAGTTCAAAGGTGAGGGAGATCCAAATGCACATATCAGGCTTACGCCACGCCTATACGAGAACTACTCCTTGGGATGGGGTTATTGCTAAAATATTCCCCAAAACTATGGAAGGTATCGCTCTTGAATGGTATTATAGAATACCTTAGGCTTTCATCCATTCATTTAAACAACTTGTATCGAGTTCATTAAGGCATTTGACATGAACAAGCTGTTAGAAGAACAGGAATCGGGAGTTCTTACACATCAAACAAGAACACAACGAATACTCGCCCATTTCATCCAAGGTGGCGTCATGAGTCCTTTATTCCATAGAAAGTGCACCAAACATGGATCAAATGGAACTATGTGATTTATTCCTTCATTCGCTTAGCAAAGAAGTGAAGGAAGAAGTCTAGAAGTTCCATTACGAACTTACGATGAAGTACTAGAGAGTGCTCTTGAATAGATCAAGTAGCAATTGATAGTGGTTGTAAGACATATGGAGAAAATGGGAGGTTAATCACCCCGATCAGAACACTTCAAGTTATCCCACCACCACAAACGTCAACCAAGGACCTAAAATCCTTAACAAAAATCGGGGTGTAACAACGGATGGAGTAACCGATCAGCCCAAAAAGGTAAATGTTGTCAATAATCCATCATAAACAAATAACAAATGAAACAACAAATTTACCTCGACAATCAATACAATGGATTTTAACCATCCACAACAACAACAAAAACGGTGAAATCCCATACAAGGGCCAAGCCAAAACTCATTTGGTTATCAAAACCAATATCAAAGCGAAACAACAAATGCAAAACTTTAATCATAATAGGTAATAGTTTGATAAGAGTTTTGAAGCCACAATATATCGCCTAAACCAACAAACTAGGAATTACAATCCCAATTCATATTGTGGTTTCCACAAAATTTGAGGTCATGATACTAGAACGTCTTTGTGACTACAATAAATTCATGCAACGTTTTCCGGAAGAACAAAGACAATTCTTCACGATTTTATTTTTGGTAGATCCCGTGTCACCACCACCAAATACGCACGCAGGGCGTTTCCCCTCGAATGCTCCCTTAATATGTTCAACGATCCACTCCCAAATCATGATAATAATAGACTAAATCCAACTGGGATGAACAAAGGCGTAATGACGGGAAATAATGATCATGAAGCCTCGACTTCACTAAATCCATTAGTTTCGCCACAATTAGGAAATCGGCGGAGACCCAAGATAGTCGGTTTAATAGAACTAGACGTTGAACTACCTATCGAAGCTATAACAAGAACACGAAATAGTTCTCTCAACACGGCCCAAGTCACTTTCCGAAGCAGATAAGAGTCAACAAATAGTAGAAAAACCAAGTAGGTGCCTATGATTTAATTAACGACCTAACAAAACCTTCTTGCACATTTCATTTTTAGACTTACTAAAAACTCTCCCGCTCACGAGGCTACTCTTTTAGAAGCATTAGGTTTAGGTCATTTAATTAACATCATTCCACCTCTGAAACACGGGTAAATCATGTGGACTTTTATGTTCATCCTCCGGGGACAGTAGGACAAGGATGTCGAATTCATATTGAAATAAGTAAAATGCCTACAGATGTTGATATTGCATGCCGAGGCGATCCAGCCTTACACTTACAAGTATGGGTTTATAATAACTACGTAAAATGAGCAATGGTTGATGATGGGGCCACAGTTAACATAGTCCCCTTCTCTTTCCTTCAAAAATTAGGATATGGGGAAACAAACTGTTCCACCACTCGAAATACATTGAGAGGCTATGATAGCCTTAAAGCCACTTCGATTATAACTATAATACTACCGGTCACCTTAGGACCCAAAACAATCTTGACTGAGTTTTATATTATAGATTAGGAAACTAATTATAATATGATCCTCGGCTAAACCATGGATACTGAGGGCGAATGAAGGCAATCCGTTCTACGTTATTCCAAGAAGTAAGATTCTTGCATCTAAGAAAGGTGTTTGTAGCCAAAGGTGATCCAAAACCTTCGATATACACCTAGATGACTTAAAGAAGAGGCAGTGTGCACTGAATTTGAACTTCCAACAAAACAACTTAATAAACCCACCGACGCAAAACCGGAGGAGAAGTTGGTACCTACAACGGATCTTGAGACTATGAATCTAGTCAAGACAATCCCGACCCTAAAAAAGCGAGGCTAACATTGTAGAAAGCAGTATCATTAGGAACTACTTGAAAAAATCGTTGAATTACTAGAACAGGATCTACCAATGTTTCTACCATTTGATTCTGTGGGCATGGGAAATTCCCTAGGTGTTGGTTCTCTTCTAAGTGAGGATCTCTTTATGGTGGAAGTGGAATGCGCAAACACAACAAATATCCCAAACATCCATATTCCCACTAAATATTGGACTCTCCATTTTGATGGAGCTAAATGCCGTTATGGAGTGGGGCTGGTGTAATCTTCACTTCCCTAAAGGAAAGGTCCTACCATTCACCTTCAAACTCAATTTCGAATGTACAAACAACAACGCCTGAATACAAAGCCCTCCTCCTTGGCCTCATTTTAGCCAAGAGGATCGGTATTAATAACATCGAGTATTAGGAGACTCACAATTGGTAGCAAACCAAGTCTCTCGAGATATATGAAACCAAATCCGAGCATTTATAGCTTTGCGAAAAATCCGTATTAGATTTAAGCAAGGAATTTGACTTCATATCAATTGAAACAATCCATGAGAAGAAAATCTTCTCACCGATTCAATAGAAACTTCCGCATCACGTTTTACTCCAAGCAATAAGTTAGAGGATACCCGTTTCATAGTATCCCTTCATGATGAACCATTTATAAAGACAACGACAAATTCTCTTTTAAACAAAAATGAATCTACTATCCTAGACCATGTTGATGGTGATATGGCCACTTTGGATTACTTAAATGCCTATGCGGCACTACATCTCTCCTATGATATGATATATTTGTCCTTAATTCCACCATCATCTTCTTATCATGCGGAAATCCCATAATGGAACCTAGCATATACGGTAGAAAGTGTGGACGATTTGGATTTACCTCCATTTACCACCGAGTTTGAAGAAGGTAATGCCTCTTTAATCGAAGAAACAATTGATGTTAACATCGGAACGGAGGATGAACCAAAAATATTGAAATTAGGGTCCTTGTTAACCCCAGAAGAAGTAGAAATACACACTCAGATCCTCAAGGAACATCAGAAAGATTTTGCATTTAATTATAAGGAAATGACAGGCGTTGCACCACACATTGCAGTGCATAACCTCATCACTAAATCTGATGCAAAACTAGTTAAACAAAAATCAAGACCCATGAAACCCAAGGTGGCTCTCATGGTGAAAGACGAAATAATAAAACTCCTACAAGTAGGGTTCATAGAACCAATTGATTACTCTCAATGGGTATCTAATATTGTTCCCGTTCTCAAAAAGAATGGGAAGATACGTATCTGCATAGATTTCGAGACATTAACAAAGCATGTCCTAAGGACGACTTCCCATTACCATCCATAGATGTCATTGTTGATGCAACAGCTGGATTTGAACTCTTGTCTCTCATGGATGGATTCTCAGATACAATCAAATCAGAATATCTGAACAAGACCAAGCCAAAACCACGTTTATAACTCCTTGGGGAACCTATTGTTATGTTGTTATGCCATTTGGCCTCAAGAACGCTGGTGCTACGTACTAGCGAGCTATGACATATATATTCCACGATTTAATTCATAAAATCATGGAATCCTACGTAGATGACTTGTTGGCTAAGGCCAAGAAGCGTTGTGACCATCCGGAAGTACTCCGCGTCATTCTTTCACGCCTAATAGAATACTTGAGTCATGCTAAATCCAGAGAAACGTAACGGGAGGAAAGCTCCTAGGTTACATCATATCATCATGAGGGATAGATGTTGATCCAACCAAAATTGTTTGTACTCGAAATGGTCCCACCTTGAATGAATCTGGAATCAGTCATTTCTCGAGAAACCGGGTGCAATCTAGAGATTTATCCTAGACTTAAGCTTTGCCATTCATCCAATCAACAATTTACTCAAGAAGGATTATAGCATTGATTGGACTAAAGACTGCAATGAAGCCTTTGATGCGATTAAGCGTTTCTGTTGTCACCACCTAAGCTAATGCCACCTAAACTAGACAACCCATTAATTTTGTATTCACGAGCTACCGATGTCTCATTTGGCACGTATGTTGGCCCAAGAAGATGATGAAAAGAGGAACGTGTAATTTATTTCATTAGTCGAACATTACTTGACTATGAAACAAGTTATACATAGGCAGAATGAGAATGCTTTGCTATAGTCTTTGCTACTAAACGCTTAAGACACTATATGCTTGAATCAAGCGAGAGTCATGGTAAAAACGAACCATTTACGAACTTTCCTCACACAAGGATCCTTGTCTAAAAAGGTTGGGCGTTTTATAACCTTAATGGGGGAATTCGAATTAACATTTGTAAATCAGAAGTCGGTTAAAGGAAAAATCATCGTAGATTGGTTAGCGGATAACCCATTAGATGGAGGTGATTTAGTAGATTTAGACTTTCCAGATGAGTGTGTATACTACATCGAAATCTGACCCTCTATCTCTGAGTGTCCTTTGTACACTGATATCATTAATTATATCATGGACCATACGTACCCAGAAGGAGCTACACCGCAACAAAGAAGACGGTTACGTATTATTGCAGCCAAATACATCATCATAGAGCAAGTACTCTACCGAAAAGCATTCGATGGAATGCTCCTAAGATGTGTCGACACAGAAGAATCCAAGAAGATTCTCCATGAATCCCATAGTGGAATATGTGGAGGCCACTTCAAAGTGGCCATGCCACCACTCGAAAATACATCCAAAGTGGGCTATTTCTGGCCCACTCTAAAACATGACGCAATAGAGTTTTACGCAGTGTCATAAGTGCCAAGAATTCTCCCATGAGATCCACATGTCGGCACAAGCTCGCAACCAATCGCTACTCCATGGCCCTTTTCTATATGGGGCCCTAGATTTGATAGGGAAATTCTCTCCCTCATCCACAGATGGCCATAATTTTATAATCACGGCCTTTGAATATTTTACCAAATGGGTAGAGGCTATGCCTCTTACTACACGTACTGGCCGTAATCGCCAAGTTCATTTTAAACCAAATCGTTTGCAGGTACGGTATCTCATAAATCATTATCTCCGATAATGGAACTTCTTTAAGAATGAAGAGGTTCACGAACTATGCAATAAATTTAAGATAAGCCACCATACGACTTCCTTGTATTACCCTCAAGCCAACGGATAGGCCGAGGCGACGAAAAAGACACTGAAAGCCATTCTCCTTAAAAATGTCAAAGGAAACAAATGAGATTGGCATTTGAAGTTATATCTGACCTTGTGGGCCCACCAAACCTCAATAAGAACACCAACGGGAGCCACTCCTTTTTCACTAGTGTTCGGGGCAGAGGCAGTTCTCCCACTTGAGGTTGAAATACCCAGTCTCCGCATTTCATTACAAGGGATTCTGGATGAAGACGCTTACAGAGAAGCACGTCTTTCCCAACTAGAAAGCCTAGATGAAACTAGGTTAGATGCTGAATAGCGACATAGAGTTTATGTTGACCGGATGTGCCGGCAGTACAACAAGAAGGTCTATGAATGCGACATATACGAAGGTGATCTAGTTCTAAGGCTAGAAAGCTAGATCGATAAGCGAGACCGGCGAAGGAAGGAAATTTTGGCCCAAATGGTTGGGCCCATACCGAGTCATGAAGGACTACGGAAATGGTGCATACCTTTTTATGTACGCTATAAGGTGAGGAATTTGGTGAAATAGTCAATTCCTTCACCTCAAGCAGCCTAGCACTACTTATATATATTTACATTGCATCTTCATATAGATTAAGATCATTTTGTCTACTTGTTTCTTACATAAATGGTGATCAAGGACTCTATTCTCAAAGCAATTCATTACAAACTCATGATGTTGTTGGCATAAAATCTCTAATCATACCTCTCCATTTTCATGATGTCATCAAATTATCTCGGAATCATTTTATCAAATAAAGCTAGATATGACAAAGTCTTAACGGTAACCATACCAAGATCTGTAAGTTTATTCTTTCTTTGATTTCTTCTTAGGGTAGGTGTCTTGCCTATGGTCTGTTCTAGAAGCTTCATGGTGTCACATCTATCCCATATGTATATCTCTTTGGAAATAAGCACATACTGACGTTTTACTCAAACAAGTCAAACGTTGATCAAACAGAAAATTTTAATTTTACATTTCCTTGCTTCCCACCAACCTTCGGTGATGAGCTTGCATCTCTTACTAGTGATGTAGGGTTGGGAAAGGATGGAAATGCCCTTACTTTCCTATGCTTTTCCCATGGTGTTAAACCCATGCTTCCTACTAGTAGCATGGGGCAAAGTGTAGGGAGTCCTCATGACAAATAAATGCAAATGGTCATACACAAACAATTCAAAATTTGAAACTTTGAGTCAAAAATAAATGAATCAGATGTTCAAAATTCCAAGAGAGTTAAAATCCTAAAAACCCAAATTTTGTCTACTATGTGGCCATCTACGGATCTAAGTCTAGATAAACCGCAAAGTAAGTTGCATTCTAAACTATGAAGTCACTCGGGTAGAGTAAGCTTGTAGCTTCCAATTTGGTTCCACCAAAGCTTTGTCTGTCTTTCATCACTATCATTTTAGCACATTTCATAACTTGTGCCCTTCTTGACTCTTGGTGATAAGCCCTCGCATCTTACTAGTTGCGTGGAGTTAGGAGTGGGGCAAGTTTATCTGTTCATCATACTAGTTTGTATTCATCACTTTGCAAAACACACATGAGGTATCCAAAATTTCTTACAGAAGCTAAGATTCAAGATCACATTATATCTACATCACCATATATCAGCATCATGAAACACAAAAGGAAATAAAAACATTTACATCATTTGTTCTCCATTGCATACATTCTAAAAAGCATATAAACATACATACGTAGTATACATAGGAAACCTGGAAATAGAAAGGAACTGTTAGTGTAGAATCAAAGCACCCTTTGGATGTTGATCAAATTTCTAGTTTGATCATACTAGCTTGAGTGTGATTGCACAACATGGAATCCTTTCTCCAAGTGTGGGACTTGCAAAAATGAGAAAGGAATCTCCAGAGAAAGGCTGGTTCCTATTCCTCTGTTTCGATGCACACGAAAATGCAGAGGGTTTACTCAAAACCTAATCTAACTTACCAAGGAGATAGGGTAAGAAGATGCATAAGAATAAACCTAAGCTAATGAGGTGATACACCGAGGAATGAAGAACACTGTCTTGCCAATAAACACAGACCATTCAAATGTGATGCAAGATCATGCACGGATAACAAAATTTGTATTGAAAAATTAGGAGGATTCAAATGATCACAGAGAGGGTTGAGAATCATCCACATACATGCATTACTTGCTCCAAATATTTATACAATACACTAAAAAAGACCAAGAGGCAAGGTTGCATTACAGTTTTAAATGGGAGGTTTGAACTCCACAAATTCGCCTACCAAAGAGAAGAAGGGAGGGGCAAAACAAGAATGTTCCACCCCTGGAAAGAAGCCCCTCCTTAAAATTTATAGGAAGAATGAGAGAGGGAAGAGAGAGGAAATCCAAATCTACCCCAACCACTTCTAGGTTGCATTTAATTCATCTCATTATAGCGGTAGGTGAGAACCCTAGCAAAAGTGGCGAACTATATTTTGCATTTAAGCTGGTTGTTGAAACGTCATTTCGGGCTATTATCACGTGTGAGGTGTTTTTGATTTTCTCTCTTCCAACCTGAAAAAAAATGCATGATTGGCCCCAAAATCATGTAGAGAATTTTACTAGCTTTCCATTGATATAAGAAACGCGAAAATCTAAGCTTTGGATCAAAAGTTATGGCGATCTCAAAATTTAGGGCAAAAACAAGCCAAAAAGGATCGGTGAATTTTTTTGAATTTTTCCCGCGCTCTACCACTTGGATGACACATGTCAAGCTCTGATTCATTTGTGGGTTCATCCTCTGAAAATTCCTTTCGTGCCTTTAAAATTGGACACGTGGCACTATTTTATTGGTTCGGGCCTGAGGGGTGCATTTTTACCTTTAGCCAAACACTTAGCAACTTTTCAACCTTCGACACATGGCACGTTCGATTCATCCGCGCGCCTCCTTGTATCCTTTCGGCCATCTCGCCTTTTCGTGTCCCTCGCGTACCTTTGGCCCGGATGTCCCTAGACCAAAATATCCTGCTTCGGCCGATTCGGGCTTCCTTGTTCCTCTTTGCGGTGAAGACACGTGGCGAGATTCCATTCACTCTCGGCTCCTTTGGCTTTTCGCATCCTCCACGTAATTTTGGCCCGGATGTCCCGGACAAAAATCTCCTGCTTCAGCCGAATCGGCCGGTTCGCGTCCTCCGCGTACTTTTGGCCGGGTGTCGCAAACCATCTGGGACAAATATCTCTGAACCGCTCGAAATGGAATGACTTGCGCCAAACCGGCCAATCCATGTCCCGCGCGTACTTTTGGCCCGGATGTCCCAAACCGCGCGAAACAAAATACTTAGGAAATTTTTTCACTCTTCGGTCGATTCAGCTTTTCGCGTCCCACGTGTCCAAATGTCTCACTGTCTTGCTGCCAAGCACTGTCTGGACTAGGACTTAGCCGATTTTCTTCATTTTTTGGCCCCAAGCTTGGTTTTTTGCAATTTTTCACCTTTTCTAACTTTGTTGGGTTTTCTTCTTTGATGGGAGAGTTAGAAAGAAGTTTGAGGGGGCCCAAAAACATGATTTTGGGCCTTGAATCAATCTACTTGCTCGAGACTGAATAATTTGATGCATGTTATCAAAATTACCTTGAGGGGTGAATTTTGGATAACAATTTTGGTGACTCAGCGTGGTTATCTTCTGTCGGATAAAAATGGCCAACTGCTTGTAGCAATCCATTGGGCATGGAGTCTGTTTGATAATCTCTCAACTGATCTGAAATTTGAAAGCTTGTATCAATGAGCCATTTGAACATTTGTTGAGTTGGTTTTCTCATGCTGTAAATTCTTTTCTCAAGGCTCGATGGATCTGTAAACATGCACATACTAGAAGCTAATACGACATGTGCATAAGCACTTAGGAAAATAAAAACTACTCTAACATCGTACAATGTGCATAAGCACTTAGAGGAATGGAAATTCTAAATTAATATTTACAAGGGTGAAAAGCTATCTTTCTAGTAGCAACGTTTGAGATAGATCCCATTGACCGGAATCTGCAATTCTTCACCATCCAACTTAGCCAGCCGGAAGGCATTACTACTTTTGCATTCAATGATCATGTATGGGCCACTCCAGATGGCATCAAACTTGGAATGCTTTCCGGCTTTGCACGATCTGCATCCCATTTCAACACTAGATCTCCAATTTGGAAGGTTCTAGCCTTGGCTTTCCTATCAAAAGTCTTCTTGATCAAGGCTTGATCCTTCTCTATCACCTGGGCTGCATGCTCTCTAATTTCTTGGATCTCCATCAATTTTGCATATCTAACCTCCATGGGTTCAACCTCAGCCAGTTCCAACTATTTCATGAGTTCTAATGCTGGCAACTCGAGTGATATAGGTAGGACTACTTCTTTCCCGTACACAAGCTTGTATGGAGAGCTTCCTATAGACCTCTTGGGTGTGATTCTATCAGCCCATAGGGCGGATTTGAGCTTTGAGTGCCAAGTCCTCTGATTCTCATCAAGAGTCCTTCTGATGATTCTTAGTAGGTTCTTGTTCGTAGACTTGGCTTGGCCATTACCTTGAGGGTAATAGTTCGATGAAGTATCGAGATACACGCAATTCTTGACAGCCCATTCAAGTGATCTTTGTGCCAAGGAATTCCAATGCATTTTCTCCGATATGATAGTGGCAGGGGCACCAAACCTCGTGACTATCCCTTCATAGAAATCTAAGATATTAGATTCATTTGCCTCTTTGAGTGCCACTGCTTCGGTCCACTTGGTGAAATAATCCGTTGCTGTAAGTATCCATTTGTGGCCTTGACTTGAATTGGGATTGATAACCCCAATGAAGTCCAATCCCCATTGCATGAATGTCTGATCCACTGAAATTGGATGAAGGGGCAACGCTGCTAACCTTTCTTTCCCCGTGAAGAATGCACATTTCCTACATTTCTTGACCCATGAGTAGCAATCATTGAACATAGTAGGCCAATAGTAACCAGCTTTCATGATTTTGAGAGCTGTTACTCATGGGGCAAAGTGGCCTCCTGCTTCCCCGTCATGGAACTCGTGTAAAATTTTCTCAACTTGACATGTTCCAATGCATCTTAATAGAACACCATGGATGTCTTTCTTGAACAAGATACCATTAATGAGTACATACGGGATAGCTTGTAATCTAAAGTATCTCCTCTTTGCCTTGCTCACTTCTGGAGGGCACAAACCTGTTTGGAGGTAATGCACCAAGTCTTGAGTCCAACATGGGATGAGTGCATCATCAGTTGGTTGTTCTTGATCATTCTGTAGTAGTAGGACAACATCCTCTTCACTTTTGACTCGTCTGGTTGTTTGGAAGCGAGCTGCTCACACAAGCCTTTGCCACAAACTAGCTTGGTCGCTTTGATTTCAATATCATATTTCATCACCCGAGTGATCCAACCCGCTCTCTTTTCGCTCAAATCCTTGTTTAGGAGAAAGTCCTGACACCACTTGAGACACCAACAAGTTGAATCTTATTGTTTGAGACCAAGTGTCCGAACTTCTTCAAGCTTCTGATGATGGCAAGGACATGCTTTTCGATGAAAGAATACTTTATTTCGTAATCTTCCAAGGTTTGACTGAAGAATGCTATGGGCTGTTCTGAACCTTCTCTATTCAGCTGTGTTAAGATAGCTGAGATTGTATCTGATCCTCCAAATGCATACAACATGAAGTCCTTTGAAAAGTATGGGTTGATAAGAGTTGGAGCTTGTGATATTGCATGCTTGATGTTTTCAAAACTCTCTTTTCCTTCTGTTTTCCATTTGAATGCTAGACTCTTCTTCAACATCATTGTTAAAGGCTTCACAAGAGTGGCAAAATCAGGCACAAATCTGCGGACAAATTTTATCCTTCCTAAGAAGCTTTGAAGAGATTTCTTGTGGTGTGGCAATGGAAGTGTTTGGATTGCTTCAACCCTTTCAGGATCAATTGTTAGCCCTTCCCTAGAGACAATGTGGCCCAAAAATTTGCCTTCGTGTGCCAAGAATATACACTTCTTTGGATTCAATGACACTTCAAACCTTCTACACCTCTAAAACACTTGTCTAAGGTGAAAGAGATGGTCTGCTGCATTCTTTGAGAAGATAGTGACATCATCTAGGTATACCAGCACTATATTGTTGATTAAGCCTTTGAATGCCATATCCATAGCTCGCTGAAATGTTGCTCCGGCATTTGACAATCCAAATGGCATCTTCTTGTAAGCATGCGTGCCCCATTTTTAGTGAAGGCTGTTTTGAATTGATCTTCTTCCTTCACCATTATCTGATTATAGCCTGAATATCCATCTAGCAATGAGAACCTTTCTGAACCAGCTACAACCTGCAATATTTGTTCCATTGATGGAAGCGGATAATGATCTTTGAGTGATGCTCTATTTAGATTGCGAAAGTCCACACACAATCTTATTTCTCCATTTCTCTTTTTCTACAGGCACCAAGTTTGTAACCCAACTTGAGTGTTTGATGGGGAAGATGATACTAGCCTCAATGAGATTGCTTAACTCTTTTCTCATGAGAGGTTAGATATGAGGATTTACTAGTCTTTGCTTTTTCCCGATGTGCTTGGATCCCAAATCCAACTCAATAGTATGTTATACCAACTTTGGGTTGAAACCTCTTAGATCTTTGTAAGTCCAAGAAAAGACATCTAGGAACTCTTGACAAAGCTAAACAAAATCAGATTTCTCTTGTGAGGTACTTACTTTGCCAATTTGCAATGTCTTGCCTTCTTTCACTAAAATAGGCTCGAATCTTCACCGTTTACTTGAATGTTTGCTTTCTCCTTCCGAACTGATCATTCGGGTCAAGATTGAATCCAAGGTTATGAGGTCTTTTGGTAATTTGTTAGTTCTCACTGCACCACTTGATCACCATATCGTTGCTCCACTTGTCTTGATTCTGGCGGAGAACTCAGCTTCTTCTTGTAGGAAATTAACAATTTGCTAATCATTCTTCAAGACTTGCCAACTTGTATTGTTATTCGGAACAGCTGGTCTCACAACAAATTTGATATGAGGCTGAGTTTTCTCACTTTTGAAACTTTCTACAACATCAAATGTAGTCCCAATTGTTGGCAACCCGTCAACGGCTTCATTCTTTTTCTTGGGATGGAATTGATGCTAAAAGCTTCAAAATATTCAATAAGATCCCATACCCGATTTTTGTAGTTCTTCAAATGTGATCATTTTTGGCAGCATTTTTTTCTTTGACTTGGTTTATGATCAGCTCACTATCACCAAATACTTGTAAATTCCTCGATGCCTTTCTTCTTTGCCCAAAGGCATTCCATGAATTAAGCCTTCATACTCGGTTGTATTGTTTGAGGAAAGAAAACTAAAAACGGAAGGTTGAGTAATAATTTATACCTTGTGGTGAAATGAGCATAGCTCCTCCTCCTGCACCTTGTCTACTCCTTGACCCATCAAAGAACAATTGCCATACTTCATTCTTGTCTTTATGATCTGGCTTGGTGATGCTAGGGAGAGGTTGATTTTCTTCATGTAAACAATAAACTCCTAGCTTAGATTCTTCTATTTCTTGATAAGGATCAAAAGCATGCACCTTGCTTGCCCATTCATCAAGAGTCAAATATGGGATGCTTCCAACCTTGGTGTCAGCTTCATCAGTGCTTGGATAATCTTCTTGATCAAATGCTAAACAATTGGTATTGATTTGGCTTGGAGTGTAAGGCTCAATGTGAAAGTTTGCAATAGGTTCAGACCTGATTGTGGCTTTGGTTCCATATCCTATTTTGAACAACATGTGTGACCAATCCGCCGAAAGATAGCCTCCGATTTTAGCAGTGAAGTCTCTTGACAAGCACAATAGTGTAGTGTGAGGCTCAAACCTTTGATTACTCCAACCGTTGTCACCGCTGTCCCGTCTAATTCGCACTACACCTGGAGATGACTTCATATTGAAGCCCTAGCTAATCAGCTATTTGCTTGGGAATCACCGAGCTACTTGCCCCAAAATCAATCATACAATTGTGTACCAACCGGTTTCCAATGATTAATGAGACATAAAAATTAGGGGCTTCAACATTTTACCTTCTTGGCCCTCCTCCATGATTTCCTTCAGTGGCAGCAAGATTTGTGAGTACCTTCTCTTGCATTTGGACTGTTGATTTGAAGTTGACCGAGTCTTTCATGGCAGCTTGCAGAAATCTCTTTGGCCTCGGGATGGATAGTGATTCCCACATTGATATGTTTACATTTGTCTTCTTCATCGATCAATGATATCTTTGAATGGAGATGAAGTATCCCTTTGTTGTCCCTTTGCACCGCACATTCATTCCTTGCGCATGGGCAGCAACAACTAGCATTTGGGTTGGCCTAGGGGCTATTTTAGGCAATCCTTGCATGCTTGGGATTGCATTCTATTTGCCAATAGTTTATGGATTGACAAAGGTTGTGAATCACTTGGGCCAATCGCTATTCTTCACCCAAATTTCTCCTCTTTGACCTTGTGTTAGCATGCAACACTTTGAGAGGGTATTTGATTCATGCCACAAAAATCTTCAACTTACCAATTGACAAGAGTAGTTTCGTTCGGAGATGTTCCTTGCCGAGGTGCTTCTTGCTTGTCTGATCCTCTTCGTGTTTGGACTCTTCATGACCCACCAATGGTTTGCACCATAAGAGCCTCGATTTAATGCCTTTGGGAAAGCACATTGATTGGTTATGTGGCTGACCGCACGGAAGCACCAATCATATTCTTGGGCCATGTTATTTTGCACTGGTACCAAAGCTCTGGATGCAGATGTGACATTGGGGTTATAGGGCTGAAATGGTCTATTAGCGGGAGGCCTTACTTGGCTTTGATTTTGATTTGCAACCTGAGTTGGTGACCTATTTTTTTGGTATGGGGGCCTAGCCTGGTATTGTGCTTGAGGCTGATATGGTCTAGCACTTTGAGCTTGCTGTCTTTTGATAGTGACCAGCTCATTTCCCAAATTTTGCAATTGTTTCATGACCTCTTGGAGTTCATTTGAAGCACTAGAGGATGAAGTAGAAGTCTCATTTGAACTTTGATTTCTAGGAATGGGAATAGGAGCCAAAGTGGGTGCTTGACTAGTGCTTAGATTTTCTAAGTTTGGATACAAGGGCATGGGAGGCCTAGGGGCCGTTTACCACTTGAATAAGGCGGTTTTCGGCTCTAATGGCAATGCTATAAGCAAGCGAGTAAGGTTGTGCCTCCCATAGATTGAATTAACATAGAAATATCGAATTCAAAGCCTTAAGATAGTATAAAAAAGTACCTTCTACTAATGGCCTTACCGCCACCGGGAATCCTTTCCCAAGACCTTTGAAATATTAAGTTGAAGTCGATTGGTGCCACCGTTGGGATCTCTCTTCATAGTTGTCAATTATTCTAGTAGAGACAAATTGTCTCCCTTTTCCCCAAACTGCTCATGGAGAACTATGCATAACTGATTCCAATTTGTGATAGAACTAGCTCCAAGGCTCCTAAACCATTGCAATGCCTTCCCTTTGAATGAAGATGCCAGCAATTTGATAGCCACATCCATTTCATTTATCTCATGGATTGCACAGACGTTAGCAATGTCTTTGACATGATCACCAGGAGTGGTATGATTTTCTCTAGTGAAAAATGGAATGTTCTTCAATGCTGCAATTGAACCGCATTCGTGCATTGAGGGCAAGTGAAAATTTCTTTGCGGTGAAGTTGACAAAGGGATTTGGTGGTTGTGCCATTCGATCGGCCCGAGAACCCTTGTTGATGCGAAAAGGTCTACCAGGTGGAGGTGTAGACAAATTCCGGTTAGGTGGAGATGGTGATCTTTGAGCTCTTCTTCCCCTTCTTTCTCTGCCTAGAGATAGGTGTAGATAAACAAACAATCCTTCCTCCCTACTTCTTGACCTGGTCTTTCCGGGGCTTGGACTACTCTGAAACTAGTGGATTATACCTCTTTTGGAGTCGCCATATGTGTGATTTTAAAGCTCCTTGAAAGCTGGAACTTACAACAAGTGCACATCGATCTTGTTGCAATGAAATTAAATACTGCAAGGTCCCACTTGGTGTGCCAGAACTATTAGTACAAAATCACAACACCCCTAGATGTTGATCAGATTTCTAGTTTGATCATACTAGCATCCAGTGTGATTGCACAACATGGAATCCTTTCTCCAAGTGTGGGACTTGCAAAAATGAGAAAGGAATCTCCAGAGAAGGCTGGTTCCTATTCCTCTGTTCAGATGCACACAAAAATGTAGAGGGTTTACTCAAAACCTAATCTAACTTGCCAAGGAGATAGGGTAAGAAGATGCATAAAAATAAACCTAAGCTAACAGAGGTGATACTCCGAGGAATGAAGAGCACCTATCTTGCCAATAAACACGAGACCATTCAAATGTCATGCAAGATCATGCACAGATAACAAAATTTGCGGTGAAAGATCGTGGAGGATGCAAACGAACACGAGAGAGGGTTAAGAATCATCCACAGACATGCATTACTTGCTCCAAAGATCGATACAATACACTACAAAATGCCAAGAGGAAAGGTTGCATTACATGTTTTAAATGGGAGGTTTGAAATCCACAAATTCGCCTCGCCAAAGAGAAGAAGGAGGGGCAAAACAAGAATGTTCCACCTGGAAAGAAGCCCCTCCTTACAATTTATAGGAGGAATGAGAGATGGAAGACAGAGGAAATCCAAATCTACCCCAACCACTTCTAGGTTGCATTTAATTCATCTCATTACGGTGGTAGGTGAGAACCCTAGTAAAAGCGGCAAACTGTATTTTGCATTTAAGCTAGTTGTTGAAACGTCATTTCTGGCCATTATCACGTGCCAGAGGTGTTTTTAGATTTTATCTCTTCCAACTAAACCAAAATGAAAGATTGACCCCGGAATCATGTAGAGAATTTTACTAGCTTTCCATTGATATAAGGAACGCGAAAATCGAGCTGGATCGAAATTTATGGCGATATGAAGATTTAGGGTAAAAAGCAGGGCAAAACGGATCGGTGAAAAATATTTGAATTTTTCTCACGCTCTACCACTTGGATGACACGTGTCAGGCTCTGATTCATTCGTGGGTTCGTCCTCTGAAAATTCCTTTCGTGCCTTAAAACTTGGACACGTGGCACTATTTTAATGGTTCGTGCTCGAGGGGCACATTTTTACCTTTAGCCAAATACTTAGCAACTTTTCAACCTTCCGACACGTCTCACGTTCTCGATTCATCCGTGGGGCCTCCTTGTCTCCTTTCGGCCATCTAGCCTTTTCACATCCCATGCATCCCTCGTGTACCTTTAGCCCGGATGTCCCTAGATGAAAATATCCCGCTTCGGCAAATTCAGCTTCTTTGTTCCTGTTTGCGGTGAAGACACGTGGCGAGATTCCATTCACTCTCGGATCCTTCACTTTTTGCGTCCTCCATGTACTTTTGGCCCGGATGTCCTAGACGAAAATCTCCTCGCTTTGGCCAAATTAGCTGGTTCATGTCCTCCACGTACTTTTGGCCTGGATGTCCCAAACCGTCTGGGACAAATATCTCCGAACCGCCCGAAATGGACTGACTTGCGCCAAATCGGCCGATCCATGTCCGTGCATACTTTTGGCCCAGATGTCCCAAACCGCACGAAACAAAAGACTTAGGCAATTTTTTCCCTCTTTCGGCCGATTCAACTTTTTGCATCCCACGCGTCCCGACGTCCCAACTATCCCAACTACTGCGTGGACCGCCTGGCATCTTTTTGGCCAATTCGCACCCAATGTCCCAACTGTCCCATGACCGCCTAGACTAGGACTTAGCCAATTTTCTTCATTTTTTCGGCCCCAAGCTTGGTTTTTTGCAATTTTTTCACCTTTTCTAACTCGTTGGGTTTTCTTCTTGGATGGGAGAGTTAGAAAGAAGCTGAGGGCCCAAAAACATGATTTTGGGCCTTGAATCAATCTACTTGCTCAGGACTGAATAATTTGATGCATGTTATCAAAATTACCTTGAGGGGTGAATTTTGGATAACAGAAACCATGAGTGCCAAGATTTTGATCCAAAATAAATATGTATATATAAATGATCAATGTTTATATACAATGCCATCATGCACTAAGCATGGTCAAAATGCTCAAAGAGCCCGTGATATACAAAAGAATATATAAAACAAAATCTACAAGAGCCAAGTGGCCTCTCAATCCCTACGTGACCCCTCCGAACGTGCATGCCCATGCCTAGGACTCTGGCTACACCGACGCTCTGAATGTACGGAAGGCTCGTGGTCCCGAGCAGCAAGAACCGCAGCCTCACCACGAGAATGACTACTCATCGGACACTCACCGTCCTGTACCCCACTAGCTCGGTGCGAAGGGTCGATACCATCCTAGCCACATGCCAGAATAGAGAAAAGATGTCGGTATGCCTCCCTGGCTGCTGAAGGCTCCACAAAGCATCTACGGACAGCTCCGCACGGGTCCTATCCATGGGGATCATTAGGGAATCGTACATACCCTACGGATCAAATCCCACCACTCATCAACGCCTCTGCAAACAAAGGAGAAAATGAATTAGAAACTAAATAAGAAATTAAAAGATATAAGATAGAAACTAAGGAGAACCTACAAATAAACATTAAAAGGGAGAAAGGGTAACTTACTGGATCACCAGCCTCTAGGATGGGTTCTTGGGGCAGTACCTACCGTGGATGCTACCGCGATCGAGGGGCTGCTCTGTGATAGGAGAAACATATCAACCCGCAATGGACTCATCCTCTCCACCATGGCCCTGGGAAAGTGGCTCCTCTGAAATCAAAGTCACCCTCTCTCGTGCTCTGCTCGGCCCTCTCTACTGCATAATATCCACGAGTGTCATGTCACTCAGGATCGCTGTCCTCAATCTCCTCCACTGACCCTCCATCTATAAACTCCTCGGACTTAAAGTCAACATCAATAGGGTCATCGCTGCTATGAGCAGGACCCGCAGCAATCTGAAGCAAAGGTGCCCGAGGCGCACCGGCTCTCCCTCTAGCACATACTATCCTCCTAGCTGCAATGGGAATGCCAGGAGTAACCACTATCCAACCTCGGCCTCTAGGCCCCCCTCTAGCCTCATGGAGTGATTTGTAGACCGGCGCCACTTGGGGAAGCATACCCGTATATGGTAGGCCAACCGTTGAGGAACCACCAAAGGGTGCACCTCCACTCATCCCACTCTATCAATGAGCTGCCCTGTGGTGGAGCAGGAGATCAAGGTAAGAGTCTCCTCGCCCCATATGCCCGCCATAGTCTGATACGGTGTCACCTCCATGTTGGCAGTAGTCAGGGAGGTAACTGGCTGATGAGGTGCTCTAAGCACCGACATGTCTTTCCATCTGGCTGCCCTAACAGCTCCAGGATCTGCCACCTCCACACCCCTGCCATAAGGGATGAAATGCTCATAAACCCAACTCATGACTAGAGTCGGGTGGCTCAATGACTACCCCTGTAAATGGACCACCCTATATAGATCATGGTAGGTGGTCCCAAGAATGTCTTCTCCCCAAGCGTATATCCGAACTTGCCCCTCTATCTGTGCAATAGTGGGGGCCCAACAATATAATAATGTGTCCCCTCTCTTGTCCCCGATAAATCTCGAGGAAAGGATCCCCATGATGGCTGCAGTCGAAATATGGGGATGGACAAAGAAGGAATAGATCAAAATCTCACCCACTTCTTCAACCCCATGGAGATCACTTCATCTCCCATATATGTCGCCCACTATGCAATCTGTGCCCTTGAGCTGCATTGTCTCTAAAGTGAGTCACCTCCTAATGATCGGGACCCCTGCATCGGTAGACGTCCTCCAATGTAATGGTCCACTCGCCACGGACCCCTGGCAATCGGAAGGTGTTCCAATCTACATCCCAATATGAGAATAGGTCACAAAGGATGTGACTAGATGGTGAAACATGAGGCACGCGCGACATGCGGAGTATGCCAGCCCTCTGAAGTGTGTCCTCCTCATCCTTTGAGAGGGCATCAGTACCCCTGGGAGCCAATCACACTCCCTCTCTCTACTCCATCGGATGTACTCCTCTCTCACCTACATACACCCAAAAACACACAAAACAGAGCAAGTTAGCATCCAAGTAATACTAGAAAAACCATGTAAGCACGTAGCAATGCTAAAAAAGTGAAAACACTTTGAAAAAAGGATTCTTTTGCATTCTGTGCAAAACCGCCGCCCTGAGCAGAGGGGCGGTTTTGTAACCACCGCCTTAAGGGTGGCGGTCATGAATCGCCGCCTAGGCAGTGGCGGCGATCTCATGGTCGAGAAACCCACGTATTTTTTAAACTAAAAAGGCCTAAAAAGTGCAAAAACGACCATTTAACCTAAAAAAATGAGCCTACCCAGTGGCGCCCCCTAAGTGGACCTTTTAACACTACCATTTTTAAAAATGACCCCATTGCATTGTATTTAGCATTTCAAAATTAAGAGGAAAAATAATAAACTGAAGAAAACTAACCCGTGATCACCGAGGTCGATGTTCCACACGTGGAGGCATGATCACTATCTCACCGCGGATGTTTTGACTCTACTCACGCAAGAAATCACACCGTGGGTCCCGAGCTCAAAATCAACCAAATCGTCTCACTCAAATGAATAGGAAAATGGGCCCACTTTCATACATATAGCACTCTGTTTCGTGTTAAAAATGACTTTTTCACAGGTTTGGAGCACTGATGGAGGTAAGTTCCTATCCCCGCACAAATGGTACGTTCTCATTCCCTGTTATTCTTAGTGTTTATTTTTCAAACTATTGTATCTATCTGCACTTGAGTTCTCTTTTCATTTTGCGGGTAGCGGGAATGTTGGATGGCATCATTTCAACACACGGCACGTATTAGGTAAAACTTCTAACTTCCCATTTCGGGGACTGTCATACTTCGGACCCACCGTTTACGCCTCTTCATGGCTAAAATGCTTCTCCGAAGGGGGGCAATATGTACGTACCCAAAATTGTAAGGTTTGATGCTCGCTGGAACAACGTGACAAATTCCCCAATGATGATACAGGTCTCCTCGCAAGGTGTTCGGAATCCGGAAAAGATCTCCAAGTATGTGTTAACATCCTGCATGCCCCGCTTAGTCCCTGCATCCTTTGTTTTTCCCTTTTCCCCTCTTTTCTTTGCCTTTTTCCCTTCGGTACGAAACCACCGCCCTGCATGGGCAGCGGTCTCATGACCGCCACCCTGATCAAGGCGGAGGTCCCGTAACCACCGCCCTGTTTAGAGCGACGGTCCTTTACGCATTTTCCAGAAAGTGTTTTAACGCGACTCACATAAAAATCAATGATTCACCAAGCTTTTGGCCGACTTGGGCTTGCATTTATGTTTTTGGTCCCTGGAATAGTGTTTGGCCATTATTTATAGTTTGAGTTCCGTTTGGTTTTGATCTTTGGGTGAATGAAAAGCTATAAATAAATGGTTTGTGCACAAACAAATGGTCTGCCCCTCATTCACTTTTCATGCTCTCATTTCAATAGTTCAGTCTATTATTTTGCTTAGAAGCCATAGTTTCAATTCTTTGCATGTTTAGTTAGCATTGTTCAGCTGTTGGTAAGCCACATACCCATCTTGTGCAGGCAGTACTATTATTTCACCCAATCCATTGGAGTAAAATAGCTTAGGAAGCCATTAAAGTTGCAGGTTTTCTCCTCAAAACAGGATAGTTTCAGGTTCTGGACGCTTTATGTTGCATGACTCACAATAAATCCCGCTAGGAATTACATAAGCCAAGCTCGTACTCTTGTGCTATCCCTCTCCTACTCACATTATATTCGACCCGCATTCCGAGCTGCCTTTGTCCCAATATCTACTTGTTGATGCTAAGCATTACATGATTTTCTACGGATTCACGTGAACACAAAGGAACGAGGAGATCATAGGCACCATTGGATTCGCCACCTGCATTACGCAGAATCCAGTTCTAGCTTCCAAATTTCTAAAGTTAGAAATATATCAAATAGAGTAGATAATCACTTCTTTTCAGTTAAGTTTACTTTCGATATTTTTAGGGAAGTTGTGGGGGATTGATAGTTTCTGAGAAACTATGATTCATTCCTCACTTCTGAGGTAGGATCGAGAGTTTGGCAAATAGATTAAGTAAGTTATTTCATTATTTAGAATAGATCTACAAATTGCACAGACAAATAACTACACTTGGCTATTTTGTTTGTTTTAAGTTTTATATTAGTTGTCAAATTCTAGATACATTTAAATAGTTTCTTTCTTAAATTCTTAAGGTTTCTCAGAAAATACAAAAATAGAAATTATATATATGTTCTAGATTTATTCCACGTAGTTAAAATTCACTTTGTTGCAGTTAGATTTACATTATTGTTTTATATGAAAATCACGGGACTCGTGGAGCCAGGGAATACGTATTTGAGCCAATTGTGCCTCAACCCAATCTCGTCACGGTAATAGTTGACATAGACCAGAATCCTAGAATACAAATATTCCAAACAACAATAGATTTACGACAGATTAGCTCTCAATTGAGGGGATTAAATATAGAAGATGACCAAGCACACACGTTTTGGTCAAATCAACCGAACTACAGATTACCCTAGGCAAACATACACATGACTTTAGAAGGGTTCGAAAGAGAACAAACCTTTGGTTGTGATCCTTTGGTCCCACAGCCAGATGCAGGAGACACTCTTCTAGATATAGATACCGGCCTAAGAATCCAGGTTGCAAGAATGCCTGTGAGGTATTCTGAGAAGATCGCACAGTTATTGATCCTAAATATAGAAGCTGAGAAAGCATATGATTATTGGATACTAGGGATTAGGACTTGATTTCATACATAACCATAAAGCTAGGACCGCAACAACCAAGAGTCTACGGTTGTGATCCACAAATCCCGCAACCTAACAAATCCATAAGTCAATCAGACATAGACACTGGCCTACGTATATTAGTATTCAGATCTACCCCACTTCCACCCACCATCGTCGAACAATTATCCTTACTAGATATAGCGGCTAACAAAGCTAGAGAATTCTGGACTAGGCCAGAGAATCGTCCGTAGAGTCGATTGTATTCATTACCCACCATATGACCTTATCTGGAGACATACACAAAACTATCCCAGGTCATTTTCCACATATTCCACAACCATAAATCGAATCACGTCGAGCTCGATATTGATTAGAGCCTTCGAGCGGTCATCCTTGCATGATCGATCTATCACACAAGTTCAAAGTTAGAAGGGCCTTATTTGCCTTAGATTCACAAATTCCACTAGTTTATGTATTGAAGACATTAGATTACCTAACTAGTCCTGTCTGCATCCCACGCATATTCCATCCCCACCGGCTATCTCAAAGCACGACCTCGGGTGGTCGGGTACCACGTAAGAGTTACTTGTAGATTCCCACGCTCGCTTGTCACTTTTTACGGCATATAGTTTCTTCAACCACTTTGTCTTGCATTAATGTTTTTGGTTCCCTTGTAATAGTGTTTTTCCTTTGTTTATAGTAAAAGAGATCAATTGGGAGTTTACCTCTTGTAAATGCATTTGCTATAAATAACCAGTTTATTTTCAAACAAATGGCCCCTCACCTTCTAAATTCCTTTATTAAGTCTTTGAATTTCTTACTTTGAGTTCTATTAGCTGCATGTTTTACATCAATTATTAGCTTTACTTTATCATTTATAAGTCATTCAATCTTCTTGTTTTTAGTCTTGTTCAAATTGTTGTTCCATATAATTAGTTTAGCATAGAATAGCTTCATTTCTAGAGTATAATCCATTAAAGTTGCAGGTTTTGTTTTGTCACAAGGATAGATTCTAAAACTTTCGGTACACTTATGTTGTATTCCCACAATAAATCTCGCTAGGAATTACATAGTCAAGCTCTGTTCACTTGCACTATCCCTCCTACTCACATTGTATTCGGTCTATATCCAAATCTGCCATTATTCTAATACCATCTTTTGTTGATACTATCATATACACGCTTTTCTAGATTCATGAGAACATGAAGGAACGAGGAGATCACACCGAGGGACGAAATCACACACTGTTTGGATTTACCACATTCTGTAAACACCGGGTTTGAGCTATTAATGTTCTAGTTACAAACATATCAAATAGAGTAGTAAATCATTTCATTTCGTTAAGCACACTTTCAATATTTCTAGGGAAGTCAGTGGGGATTGATAGTTTCGAGAAACCGTGATTCATTCTCGCTTCTAAGGTAGGATTGAAGGTTTTCAATTAAGTTAATTAGTTGTCTTCTATCTAGATTCACACATCTGCACTTGCACAGTGAATATCCACACCAAAGTTATCCCACTTGTTTAGTTTTAGTATAAGAGTATTTTAATTGTTGTTTGTAATTATAATGTTTCAATCATGTATTTTGTTTAGATTAATTTCCCTTTCAGCAGTAGTATAAATTGTTATTTTCAGTTTAAGTTAATTCGAAGACTTTAAATTAGATTATCACTTAGATCTTAATTAGGAGGATAAACCACTAGGGAATTTACGCTACCCATTCATAGCCGCTAAATCTCCCCTTTGTCATTTCAGCTACTAGGAGATCACACTACCAAATCTTAGTCACTGATCCTCCCATAGTTAGCTATAGGAAAGTTGTTTGCTGATTCTCATCCTCACTTGTAGCATTTCTATCATAGAAAACTGACCATAATCTCGGTTGTGACATCAACTAAGTCACCCACATTTCAAACCACCAGTTTGTCTCGGGATGACCTCGGGAAGTCAGTACGAGGAAGAGTTACTTCAGTAGATTCCCATGCTTGCATGTCACTTTTCCATCATACAGAGACCTTATTCACTTGTAACTACCTACATACATCAGCATTGCAAATGGATTCGGGATGATTCATGGCTGCTCAGCCTTGATATCTTCTTTTGTTTGTACTCTTACGAGATAAATGTAAAATCCAGGTTCGTTATATAGCTCCTCATAGATGCCGCAAGAATTTTATGGAGGAATGAGGAGTGGAGTCTCTATTTGACTTGGGATATTGTGACCTGGCAGTTTTTCATGGAGAGTTTTAGGGCTCATTATATGTCATAGCATTTTTTGCGAGAAGGGGGTGATTAGTTTCATGACTTACAAAAGGGATCTAACATAGTGGCACAGTATGAGAGGAGGTTCCTATATCTTTTGCAGTATGTGGACTACCTACAAGAGGAAAAACTACAAGTTAATAGGTTTATTCAAGGCCTAAATACAGACATATTAGGAGAAGTTAGGATGTTATCTCCTCCCATGTTTGAGAAGGCCATAGATAATTCCTACTTAGCTAAGGAGAATAGGACCATGGTGTAGGAACACTGAGATAGGAACGAGGGAAAATATCAAGATAAGATGTAGTCCTTTTAGATTAAGAGGTCATGGGGAAAAACACCACCCCCTAAAAGAGCATTTTAGCCTCCTCCAATAGTATCAAGTGCTCCAAAGTATATGAAACAACATTAACAACATCAAGTCCACTAGCAGTAGAGGGATAGACAGACTCAGATATTCTAGAGAGGTGGAGCTAGATGAGGTGTTAGTGAGGCCATGGATAGGAGACAAAGTTACTCAGCAGTGCAGGTTAACTCATACGCGATAGTCTACTCCGGTCTAGGCTAATAGGATCAGTTCACAGAGACTTTGGAGGGACCCCATATCAAAGGGTTATATGAGGATGTTTTATCTCGGGTCCCTTGATAACTATGTGCACATGTGTCTTAAAACCCACTTACCATTATATATAGAGAGCCCTAGATCCGAGAAGATAATGGCTGATGTAGGACATGCCCATTGTTTATATATAGTAGTTGATAACTATCAAAGTTAGCATCGACCACAATTATAGGTATTTCTATCTTAGTAATCTTTGATTCAGGTTTTTAGACTATTGTATATCTCTTTGTGTAGTGGACTAGTGTGGGATAGTGGTGGATAGGAAGCCAAAAAATTGGCGAGTTGAGTTGGCCTCTTGGGAAAAACTCACTGAGGACTCATATGTGAAGAATTACACACTTGATTTGGAAGTATTATCCACTACACTTAACCTCCGAGTTATACCTCTAGGATCCTATCAGTTATTTTAAGTATGGATTGGATTGAGGCTCATCGGACCAAGGTAGATTGTAAGAATAAGGTCATTCATTGTCACGATGATCTTAAGAGTTAGGTTTTGATTACAGGAATGCAAAGGCCTATATCTTTTCACAAGATATTGACTAAGAAACTAGAGTGGAGTATGCATAAAGGTTTTTAGTTATTTACTATCACCATCGGTGATCAATTAGAGAACACTCTAGTGCATTCACACTTAGATGAGTATGTAGTTTTGAGAGACTATGCATATTTTTTTTTCAAGAAAGCTTATAGGGTTACCACCTTGTAGAGAGATGTGGATTTCATCAGTGATTTAGTGCCAGGATCGACACCAGTAACTAGGTCACCCTATCTGATGATGAATCTAGATATTCATGAGCTCAAGATACGCTTAGAGGAGTTATTGGAGAAGGGTATCATTCTCCCTATTGTATTTCCTATGGGAGTGTTAATTATATTTATGAAGAAGAAGGATGGTTCTCTCAAGATTTTTGTAGACTTCAGGAAGTTAAAAAATTCACAATAAAGAACCATTATCCTCTCCCTAGGATTGATGAATATTTTATCGAGATGCGAGGGACAGAGGTTGTTATCCAAAATAGATCTCAAGTCAGGTTATCATTAGTTGTGCAGATCATATGTAGAAATCCATAAGACAAATTTCCATACATGGTATGGGCATTATGAGTTCACAGTTGTCCCTTTTGGTTTGACCAATGCTCTTTTTTTGTCTTCATGAGCCTCATGAATGGAGTATTTGGGGCCTTTCTTGACTACTTTTTCTTAGTGTTCCTAGATGATATATATTTATTTATTCTTGTTGTGAGGAGGAACAAGAGGATAATTTTAGATAGGTACTACGAGGTTTTGAGAGAGAAGAATTTGTTTGGGAATTTGGAAAAATGCATCTTCTTTCGGATAGAGATTCAGTGCTTGGGACACATCATATTACGAAAGGGTATCTCATTATGTCCCTCTAAGATACATGTTATTCTTGATTGGCCAATGCCTATATGCTCGATTCTTGAGGTGAGGAGTCTCATGGGGTTATCTCTGGTTATTATCATAGATTTTTATAGGACTTTTTAATGATTTGTCACCTTATTAATTCCCTTTAGAAAAAAGGGAAGAAGTTTGATTGGTCAGAGAAGTGTGAGCTAGACTTCCAGGTTTCTCGAGGAAAGGTTAACCACAAAGCTTATCTTAGTAGTTCTAGATCCCATAGAGGATTTTTTAGTTTGTACTACTTCATCACTAGATAGTGTAGGAGCAGTTCTTATGGAGGAGCATCGGGTTATTACCTTTGAGTCACGTATGCTCAAATATTATGAGCTTAAATATCCTACTCATGACTTATAGCTTGCATGAGTTGTTCATGCTCTAATGCATTGGCATCATTTACTTTTGGTTAGGCCATTCATTTTGAGGACATATCATCCTAGCCTACAACATATCTTCTCATAACCAATCCTCAATGCTCGCTAGTGGAGTTTGATGGAGTTCCTTTGTGAGCATGACATAGAGCCAAAATATATAAAAGGAAAGGAGAATGTTTTCGCTGATGTTGATTAGACCGTGACATGTGCTAGCTTTGATGACATTAGAGTTAGACTTGAAAGGAAGGATCTTGAGCATCTTCCAAAGGACATGTTTTATGAGGTTTCTAGGCGAAATGTATGATTCTCAGGGTTTATTACAGGGAAAATATTTATGGTGCATTTTAGAGGTAGATGGTTTACTTCACTTCCATAGGTGCATATATGTGCCTAAGATAGGTGATATTCATAGATTCATCCTTTTAGAGGCTCTTCGATCCCCATATGTAGCAAATCTAGGAGTGCAAAAATTCATGTCGATCTAAGGGAGTTATATTATTTAGTCCAGTATTTGATGGGACATATCATATATTTTAGCTTTGTTTCCTTGAGTGTTAGAGGGTCAATGAAGAGAATTCTCATGCCCGCATGACATTTACACCCTCATGATATTCTCGAGTGGAAATGGGATGTGATATCAATGGATTTCATAGTAGGACTCCCGTTTCTTCTTATCATCATTATGTCATTATGGTCACTATAGATAAGCTGACCAAGGTTGTGCATTTCTCTCCAACCAAGGTAACTTTGTAATGCACAATCCATCACCAAAGTATTTATGGAGGACATTTTTATATTTGACGGGGATGTCGAAGACCATCCTCAATGACATGAATACGATTTACACATCAGATTTATGCACTTCCTTTAAGGCCACTTTTGGTACATAGATTAATTTCATCTCAAAGCATATCATCCAAAGATAGATGGATAAACAAAGATGGTTAATCAGGTACTAGAGTACATGTTGAGGATGTATGTGATGGACCAACAAAAGAAGTGGGAATATTACCTACATTTAGTTGAGTTCACATACAACAACAACTATCACGAGTTCCATTGGTATGGCTCCCTCACGAAGTTTTATATGGTTGACCTTGCAGGACACCTTTGCGTTAGGACATGATATATGATAGGATAATACTGGAACTAACTTACATTCGGGACTTAGAGCAGCAAGTTGTTCTAATTAGGTAGCATCTTGAGCATGCGAGGAAGGCATATCAGACACCAAAATGATTGATCATCACTTCATAGTCGGTGAAAAATTATTCTTGAGAGTTCATCCTAATAAGATTCCAATCCTCTATGGGAAAGGTTCTAAGCTATCACCTCATTTTATGGGGCCTTTTGATATTTTGGAGTTTATTAGTCCAATTTCCTACTACCTAGCTCTTCTCGCAAGCCTTGCATGGGATCACAATGTGTTTCATGTTTTTACTCTATAGATATGTACCTGATATCTCTTATGTTTTATATTGGTCGGCCTTACAAGTGGAGGACGGAGCATAGTGGAGGCTAGAGATTGTGCATATCTTGGATCACCGGATTTTGGCCCTTCGTGGTCAAGACTTGGAGCAAGTTAGGGTGCAGTAGGATAGATACAATGAGACAACAAATACAAGGGAAGATACTACACCATTGAGGGATAGATATCCCTATCTCTTCAAGTGACTTTCAAGAGGAAGTATAATTTAAAGAGAGGGGGATGTAGTGCCCACATTACATAGCCTTAGTTATATGTTGACTTCTTATTCATAGTTATGATTTGATATGGATTATGACATATTTTGGACATTAAGTTATGTTATTTAATCTTCATGGAAATTTATGGTGATTTGGGCATGTAGTGCCAATTTAGATTTGATTAATATGTTGGCACAATTAAATAGATGTTTTGGATAGTAACATATTCCTATATTATTTGGGCCTAATTGATATATGATGGATACATGGTTTGGTCATACACCTTGATGATATATATTATTTGATTATTGATGATAACACATGATATCATATATATCTCATTTATATGTATTACAATGGCGACACATGGTGAATTTATGTGAAATTGTGTACGTTTCTCATTTACGATTCCATATTGATGATGTGGTAGCATAGATTACATGTGTTAGACTTCATTGTTTACTTGAGTAGTTGATTTAAACTTGTATTGAGAGGATGCATTTAAAATTTGTATTGAGTGTGCAGGTTATAGGGCACGGAGAGCGTGGGTTTCGGGGTGGCTACGCAATAGTCCACAATCGGCCCATGGGGCTATGTCCTAACCATGTTGTTAGTTGTAGTGAGGCCTTATTGGTTTCTTGTATTGTTTGGGCATCATGTGTGACCGTTACACTACAACAAACTAGCCTTTTTACCACACGTATTCCACAATATTGCCACAATTTAGAAGAATTGTAGAATACTTGTAGCATCTCTATGAAAATTTTGTTTGGTCATTTCTAAGTATTGTGGATATCCTACAATTTACATACAATGATAATAATTCATAGAAAAGTCACATATTGAGCCATTCTTCATAGAAACTACACATATTTTAGAAATAGAACTAAAATGGATTGTAAAATTATATTAATAGTAAAATTCAATATTAAATAATTTTGAAATACCAGATTATATATATATATTTTACAAAAGTTTATTGAAATTTAAAATTAAAATATTATGGAAATGTAACTATATTAAAATATGTTTATTCTATTGTATGTTAAGAAGAATAATATCTTTTATTATAATCATATTTTTATTATTTTTGTAATTAAAAATATTTTTCTAAATATAACCCATTCTTTTATAAATAATAAATGTATAATTAAAATTCTTGTTTTTATTATTCCTATTAATATAAATAATTTTCTTAAGAGAATTATTAATTGATTTATAAATAATAAATGTAGAATATATGTGGCACTTCTATGATAATTCAAATTTTTCATTTTCAAATATTGTGGATGTTTGACAATTTTATGTAAGTCTTAATAATTTTTAGTTAATTTACATATACAACACTTTCTCATTGAAAATCCACAATCTTATTCAATTTTTCCATTTTAAATATTGTGGATGTTCCACAATTTTATGTAAGTGTTAATAATTTGTAGCTAATTCACATCTACAACACTTTCTCAATGAAAATCCACAATTTTATCTATTTTTTTAAAATTAAAATATAGATCATATTTACACTTTGAAAAATAATATAATAATATTAAAACTACACTTTACATAGTTTTCATATAACACATATCAAAATTTTAGATTTTTACAATATTTTCAATATAATTATTTAAAATTAGAAGGATCGTTAAAATCTAATAATTTTAATACTTTTTTAGAGGACTATGGTTACTTAAAATTAATTTAAACTTTTAAAAATTACATGAAAATGCTTCACTTATGGGTAGATAAGTTTAAGTTTAAATTAAAAATTTAACCAACACATCCTATAGGTAACCACTTCATTACATGTCTAAATCTCTTGTTATTTTTAGTATATAACTTGCATGTATAGAACAACCAAGTCAAAGCATTAGGTGTTCTGCATGTAACAATGTTTTACCACAGACATGTAATACACCTAGCCGAATACCATCATAGGAAAAGAATAGTTCATTCGGAAGCGATCATATTTGTATGAGGTGTTTCCAATTATCTTAATGAGTAATTTTTCAATGAATACAAAAACACATTATAAAGAGTTTTGAACTCAAGTTCCTGTGTGGGGATAAATTTTCTAGGAAAGTATCCACGAAAGTGTTTTTCTCTTTAATTTGTATATAAAGTATCCCTTCAGTATTGGATCAAATTTTTGCAGGGAGGAATACTTGATTCAAGTTGTTTTGACGTATTTTGTGAAAATCTTAATATTCGAAAATGCTTTTGTGTGGATGGGTCCATGCATCTTATCATTAATCATTAAGTGTAATGGATCCTGATAAGAAGATTATGAAATTGGGAATCTATGGCATGGGCAGGATCGGTAAAACTAACCTCACAAATATTTTCTATGAGTAATTGTAGGAGAATTCATTCATGTTTTTTTGGTTTCAAGTGTTGGAGAGAGATGTGAAGGGGAAAATGGTTGTCTTGTAACGTTGTAGACCCATATGCTTGGATATTTATCACAATTAAAAGGTGATGTAAACCATGTTGATCGAGGTAAGGCTATGCTAGCAGTCCATCTAAAATGTAAGAAAGTTCTTCTCATCCTCGATGATATTCAAAGCTCTAAATAGGTTGAACCCTTGGTAGAAAATTCAAGGGAGTTCTCCTGAGGAAGTCATTTGATTATTACATCATAAGATCTATACATTCTCCATGTGATCAATGTTGCCAAAGCCTAAGACGTATGGAGGAATCCTCACAGACATGGTCTGCATCTCATTAATTTCCACACATTCCCAAATTTTGAATTCCTCTTGTTTAGCCCCCTGAGTTGAAAACTCTTTGTAATGTGATTTTGTATTAGAGTTGTAAGAGTTGTCTAAGAGTAAGGTTTATTTCAGACTTTGGTGGTTTTAGTAGAATATGATGTCCCTGATATTTGAGAAAATACAAGTGATGTTAATCATATCATGAAGATAAACCTATTTGAAGATACAAAAAGTGAATATCATTTGGATTCGAAGGATATGGTGATCTGTTACTTCTATAGGACATCAACTCAAAATTGATTCAAGTATAGAATCCATTCACCATGGAATCTCACCATCTTTTTGATGCAATATACACTGAACATGACATATTCATTATAGATTCAACAAGTAAACACTGGGAAAGGAGCCTCTTTTATAGGAAGGTAAAGATCAAAGGAGACTAGAAATTCTCTATGGTTTCGAAAGGAAAAAATTTCAAGGTATTAATTTTATATGTCAATGTAAAGAAACCACATGATTTTCTAATTCATACCTATATCTTTGCTCAAAGTAGGTGATAAATCAAGCTTCCTAAGGTGGGTAGTTGAAATTATGAGGTGGGTAGTGACATAGATTTCTTCATAATATTTGATTTCTATCAATATATATTTCTTGTATTTACCTCAGTTTTTGAATCAAAATTAATGGAGATTGAAGATATCTTAGGTTTACACTGTTATATGCTACCTTCACATTGGAATAATCATTCTCAAAAATTATTTTATTTAGCCTATGTTTTCACTAGTAAATTTTACAATGTGTTCAAGAAGATGCACTTATTGAATATGGTGATGGATTATTCATCAAATATATAGTGGTTAAATGAAAACTCATGGAAACTCATATGTAAGTATTCCTAAGTTCTTCATGAATCCCGATGAGTCGAGGAAAAAACTTATTTAGATTGTTAAATGTTTTCATTTAAATTATAGATTTCAATATAACATAATATTCAATACATAAAAATGAAAAATATATTTTTTTTCTAAACAACATATTCTCATGTAATAATAAAATTATATATTTGTGTGTGTTAAATGTAGATAATCTACGTAAATAATTATTTAAATGAATGTCAAATTGGTTGTTAATTGTAACTTCTATACATTTCTTTAAAAGATAATTTCACAATTAATTATTGTGGAAATCAAATCGTATCTTCCACCTAAAGTTTTATGTGGTAAGGACAATTGTAGAGAAACAAATTGTTGAAATTTCCACAAATATAACATTGATGAGATATACGGAATTTTAAATTATGGAATTTCTACAAATATTGAATCTATAGAAAAACTACATTTTGGTGAAAATGTAGAATACTAACAAAAACAAAAATTGTAGAAATGTTACAAACATAAAAAAAATGTGGACAGTGTACAATTTTAAAAATGGAGGTTAGCTATAAATTTTGTGAATTGTGGAACTTCCACTGGTATAATGAATTGCTGAAAACTACAATAATATATCAAAATGTGGATTATCTATAATTCTAATGCCACAATTTTAAGTTTTGAAATACTATATAACCACTAAAATATTGTTGAAAATTTGTGGTAAAAGATCCAGGATGTTCTAGTGTTATTTGTAATATTCTATTTCATGTAAAATTAATTATGTTTATGTGGTTTAATTTAATTACAAAACTAAGTTTGGGGTCTTAATGGTCCCCACTTGCATTAAGTATGTATTTGTGTATTTTTTTAATTAAAGAGAATTGAGGTCACAAACACACCCTTGGTGGGCCCCATGTCTCTACATATGTGTCCAAATGTGCAAAACCCGAAATTGGGATATTTTCTTCATTTTAAGTGACCCCTTTTGGTTTTGGGGGTTCAATTAGCATAAAAATAAGCCCTTGGGCCCTACCTATAAGGTAGCGGGGCTTAATTCAAGGAAAGGAGAGACTTTCCCTCCCATTTAACCTTTCTTTTATCACCCATCCATATAACATTGGTTGGAATGTGTGTGTTGTGAAAAGTTGCATATGCTTGTCTCACTTTATTTTTGGGTAATTTGGGAGAGGGGTGTTTAAATGTGGGTTTATATTTTCTTTATTTTGTTTTGGGAATCTTGACTTGGAGGGAAGAGAGGGGTGACACATGTCACCCCCTCATTTGGGAGGAAATTTATTTATTTTTCTTCAAATCCTCCCTCATGGGAAAAAAAAGCGACTTTCTTTTTTTTACTTTAGCTTTGTCTTGGAGGCTTTTGGGAGTTTGATTTTTTCTTGGACAAGGAATTGGGAAATACTTAGAGATTTTGAGATCTTGTGGAGGTAGGTTCTTTCATCTTTCTTTATGTTATTAGTATGTTAGATATTAGAATTGTTTTTGTTGAAATTTTTGTCTTGTTACAAGTGTTGTATGGTTCTTGAGCGTGTTACTTGTTGTTTTCTCCATCCATCATATGGTTTGATGTACTTGGGAGTTTTGTTTTGGGAAGAGGGAAGGATTTTACCTCATGGATTAATGGGCAATCCATTGTTGTTCTCTTTATCCACTCATATGGTTTGAGGTAGGGAAGGCGGTTCATATGGTTTTAACCCCCTCCCCATCCTGAAGAGGAAACCCAATGGGTTTGAAAATGCTCCTGAAAAGGAATTTAGGTGAATAGGAGGAGTAATAAGGAGGGATGATTGTTTTGAAGGGATAAGGAGGTTTTTAAAAGATTTGGTAAGTGTGCATCCTATGGTTGGACCACACTCTTTTGAACTATTGGATGTCTCAACTACTCTTCCCCATTTTGATGGTGAATATTTTTCTCATCTTTTATTTGATTGGTAATTGTTGTGTTTGACATTGTACGAGTTAATCTTGTAGGCGATATGCTTGTTTTTATCTCTCTGTTATTATTTTTACATTTGTGGAAGCTACCTCTCTCTCCCATGGGCTGGGAGGGTATATTGTCTTCAACATTTGGAAAGACATGTAATGATGCCTATAGGTTGGGTGATAAAAAGTAATTTTCTCTTTGTGTTTGATTTTATGTAGAGCACAAAAGTTGGAGCTCAAGTTTGGAAGATAATTGAAGTATTTCCTTGATATCATGGCACCTTGTTATTCCTAAAATTTTTAGGAAGGTTTTACTTATTGTAATCATGTTTATATAGCTATATTGGAAGGGCTATATTCTTTGTAAGCTTACCATTTTGAGATTGCCATTTCTTTGTAAACTAGTGTTATAGTAGTATTGTGTATGTCCCTTAATCATGAAATGGAGCTTTGTAAAGTATTATCATGTGCATTTTGGGAATCTTGTAACTTGTTTCATATGTTGTAATAATTTCAAGGTTTAAGGTTTCTTGTGATATATATATCATCATTTTCTTGGTAAATTTTGAAAGAGATTTGTATTTTTAAAGGGAATTGGAAGGAACTCCTAGTTTTAATCTTGAAAAGGCTTTAAAATATTTCTTATAAGGAGGTTGGAAGTATGTTTGTACTCATTTGAAAGAAATTATAAAAGAGATTAATCTATGGGAAGAAGTTGAGATGAACTTTAAAACTTTGCATTTAAGCTTTGGAGTGCATTGGAAATTACTTTGAGATATTATTTGTTCCTCACTTAAAATAATTAAGTACACTGTTATATTACCTTTCCAGTTAAAAATGTATGCATTCGTTTGCTTGATAAATCATTTTTCCAAACCTTGAAACTAATAAAACAAAATTCCTCTTTTAATTTGAAAATTATTTCATTTCATTATATATTATGAATTGGTTTTGTTATGGAAACATATATGTAAATCTGAAATTATACAAGAATGCAAATTTGAGCCTAATGCACATCATGAGGTGAATGTTTCCTCTATTATTTATTTTATTATTTCAAACAAAATTTGTGAAAAGAATAGGCATTCGTAATTCCTTGATCTATAGCATTTTTACAACTCTATATGTATATGTCTATATACATGTAGTGCCCACTTCCCTTTGACCTTTGTTAGATATCTTGATCTTGATATTGTTGATATTACTATGGACATTATTATGTTTTGATTTATTATGATGTGTAGATGTTAGACCATGGATTATTATGGATCTTGATTCAGATTACTATGCATGATGATTATTAACAACATGTTTATATGTGGATAATGATATCTAATGGTTGACATGGACATATTATAGATGTTTTTAGACTTGTGACATTAGACATTGTGAATATATCTAGTATGGAAATTATTGGATAATGACGTAGTTGCAAATTAAATTGAAAATGATAATGTTGAATTCTAGATATTGTTGTGATTTAGGATATCTAGATGATTTGAGTTTTATTATATAATTTTGGATGTTATGATATGGCCATGAGGTGAAGGAGGTATTTTTATTTTGCAGGGTAAAATATCAAAACAATTTCAAGAGTTGGAGACCAACCATATTAGAATTCTAGATGAAATCAACAGGTCACAATAGAAGCTGTTATTGTTTGAGTGTTGTGTTTGTTAGGGATTCCCATTGGGGAAATCACCTTTAAAAGTGACCAAGGGATTTTATGTATTTATTTATTTGTTTATTATTTTATTAATGTTTGCATGTGTTTATTTGGGATGTGTTACCACTTTCATTAGTTATTAATTGATTGTGTTAATGTTGTAAATAACCATGTGTTAAAATAAATAAATCAATATGTCATAGGAATGTAATTAATGAAGTTGTTGATATTTAATGTTATGTTGTAGAGTGTGTAAGAAACATGTAAGAAGATGTAAGAGATTGTGTAAGGATGTGTAAGGTTGTGTAAGTCAGATTTTGGAGTGTAAGACACTTCATCCTCTTAGGAATTCGAATTTTTCTTTGAGGGCTATTTTTGGAGGCTTGTGGGACAAGTTAAACTTGTCCCACACCTCTTAAAATTAATTACCAACCATACCTATGGTTTGGAGGTAAAAATTATACTTTTTTAATGTATTTTGATTTTTCTATTTGTAATTCTTAATTGTACTTCTCTTACATGCTTTAAATTTTGTCCTTTTTGGGGTATGGGTTAATTTGAAGTGTGTAAGTTGATTGTCATTGTATTTATTGTTTTTGAGTTATTGATGCTTACTTTCATTTTGGGTTTGAGGAAGAATGATATGGAATCCAACATGGAATCCATATCACCCTCTTCTCTTTCCTCTCTTTGAAAAGTCAAACTCTTTTATGTTGGTTGTTGAAACTTTGCACATTTCCTCTTGGGCGAATTTCTTGCTGTTGGGAGCTCTTGCTTGTGGAAGGTGATTGGAGAGCCATTGCATGTGTGTTATTGCTGATATTTGGATGTCTCTTGGGGCATTGATTAGCTTGATGTCATTGGAATGTGTGATCACAAAAAAGTTCTAAAGACACAAATTTGGGGTAAGAATTCCTAAAGAACTCAAAGGAACTTGCATTAATGGAGGATCGACACAAGTGTCCCATCGGGCGTGCCAAATGTGTTCAAAGAAAATTTGTAAAAGCCACAAATTTGGGGTTATAATTCCTAAATAATCCCCAAAGGATTCAAACAACAGATCATTGGACCATCCGATAAGAAATGAGCAAGGTTTTCTAACTAGCATACATTATATGAAGCAAACAATCAAAGTAAACTAATTAAAACTACCTATATTCTTTGAAATATTGAAATAATGAACTTGATAAGTCCTAAGCAATCAGTTTTAGTGATTAAGAGAAAGATATCTCACCATTAAAGGCTTTTAAGCCAATGGTTCTTCTCTTTTACTCTACAAATTAGATTAGAAATACAAAAGTGAAGTAAATAGCTCAATATCTAAACTAGAAATGAAATCTAGAAATGAAATCTAGAACCTAGATGCAAAATACTATAATTTGTGCTTAGGAAGAAGGGAGGAATTCTTGAAAATGAGAGAGGGGGTCTAGCCCTATATATAGTTTTCCATTTGGGAAAATGGGAGATTTGGGTGCATGTGGGACAAACACTAAATTCCAAAAACCACTTTTAGCAAGTCAAAGCTTACTTTGACTAGGTTTAGGAAGGGATAAACCATGTTTAAGGTTAGTTAACCCTATTTAGAAGATAATTAGGGTTTGGAGAGAGTTTTGAGGGTTAGATCAATCCAATGGAATGGATTGATAGGCCAGGAAGGTGGTAGAAGTGGACTAGAAGGAAATAAGAAGCTAATGTAGTTAGAACGAAGCCATAATAGCTTGTTAAAATGGTTTACAAGAGGAAAAATGACCAAAAGGATGTCGTAGGAAGAAAGTTAGATAGGTCGAACTGGCGGTGTATCGTCAGTTTGTAGGGAGAAGCACAACTAGTGCAATATTAGTCATAATAGTGAATTGACCAAACTACAGGTGTCTACATTTTGCCCTCTTTGAGGTGATGTAAGCTACATCATTTCGAAGAAAGTAGACAAATACAAATGAGAAGAAATTTTTGAAGGGATAGAAGATAGATTAGTAGGACGAAGGATGCATTTTGAGTGTCGATGGGCTGATGAAAAAATGCGATCAATGATAGAAAAGAAAAGAAGAAAGAGGAAAGGGAAGTGTGAAGAGAAGAATATGAGAAAAACAAAGGAGATATTGAGCTATCAACAAATCAATTGCATTTATTATTTAAATCATCATTTTCTTAAAGACCTCCTCATTGATCCTTATTAAAAATGTGCGCATAGAATAAGAGCGTATAATGACATGAAAAGAAAAGATACAAAGCAACCACCCATTGCTTAAAAACACCAACTCCATGTAACATACAGACATGTAATGCAATACGAGAAGTAAAAAACTCATGTAATAGGGAATTAAGTACAATCACACACACTTAAACCAACAACGTTCAAGATAGTTGCACAAATATTTTGTTATCAAGTTGAGATTCCAGATGTTCTAATAAATGACAAGGGTAAGAACGAAGCCCCAAGTAATATGCACATGCAATGGAAAATGAAGAGGGAAACTTGGGTTCGATGGAAAAGTAATGTGCACAATGAAAATAGTACCTTGAAGCGATAGTGCCCCATAGTATAGATGAAGTAAGCAACGAGCCTTTTTAAGTGATTGTAGATCTGGGTGATTCACGATTCGTTGTTTCAAAACATGTGAAAAACCTCAACATGATATGGGATGAGTTTCATGCAAAGAGACACTGATTTTAGTGAAAAATGAGCTAGTTCTTGCGATTTTGGGTCATTTTCAAATGTTTTATCTGTTTTGATTTTTGAATGAATTTTACAATTTTTAATTTTTTTTGATCGATTAGAAGAATTGAAAAGATCAAATATATTATAAAATGTATGGGTGAAGCGAATAGGGAAGGCGAGGCTTAAAAAGAGCCGAGAAAGTGTCCCCACAGTAGAAACACGAGTGATAGTAATAATTTTTAAATAATTAATCATCATGATGGGAGAAAGATAGCGAAAAGAAGACTAAAATAGAAAAAGGCACCTAAAAGGTTCATAAATAATTCCAATGCCACAAGGAATGTGCGAGGTAGCACAAAGTGCCCTAACGTGCAAAAATTAACAAAAATAATCATTTAAATATAAAAATAATCATCACGGTGGGTAGAAGAAGGTCGAATAATCATAGTGGAGAAAACATGCCCCAGGGGCATCGCGACAGTTAATATACCCACCCGAGGAGGTAAAAAAACATGACCAATTTATTTGCACCCAAACCGTTACAAAATTTTCTGCAGTGTTAGCAAGAGATCTAGAGTGTGATTGAGAGGATACCGATGAGGTGGAGACAAGCATAACGAGATCAAGAGTACCAGCCAGGACCGAGGTGGATGGACCCTTCGTGAGTGTTCTATCCCTCCTCTTTCAAATTACACATTTAATGCTTTATAGGTAACTTCTAGCGTAATTTAGGTGGGAAAAGACACATGTGTACACGCGTATATGTTGGTCTCAACACGTACGTGCTGCGTACGTGCATCTATAATGCTCGGTACGCATATGTGTATCCATTGAAAAATGGGTACAAACATGCGTATTTGTTGAAAAGGCGGATACGTGCATGCGTATTCGTTAGGAGGAAAATGTAGACATGCACATGTGCACGTAAAACCAAGTGCATAGGTTCCGAGGGGGGAAAAAGTGTGGAGTTAGTCGAGGATGGGTGCATGCACGTGTGCATGTTGGGATGGCGCGTAGGCGTTACCTTTGGGTCTTAAGCATCTTGTGTACCTATGTGAAAAAATGTGAAATGGTAGGCGTGTATGTGTATGCAGTAAGGTGCATAGGTGTCGAAGAAGGTGTGCATGCATCGGTTAGGGTGCGTAGGCATTCGAGGAAGAAGGGGGATAAAAAACTTTATTAGAAAAATAGTAAAGTATACAAAAACATAGACTAGAAAAACTTAGAAGAAAAAGGAAATTAGTAAGTTAAAGGACTCGGCGAACCATTTTTCCTTAGAAAGATAGCTAGAAGTTAGATAAGTTCCTAACACTTGTTTTGATGTTACAAGTGTAGACTACATGCACTTAAGATGTGGGAGTGATATAGTTGACTTGAGATGATAGAGGCGTAGTTTTAGAATGGAGCAGGAAGGATACTAGATATTCTTCTCTATGTCATAGGGTTAACCTACGTGGTAGACATGCCCCATATCACATTGGATCATGGCCTTCACGGCCCATAGCATAGAGATGGCACAACAAGATCCAGTGCTTTATTGCCTATAGAGGATGTCACCATTACTTTGGAGGATGTTTGGCGCATCATGTGTGTTCCCATCATAGACCAGCCCATTCGGTATGTGAGTGACAGGCGGTGTTGGATGGATGCATAGAACAGTGTATTGTTCAGGGTCCCAAAGATACACTATTACGGCATGATAGTGAAATTATCGGGTTACATTGAGGACCTTTCTTTAGATTGGGTTGTGGTTTACATGATGGCCTTTGTCGGGAGTTTTACTCCCCCGACAAGACGATTCCTCGTTTCCCCTTGGATTACTTGGTGTTATTCTTGGTGATACACGGAGAGACCTACTACTGGGGTCAGTGCATTTTAACGCACCTCTACTAGTATTTGCATCTTATCACATACTACCGTCAGAAGACGGTAGGCCCAGCCGAGTTACTCATGATATGGGCGTGGGACCATATCACGATCGAACGCCCATTAGGCATTTTGAGAGTTTGGAATCTAAAGGAGCCATCTGCATATGGGTTGGCTCCTATTGGGGATGATGTTCAGCCTTACATTGGTTACAATTATCATTATCTTCGAGGGATTGATGATTTACAGCGGGTGGTTGTCGTATGGAGGCCATATAGACACTTCTAGTGGCAGGAGGATAGTCTAGAGCTTTCTATAGCCACCTTTGGAGCACATTATTTTGGGTAGCCGTAGTTACATACGAGAGATCTTGAGTGGATAGATGTTAGGGACAGTTTGGTATCACCGGGATGTTCCTAGGCTAGATATGTGGTACGTCAGGAGGGTGCGTGAGTATTTTGACATGGGGCCATAGATAGCATTTGATAGAGCATGGACTAGTTTCATACATGTGATACCCATGATGCAGGTACCTATGAGGGGAGGTTCGAGATCTATGTTGTACACCCGATTATGCACCTTGGTATCATGATGTCATTTCCTATGGCCCGACTATTCAAGGGCCGCATACGAGGCATGCGTGAGAGATCCCCAGTGGGCCCCCTAATGATGATGGTGTTAGGGTTGATGATGATGATTCGGATAATGAGGGTGGCCTTGATGTGTAACATCGAGTTAGAGTGTAGGAATCATAGCCATAGGTATAGGGTCCTGAGCCTGGGACCCCAGACAGTACATCGAGGCCGAGATGTTCGGTTTCCTCTAGTAGGTGTTCAAGTGTGCATATATGCCCCATTACGGCATGTTTTAACACGGTGAGTGCCCACCTCCTTATGCTTGGTGGTGATGATGGATAGCTTGCTTCATTATAGCTGAAAGCAGTGATTATAGGTCGTGATAGTGGTACAACTTTAGGTGGCCACGAGAGAGATATCAGGGTAAGAGCACATGTACAAGTCTTGACCATAGAGAGAGACCGAGGCTAGGTTTCGGGTTGCACAAGGCGGTGATAGTGCGGCATGGAAGGGCTAGATCACACAGGGTTGGAAGTGCGAGAGGGCTTAGTTAGTGGGTGCCTAGGGCGAGGTACAAAGCTAACTTCACAGCGTTATGGTTCAACACGATCAAGTGTAGGGTGAGGACAAACTTATCTTATGGAGAGTACTAGGCCCGATCTAAGCTACAAATTGTTACATTAGAGAGGGATCGAGGAGCCGCTACCCAGCAGGCGGGCCCATCTTTGATAGATGCCGATTGAGTTGGCAAGCAGCACGATGCCACCCTATAGATAGCCCTAACCATAGGAAATATAGACACGATACGAGACACGATTAGAGCCACAAGTGAGGCCCTCTATTACATGTCATCTTACTTGGGCAGTCCCACTAGTAGAGTGAGTGACTCCCTTTACACACTGATGTGAGCCATATAGGCTCCAGATCATGGTTGTTGGCTAGGTTAGTGTAGTAGCCACCACACAATCAGTGCACAGTGAGTACACAACCTAGAGATACACATGGTCCTCCTACATAGTTGGGTGGTTCTTCAAGGGAAGGCCCATCATAGCCTCCACTATTTCATCCTCCAAGACATAGTCCCAGTGAGCGCTAACAAGGGTGAGAGTTACAAATTGAGTCTTCTACTCACTCCATGATGTATGTATCAGATGTAAATGCCTCTTATGAATGTTGATTTTGACTATGTATAGATTCTTTAGATTCTTTTGATCGATGTATGTACTTTTGATGTACCACTAAGCCTCTGTATGCATGCTTAGTATCTGATCCACACCCCTTTTATATGGTAGACGGGCATATGTTTTTGTATATATCATTTGTGACATAGATATTTTATACATGTACCATATGGACATTTACTTCTTTGTATATTTTGTCTTGCTTTGATATGTTGTCATGGTAATTATGTTTCATTAATGTTCATGTTGTATCTTTTCTTCTTCATGTATGTGACATACTTTTAGATGTAGAGATGTACATGTTTTTCTTTCATAGTGATGATATCTTTTGTGTAGTTGATATCATTTTTTCCAGACCTATGAGATGTTTGACTTCATATTTCTAGCATTTGGGATGATACTAGATGATATTGGTGCGAGAGGAAGATAGATTTGTTATCATGCGCAACCCCTCTTACCCCCATTAATGATACGATATGTGATTATTATCTTAGCATACATGCATGATGTAATACTTAGCATTTTTTTGAATATATGATGTAGTGAATGATGTGATAGAATGTGATGATAGATTATAGATGTGATAACAAACAAATGTGCCAAACAAATACACAAGTAAAAGTTTAACAAAACTAAACAAACATATATATGCAACAAAATGCAATGCAACTAACATGAATATTAACCTAACATTTAATCCAAGCAAGTAAAAATGAGTTCTAACAGATGCACATAGCAAACAAAGAAACATACAACAATTAATTACAAGCATGAAAGTCCTAACAATGAATGCAGTGCAACACACAATTAAACCTAACAAGATTTAATATAAGGTAAGCAAATCAATCATTCAAAGAACAAACAACACAACAAGCTAAGTACATCAATACTATACAAACCAACAACTAAAAGCAATCTAACTACTACTTTGTTTTTGCGGGAAAGCATTGATATATTTTCCAATGTTTTTGAGCTTATCTCGAAAGATAATATTTTTAAGACTACGGTTTACATTGTTGTCTAGGTTTCCCTAAGATAACATTGTGAAACTAACGTAGCCACATCCCTAAGAAGGGAACTTTTCTAGATGTTTATGTTTTTGTGTATCCTTTTCTAATGTTTTTGTATTTTCAAGGTCATGTTGAAAGCAATGTATGTGAACAAAGATGCGTGGATGCCCCTGCAAGACGTGGGAATATACAAAGGAAGAATGCCACATGCTTATGTATGATGAATAAAGCGTGAAGGTGCCCGAATGCTTGATGTGGGAACATATAAAGAGGCCACACCCTTCACACAAATATAGAGTAAGTAAACTAGATCATAGGTCCTACAAATGAGAGCTTTATGTCGATTCCTAGACCTAGCCAGGGGTACTTCAAAATTTATAGCAAGTAGTAAGAGTTACCCATCCTATCGTAAGAATAACTTATGAGCGAGAAACCTTCGTTGAGCTCTGAAACTGGTTTTCAAAAAGGACATGCCAAGCTGCGCCACAATTGTGTGGTTCTCACGCGAGGATGACCTATGTTTTTCTTTACTATTTTCTCAAATTTTTAATTTTTTGCTTGTTTTTTCTTTGTTTTCTACTTTTTAGTTCTTATCTGAATATTATAACCATGCTTAAGCATATAAGTGCTTTAGGTGCATGGAATTCATGGTTTTGGGAAGCTCTTCACCATATGAATAGGAAAATCTATATGCCCTTGATCCGTATTTAGCGGTCACCACAAAAGGGTGAGCCAATTAGCCTCAAATTTACCTTTCTTTTTCCTATCTTTGGTGGTGTTCTTCTAATTCTCTTTCAGTACTAAATCACCTACATAAAATTCCCTATGAATGATGTGTTTGTTGTATCCCTAGGATACTCTATTCTGATACACTTTAAGGTGATTAAGCGCTACGATACACCTTTCATCTAACAATTCTAACTTTGTCGGTTGAGTAACTCTTTAATCCTTGTCTTTGTTTAGATAGTCCCTGAGAGATATTCTCGGGGAGGCAAGCTCCACTTCCGAAAGGTATGATGGCTTCAGATGCCATATATAATGGTGAATATGGGGCCACAACAAAAGGGGTGTGGATGGAGGTTCGATAGGCAGAGAAGAGGCACGTGATGTACTCGCCGGCGGTGTCGAGAGATGTGAGAACAGTAGCATGGGTGCTCTTCTCTACACTTTGACTTAGCTAGGATGTCACCACATAGTCTTCCGAATATCATTCATCATATCATGAAAATGACAGTCATAAGACTTGCTGATAAGTAGCCCCGGCATTCTTAAGTCGAACGTAATGACTTTGTAGAAAAAGGTCCCCTAAGGGTGATGAAAGTAGTTTTTGTTTATCCTCTTTTGTAATCCTTATCTCGATTATATCCGAGAAGCCATCCTTTAAGGATAAATTATCGAGCCCATGTAGAATCTACGATCATGTCAATATTTGACAACGGGAAGTCATCTTTAGAACATGCTTTTTGATGTCGCGAAGTCGGATGACAGATCCTAATGCCAATGGGATTCTTTTGTACTAGGACTATGATGGAGATCCAATCGAGTAATCAATAGGCTTGATAAAATCTGCAGCTAAGAGCTTCTCCAATTCCTCCTTGACGAGAAGTGCAACTGTGGGATGCATCTCTCTCAGCTTTTGTTTGATGGGCTTAGCATCTAGGTACACAACAAGGTTATGCACAAATAGTACTAGATCTAAGCCGGGCATATCGTAGTATGTTCATGCAAAAATATCAGCATATTATATTAAAATTTCCAAAAAGGTTTTTGTTCTGAGTTGAGGCGAAGTCCCCAACTTGATCATCTTGGGTAATTCGGTTGATCCATTGTTAATACCTTGATAGTTTCTTCAATAAGCATCTTACATGCATCCTCCATTCTGGTAGGATCATGGGGAAGAGTGAGATAAACCTCTTGAGGTAGATCTTTATCATCTTCAAATGGATAAGTTATTTTATCCATGTGCTTTTCATTCTGTTCTTCTACAAGTGTGTTAAAGAGTTTCCGCATTATGAGATTTCTGTTTTTTTTTTTACTAGAGGCTGCTTTGAAGTATTTTCACTTTTATTCAACATATTCTTACCCAAGTGACCACACATCTCTACTTCTTCTCTAAAGTATGCACATGTGTTTAACTAAATTTGAAATCCTTTCTTGTGGTCCCTAGCAGAATTGAATCCTAAGTCCCATGAATTTTGTAAATGCCTCATCATTCTCAAAGATGTCTAGTAGAATGTGAAGCTGTTGGTCCTAATCTACAAGTTCGGGATAGACGAGGTAACTTAACGATTGGTCTAAGGGATGGATTCGAAAGGGTGAGAATGGCTAATTCAAGTAATAGGTTCATGGAGGCCATAACTTTCGTAAAGGCTACATTGGGAACCTACATCACTATCTGAATGATATGAAACATCCTCGCACTCATAAAAGGTGGCATCAACCTTGATGGGTTGAGTATCCTAAGATTTTAACCCAAGACCATGCTTATCAGATTTAAAACAATTGAGTAGGAAGAGGCTCTAAGCGGGTATGGCATTGTGCATTTAGTCCACACCCATATCCTTTATAACTCATGACAAACATCATGTGGTGTCCTTTGATATAATGAGGTGCTTGATGGCATGAGGCCATGGTTCCTTCTAGTACCTAACTAGTGGGATCCTCCAACATATTTTCTTCGGACAGGAGGCCTCTAGGGATAAATTTATCCAATGGCTCAAAACACAAATCCCATGTACTCTTGAATTTAAAATAGGGTTTACCCACTGGTCCAAGTGACACTAATAAATCTTAAATTAGTAATGCTTTTTCAACAGTGAATGGCTCACCTAGGCCATACTTTGCTTTGATGTAGCCTCCTAAGTGTAAAAGGGTTGACTAAAGAAGGGAAGTCTTGATTATAATTTGTGATAGACTTTGAGTCCACACGATTCTTTATAGATTCCATTTTAAGAGGGATGACAACATCCGTGGAAGGACATTCATAAGCCACGAGAGAAACTATGCAACGTCCAACAATGAGTGAACGGTTACGGGTCACCATAGATGGTGACTATATATCCTTCATGACACAGCTTTATATCGGTGAAAGGTTGAGGGAATAGCCTTCATGGCATGGATCCATGGACATCCCAAGAGCATGTTGTATAGAAGATCTAAATCAAGGACATGGAAGGTCGTATCGTGACATGTCAAACATACCTCCATGGGCACTACAATAGTACCTATTGATTCTCTCTCCTCATTATCATACACTGTGATTATGATAGTTTTAGCTCCCAAATCAATTTGTGAAAGGCCTAGCTGCTTAACGAGCTTTAATGTGCATATGTTTATACTAGATCCCCCATCCACAAGTACTCTTTTAATCTTATGATGACTAACCACAACTTCTAAGTATAAAGGAAAGTTATGCTCGAGGGGTTATTCTGTAATAGCGTTGCAATCAAAGGTAATGTGATCTATGGGTTGAAGGTGGGTAACCATAACTTGAAGCATGTGGGATCTACCTCGGTAGACACTCTAGAATCTGTAATGTCTTGTACAATATATCCTTGTGAGCAGTAGAGACATTAAGTAGGTCTAAAATAGATATTTTAGTTGGTGTTTTCCCTAGATGGTATAGCAAATTGTATTGGCTTTGGATAGCTGGTATTGGATCAGGTATAATTAAGTGAGCATGTCACATTCCAACTACACAACTCTTTTCTAGAATTCAGATTGTATTTACTCATTCATCAAATGAAAGGATACTGACCTATAAGGGAGTCAAATGGACTATCATTCCTAGGGTAAATATATGTAGCGGTGCGATAATCATTAGAATCTTTCCCATGATCTTGTTTCCTTTTCTTTTTATCCACATGATTGGTAAAAGGTTCCTTGTATATGCCCTTTTTCATTCCGAGCCTTTTCCTGAATCGGGAGGGCGACTCTATGGTAATCTTTCCCACTTTAATGAGGTCTTGTATAAAGTGTCTCATCTGTAAACACCTATCTATTTTGTGTCCTTTGACACGATGGAATTCACAGTACTCATGTTCTTTATACGAACTAGGTTTTGGAGCATTTTCGGGTAGAATGCTTGTGGTACTTGGATATTCTACCATTTTAACATCATCTAATTTTTTAATATGGCGATCGAGGATTCGCTCAATGGTGTGAACACACGTTTGGTTGGTGCCTTGGGATGAGGTCCTTGTGAAAGCTTCAAAAGTGGACCTTTACTGCACATGGCTTGGACTCTTTTAGAGTCAGTAATTCCATCACCGATGACATTTTTGTTCTTATTGAAGAACTTAGGTTTATCTGATTTAGCTTCGTGTTTTTCTTTGACAAATGGTTTTAGCGTTCGTTTTGCAATAAGAACCTTTTCAATTTGGCTACCTTTTTTGATAACTTCGTCAAAGTTAGATCCTGATGCATACGAAGTTGGAAGGCTATCTATGAGTTTAAATTAGGAACAAAAATTCTCACTAATTATTTTTCGGGTAAGGCACGGGAAGCGATTGTGCCAACCCTCTCCATCATTGTAAGAAACCCACGAAGGTTTCATTAGGATTTTATTTGCATTCGCAAAGGTCATTCATCATGATATCATTTTCAATACTAAAGGAATAGTGTCCCATTAATTTTTTTCTAGTGCCAGCCACATTTTTATAGACCCTATGGGTATACCAAAGAACCATTCGATTCTTTAAAGATCCCTAGCTACGAGGGAAGAATTATATTAGAAAATTATCATTGTAACCGACCTCTTGCCAAACCATGTAAAGGTCTTTGATGTGATCGTGAGGATCACCTTTTCCTTTGTACTTGTCAAAATTTGGGATAGTAAAATGTTTAGGAAAGGGCTGCAGTAGCATGTCTTTATCAAAGGGATAAGGACATAATTCTTTGTATAGGTACTTTCTGCTATGACCTACATTTCCTTCCCACTGGGGTGTTAAGTGTTTCTTTATTCACCTGCAATTCCTTCGAATAAGTTGTTCCTTTATGGGTGATATTGGCCTTTGTGGCTTAGTCACTTTAAAGGTGTTATCTGTGTGTGAGTCGTAGTGAAATTCATAAGGTATCGATTTGTTTTCTCTTTATATATCCATCTCTGGGAAGAACCTAGGTTCACTAGTTTTTGAGTCAACTTCATGATTTGTTTCTGGAGGATCTCCTCTTCAATTAATGGATCCTCTTCTTCATCAAATTTGGGAGGAGGTGAAGCTATACGTGTAGTCTTCACTTTGCATGAAGCTTTGTAATATGGTCTTCGTAAAGGATCTTCTTTTTTTTGTGTTATGATGGCATCCCGAAGTGGAGGCGTAACCCATATCAAATGGGTTATCCATGTCTAAAAATGATACCTTTTCTTCTACCTTTTGATTAATGACCTTGTTTTCTGCTTCACGCTCATGCGGAAGTTTGGAAGTTCAAGGACTCTTACAAGTACTGGTCTTTATTATAGTATAGGAGTTCGTTGAATCTACCAAGGTCCAATTTTGGTTATTCTGCTAAAGAGTCAGACTCTTCCCCACTATGATCGATTAAAGGTTCTACATCCTTAACTTGTGAGAAGAGTGGTGCTAAATTGTTCCCGCTAAAAGGGAAGCCATCGAAAGGATTATCTCCTGCATTATGCTCATTTGATTTTGTTGCCATTTTGGAAAGTCTAGGCATTACTAGCCAATACTCAGATGCAACACTATGTTTTGCTAGTTGTTTAAAGGATATTGATATGCACAATGACAATGTATCACTCACTCAAGTGGTATAAGTCAAGTCTACACTCAAAAGATCAAAATGAATGCCAACGTTATACCGGATATGTGTGCCAAAGTTAGAAATCTAACAAGGATTGAATATCAAAACAATCGACAAATTCCTCTAACAAGGTATACCTAGGACTAATTCAGTATTGACGAAAAGCCAAGTGTATTGAAAAGTGCAAGTCATAACTAGATATAGCGAAACAACGTTATCCTAATATCTCAACCAAGCAAGCAAGATGTCGATATCAAGACAACATCACAACGATATATGTAATGTGGCATCAACACTCGTCAAGAGACCGGATAATGTCTAAACTAAAATCAAACGCAGTATAACAAGAAGTTTGTGATAATGTGAGTAGTGTAACCACACAATAAAGGGATTTACACTATGTGCCCAAAGAATGGGAAACACAATGTAAATACCAAGGCGAACAACTAAAATGTGAGAAAAACCAACAAACTAGGTGAGAGACAGATGACGAAACAAACCCGTAACAATGTCTCTTTGTCAACAAACCGTAACCCCAACTGCAAATATGGATGGGTGTAAACGTACAAAAATGCAGCCAGCACTATCCCTAACAAGATGTGTAATGTATGCCTCTATCCAACTTCCAACATGGGAAGCACAAACACATGGGTATATATATGGAAAGTGTGAAAATAAACTAAGTTTTGATTGGGTAGAGCTTCACCTCATTCGAAAAATGAGAAGGAATCTAAGCTAAGTAAGACACTCATCTAAATTTGTGATGAAAAACACTTCGATCAAGCTTATAATGAGTTCGTTACCGTGTTCGAAAACACGCTGCTTGAATCCAAACAAGTTATCACTTCATGATGGAAAATGATGCGAATGGACTAGTAAAGTGGTCTCTAGAAAAAATGGTCTCATTAATAAGTTCTCTCAACAAGGTGTTACAAATCCATTAAATAGATCTCAATTTTCCAGGTTGTAATGACTATATCTAGTAGTATCTCGGTTTTACTTTACCCCCTCCAAGCACAAAGGGAAACTAGTGCATCCACATGTGCTCTTCCTGGGGTCTCCATACAAACATCTTTGTAACGCTAACTCACAAGGCGTGCTATTCAGGGGATAAGTGAGGTGCTTCCTATTTCATCCATGAGGTTACTCAGTGGTGGACTACTTTAGGGTTCTTGGTACCACCCCCATTGTTATAGCTTAAGGTGTTATGCCAAAGGGGTTACATTCTTGTTGAGCAGAGAGGGACGTACTCTTTTCCGAAACCTAAACTACAATGTTTTGAATGTGGTGTGTTTTCTATCTTTTTAACTTTAATCTGGTTTCAAAAGTGGCACACCATTTGGCAATCTGCAAAAACACATGTATTAGAATTTTGTGCTTCATTTGACACCTTTCTTTGACAAGCATTAGGTCTTGAAGACATCAACTTTTTAGCAATTTTCTGGTTCACCGATTTTGGTAAAAGAGAACTTACACATGCTTTTTATTCCTAAGATCACCCAAAGGTGTGAAGGAAGAGCATACGCAAAGTGGAAATCCTACTAAAAGCACATAAAAATGTTACTTTATCCTTTCTTTAAAAAGAAAGTGTTTTTAACATATAAAATAGAATTTGTTCAAGTGTTTTTGATCTCCAAGATCGCTTTGGAAAGCACAAGGAGAGAGCATACACACTTTTTACAAATCCTAGTTCAAGCTAAGGAATGAAAAAAACACTTAATCATGCAAACTGAAATATCAAAGAAAGAATTTTGTTTTAAGCTTGTTAATTTTTAGAAACTGCAGCAAAAATGTCAGAAAAATAGTTTTAATAGATTGTGGAAATTTTTTAATTTCAAAAGTGACACCTATGTGCCCAAACCAACATGTATGTGCCCTACCAATAGGTACATGCCTAGACCAATAGCCAATAGTTAAAAAAAAGAGATTGAACAATATCTCACAAAACATGTGATAAGACACTAATGACAACTAAAGACAACTATCATTTGACTTAATCTAATCTAACTAAAGTATTTAAAAAATTACTTTATTATAATATAACATTTAAATCATATGTTGAACTAAGTTTTAGTTTATTTCTAACATTCCCCATTTAATTCAGCATATTCTGAAGAGAGATGGTGAGAAATAATCTAAATGCCTCAAATTTAGGACGTGCAAGAGATTTGGTGAAGATATCTGCACACTGATGATCTGTCGGGAAATGTTGAAGTTGTATGTTGTTATTCTGAACATGTTCATGAATAAAATGGACTTGCACCTCAATGTGTTTGGTGTGTTCATGAAAGACTAGATTCCAAACAAGTTTTACTACTCCTTCATTGTCTACATGAAGAATGGTTGGATGATCATGTGGAAGTCCCAACCCTTCAAGTATATGTTTGAGCCAAATCACTTCATAGACAACTCCTCCCGTATGCGATATATGATTCTATGGAAGACCTTCAAACACATATTTATTTCTTTCTTCCCCATGAAATAGGTCTAGATCCCAAAAAGAACACAAACCGAGAAGTGGATTTTATGTCATCTATATTTCCTACATGATCTGAATCTATATAACCAATTAATAAGAGTTATCATTCTTCTTGTACTCTAAACCAAAATTGATTCCGTTAATATAGCTTAGTATTCTTTTTCTTCTTTCAAGTGACAAACTCTTGGTTCTTGCATAAACGGGAAACGTAACTAACTACATAATAGATGTCTGTCTAGTATAGGTTAAGTAGATGATACTAGGGCAATCAACCTGTTGATAAAGAGTTACATTTACTTCTGCTGATGGATCTTTCCGAGACAATTGAAGCCTTGTCTCCATAGGTGTTTCCATTCGGATACTATCCATCATTTTGAATATTTTACTTGAGATAAAAATATGTGATTATTTCTTTTCCATACTTCAAGTCCAAGACAATAATGTAGAATTCCTAGATCTATCATTTCAAATGACTTACTTAGATCTTTCTTAGTTGTTTCTATCATATTCACTAATCCTCTAGTGATGATTATGTCATCAACATAAACAACTACAATCACTAACTCCCCCCTTTATTTTTGAGATATAAGTTAGGATCATATGGACTTATTTTAAATCCTTTACTTAAAAGATGCTCATCAATTTTTATATACCAAGCCCTGGGTGCTTGTTTTAGACCATACAGTGATTTTATGAGTCTACATACTTTGTCTTCATTTCCTGGAATTATAAAACCCTCAGGTTGAGTTAAGTAGACTTCTTCCTGTAAGTCACCATTTAGAAAGGCACTTTTCACATCCATTTGATGAACTTTCTCGACTAAATTGTGCAACTAAGGTAAATATCATTCCAATTGTTTTAATCTTAGCTGTGGGTGCAAATGTTTCTTCATAATCAATGCCTTCTTTTTTAGCATACCCTTTTGCTACTAATCGTGCATTGTGTTTATCAACGCTTCCATTTTACTTGTACTTTGTTTTAAATACCTATTGGCAACCTATTTATTTCTTCCTTGGTGTAAGATTTGTAATTTGCCATGTATTATTTTAAATCAAAGACTTATATTAAGAATTCATTGATCGACCAAGGTTTTGATTATAGGGCTTCTTGAATTGTAGTTGGCTCAATTGATTCATTAAATGTGCTCATTAAGGATAAGTTAAATTCATTTTGACCCGTGTTAGGATTTCCTAGTCCAAAAGTGGATGTGTTTGGTTCACTATACAACTTAGCATCTTTTATTACATTTGTATACCACTTAGGCATACTTTTAGTTGTCAGGTGATGAAGTCAGATTATCTATATGATCATCATTATTTTCTTCAAAGTCATAGCCATCTTCAATTTTCACAGTAGGACTATCTTGAGAATTTCTTAAGTTTTTGAAAGGAGCATCTGCTTCCTTATTCTCAAAGAACTCAACATCTCTACTTGTGAAAATTTTCCTTGTTTTTGGATCCATTAATTTGTATCCCAAAGCTTCTTCACTATATCCCAAGAATATGTAAGTTTCTGATTTCATATCAAGTTTATTTCTTTTCTTCTTAGGAATTAGCATATTTTATTTGCATCCAAAAACTCTTAAGTGTTTTATTGATGGCTTATGCCTTGACCAAGCTTCATGTGGAGTTATTCCATCAAGTGTAGAAGTAGGAGCTCTATTCAACAAATATACTGTTGTTTTAACTGCTTCTACCCAATATGTTTTTCTTAACCCTGAATCATCAATCATGCACCTTACCATATCCATTATTGTTCTATTTCTTCTCTCAACTACACCATTTTGTTGTGGTGTATATGGAGGTTCCATCTGTCGATGAATTCCATTTGTTTCTAATAAAGCCTTTAATTCATTATTGGTGTCTTCACCCCCTTGATCTGACCGAGATTCCTTATATTTTTACAGTTTCTATTTCAATGGCTACCTTAAACTTTTTGAAGGTTGCAAAAGCTTGATCTTTGGTTCTTAAGCAGTAAACCCACATTTTCGTGAGTAATCATCTACGAAGAGCATGAAGTACTGAAACCCTATATGACTAAGTATCATTGGTCCACATAGATCAGTATGGAATAGATCCAATATACCATGGTCCTGTATGTACTTTTTTGAAATGGTGCTCTATGTTGTTTTCCTACCAAACAATTTGTACACTTATGTGTATTTTTTCTAAAATGTGGCAGTCCTCTAACCATGTCATATTTTGAAGTGTGTCAAGATAGCTAAAACTTACATGGCCAAATATTCTATGCCATAATTGTGCTGATGAATCTTCCTTACTGATAAGAGCCTAATTTTTGGTTTGAACAAAGTCCAACTGAAACATCTCGACCCATTCCTAAAGCTTTAGCTACAATTTTGGAGTTTTTAGACTTATCTTTGATGAGACACATCTTCTTTCCATTTGTACAATCAAAGTCTACTTTCAAGTTGTGCTCCAAGAGTTGACTAACTGAAAGTAAGTTCTTTGTTAATCCTAGAACATAAAGGACATCTTGTATAGTACATTTTCTTGATCCGAGAGGTAACAAGATGTTCCCAATGCCTTGTATTTTGTATGAAGAATCATCACCTAACAAAACATGGTCTTTTTTAGGTGTGTTCCTTAACTCATTAAACCATTCATTTTCCCTGTCATATGCTTTGTAGCCCCTGAGTCTACATACCAGATTGACTTAGGTGAATTGTTGACTTGAGTTGATTGTGTAGCAAATAGGAAGTCCTCATCTTGTGGGTTATCTTCCTCTTCGGCTATGTTATCGTGTTGTTGTTTCTTTTTCCAGTTTCCTTTCTTTTGACTTTGTTGATTGTTCTTGTAACCTTGATTTGATTGTTGAGAAGTTGGTTTCTTACCACTAGATGAACCTTTCTGAAAAGTGTTATACCAACATTCTTTCAAATCATGCCCTTGTCTACCGCATATCTGACACTGTTTTGATTCATTGTGTCTCTGATGACTATGTTGTTGATTTTGTTGCTGATTAGTCTGCTTATTTCTATGTGATGAATTCATCTGATTCTTCCCTTTGTGATATGAAGAGAGGGCTTGTTCCTCTTCTTCTACAGGTTTGTGTAATGACTCTTCTTGTTGAAGCATGTTCACTAACTCTTCAAAAGTTGTTGTTTGACCCATTATATTAAGAGTTGTTACAAATATCCTGTATGAGCTTGGCAAAGCTCTTAGAACAATAGGAATTAATGAATCATCTTCGATTTCTACTTCCATAGCTTCAAGAGAAGATTTTAATACAACACATCTTAAAAATGATTCTATTTTTTCATTAGATTTCATTTTAAGACTGTGTAATTGAGTTTGAAGTTGTAAAATAGTGTTTTTGTTCTTAGCTTCATACACTGTTGCTAATTTTTCCCACACTTCTTGAGCAGTTTTACATTGTCTAATGTGAGGTTGTACTTCATCAGTTACACCAAACATTATTATTAACTTAGCTTTTTGATTTGCTCTATCAAATGCACGTATTTGGGTTGCATCAATTTCTGGTCTCGTTAGTGAGCCATCAATTACACCTATTAAATCTTCAAATTCAAGTTGTGTGTGTATTTTCATTTTCCACGCAGCATAGTTATCTCCTTTGAGGAGTTGTGATTCTAGCAGAAAAAATTTAGGTGCATTTTCCATGTTGGGTGATAGAATTGAGAGAGAGAGAGAGAGAGAGAGAGAGAGAGAGAAATTAATAGTATGACACCCCCTTCAGATCACACTCAAACACCCACCCCAAATTTCTAGGTTCTACTGATTTTTGGGCTCCTTTTTTTACTGCGTGTTACAATGAAATTTTGGCACTATTGGCCCTGTTAAAATTTTGTTTCTGTGGCCGATTTGAAAAAATAAAATGGCTCTCTTGGCCGATTTGAAAAAAAAAAATGGACTCTTTGGTCTCTTTTCAAATACAAGAAAATTTAATTTTTGCAATTTTTACAAGACAAAGCTTATTAAAATCTGGACCAATACGTAGATCTCACAAAAACACACACTTAAAAAAATGACACCTCAAATTAAGGTAACAATTCAAATTTACGACCATTTTAAATTGTTTTTCAGGCCCCCTTTCCAAAATGGAAAAAAAAAATCATCCTAAAAAATTCACACAATCCAAAAAAGGAAAGTTTTTAAAGTAGATTTTTAACAAAAAAAAAGACCCGATTAGGGCTTACCACACAACTAGAGATTAGGCACCACCACTAGAGATTCCTCCACCATCCATTGAGCTATATAGATTGTTGGAATCCATATCTTTTTGTCGAGGTGAGGATACTTTTGCAGGTTGATCGGTTTGGAGCTTGTTTGCGAGCTTGGTCACTTAGGAGCTCGAGATGCCTATGTCTTAAAAATTTTATCTACAACTCCTTGTATTGATCAGCTTTATTGCAAGTGTGCTGATTTGGAGCTTGATTCAGGGTCGACTCTCATGGAAGAAAAAATGTGCAAGGATTGATTCCTTTGGAATGAGAGCAGGGTACTCGGGTCATAACTCATGTATGCATAACAATATTATTCAATCCTTGTATAAAAATATTAGTAAAACTTGTAATAAAAAAACCTTGTACTATTTCTAGAAGTGCATCCAAGTTTTCTTGCTTGTGAGTGCACTTCTAAAATAAATAAATCAAAAATTCACTCTGTGGAAATTTTTTCCAATTGTCATGAATTGTCGTCAATTGCTTCTTTTTTGCTTTAGAATCATTGCTGCTAGGATGTGGAGTTGGTGAGGGGCAGTGAAGAGGCCTGGGGGCAAATCTGACTCCTCCTTGCTCAAGCTTCCTGATCCTCCTCTCTAAGAACTTTCTACTCCCTCACAGTTCAGAACCTAAACGTGTTCGGATACCGAGATGTTGATTTGAATACTTTGATAATAAGAAAATACACATAACAACTCAGAAGCTTTTACAAAGAAACAAGACGGTGCTTGTATATTTTATTAATCTTTAAAATCAAGCATTACAATAAGAAGAGAGTTGCAATATTTATAGATATTGGACAACTTCTATCTCATCCACAATACATGGAAATAGATAAACTAATCTGAGAATAAAATGAAGGATAATATTCACTACCCCTAATTGCACCTATTTCCCCTCATGAAATCATCTCGGGAAAAATAAATGAGATTGAATAATATCTCACAAAACATGTTATAAGATAACTAAGGACAACTAAAGACAAATATCATTTGACTTAATCTAATCTAACTAAAGTAATTTAAAAAGTACTTTATTATAATATAACATTTTACTCATATGTCCAATTAAGTGTTAGTTTATATCTAATAGAGTTTTACACATTTGGTATCGAGAAAAGGAGATGCAAGGCTAGAAATTTTAAATTTAGTTGATTTATAGTTGCTGGAAGGTTCCTTGTATTTTTAAGCTTATATTTTAATTAAATTTAAAATTGGGCTATTCACGGATGAAAATTTGTTCTTCCATCAAAAGTGACAAAACCACCGCCCTATGCAAGTTGGCGAGCCTTGTGATCGCCGCCCTACCACGAGGGGTGCTTCATCAATTGTCACTCTAAGCTAGGTGGCGGTTTCAAACCGTCTCTCTCCATAGGGAAGCGGTTTTGTTCACAGAAAATAGAACCTTCAATAATACATTATTTTCACAATTTTTCTTCTTGAGTTGATTTTTAATGCAATATTAATTTTAATGAGGGTGTCTTCTATTCATTTTTTGTAAGATTGATAGTATATCTAGTTTCCTAATTCAAATACAAAACATCAACTCAATCTCTATTCTTCCCTTTTGCAATAAAATGTAAAAATTGAGTATAACATTACTACTATTCATTCTATTTAAAGATTCAATTTTATAACAAAACAACAAGAATTCAACACACTTCCTTTCAATACATCTTTGTTCTTTTCCAAATATACATGTATATATATTGCAACTTTGAATGCTTACAAATTTTAGGAGAGTTTCATTTCAAGAAAACTAAACAACTTAAGTTTTCCTTTCACTATAACATTACAATACAACTATGGAACTAGAAAATATCTAAATAGCATTTTACAATGCAAGGATTCAAATCCTTTTCTTTCACTAAGACTAATCCTTTCCAACAAGGTAAGAAACCAAGATATCTTTCTACATTTACTAACTCATTTCAACTTGGAATAAATGAAATATTACAACTTTCCTTCAAACATAAAATGTTACAAACTTCCACTCAAAGTGGGAATAATAATATGATCAATACAACAAAGAGATTCTCAATAAGGTCAAACACAAGTCTTCTTTCATGTCTTCTCCCAACTTGTAGCTTTAATCTTGCATTCTTTAATCTTTCAAAACTAGGATCACAATACAAAGGAAGGGGGAATAGGCAATGCTCTCCACCCAACCTTTAATCTAATAAGAGGATAATCCATCCCCTTATTGTCCCCAAAGCCACAACGAAATAAAAACGAAGCATATTAACCAGCATTTGTCAAATTTACAACCATGGATTCACAAAACATACAAACTGAAAAAATATTCTACACATATAAAATGACATACTCCACAATTTTACAACTTTCTCAAATAACACATAGGTTTGATATCAAACCAAATGGAGCACAAAAAGGGAACCACCTCCTCTTTCCTCCTAAGTGAAGTAGGAGTTTCACCCAAAGCCTCCATGTGCACAATAAAAACAACAAAACATCCTTATCTCTCCCCTTGCAAGTATGCAAAATATGACCATGATTTCCTTTTCACTCCCCATAGGTGAAACTCCCAATCACACTCCCTAAAAATTTAATGCCTCACAATAGCCTTTTCCTTCCCCAATGGTTCCGTACTTTCTTGTCCCATTCCTTCTTAAGGCATACTACCCAACCACACAAAAACACATTCACAACACTCATACAATATTTAACAAGCACCATTTTCACATCTACAAACATAAATAAGAAAATAAAAAGATAGAGATCCTACCTCTCCATCAAGATTCTAAACCTCTTCATTCCACAAGCTTTTTGGCACCTCATTACCAAGCACACTACAAAAGAAACTCTAACAAGCTCCCAATTACAAAAGTGAAAAAGGATGAAAATTAATAAGTAACCCCAATTCCATCAAATTCCATCAATTAATAGAAATGAGATGTGAGGACGATGAGGTGGCTCCATGTAGGATGTCACTTTATCATTCCTCCATTCCAACACACAAGTCAAACACCATGCCCAAGACAATAAATGAACATGTAAGACTATGACAACCCAAAAGACACTCAAACTTGCACACCATGCCTACCAAGGACAAATTAATTGTGGTAAGTAGGAAAGTGCAATTATTTTAACTTTTTACACTCCAAAATACATAAATAAGTCATTAATTAACTCCCCAAACCATATATATGTTTCTTGGGTTAATTTAAGAGGCATGGGACAAGATTAGTTTGTCCCACAAAGCTCCAAAAAGCCTCCCAAGTCAAAATCCGAATTTTGAGGTTGGGGTAGTGTACATAACACACAAACAAACAAAAATTCAACTTACATCTGCAAGATTTTAAGGACCATGTACCTTCATAATTATCCAATTGTCACATCATTATTTTAGTTAACAAGTTAAGTTAGATTAGCTAATTATGACACAATAATAAATGTTTATAAAGTGACAACAATTTCCAATAATAAAATACATATAACACAAAATAAACCACACATAAACTAAAATAAAGAGAAACATTTCATCCCATGGCCACACATGTGAGGTCACCCCGTGGGAAGCCTCCTAACTAGGAATGCAAAAACACCACATAAACATTACATAAGTTGTCAAATTTTGGCCATTTTACACAACACCCGACATCCTTTCGTGGTTGGTCCCTATCCCTATTCAATGTGTGTGATAAAATATCCTTGAAATACAATCAGAATACCTCGTGGCCTCACAAACGCATCAAAAACATCAAGAAATAATACATCTACATATAAATCAATAATTGTCATCCAAAATCAAGTAATTATATCATCTATCAACATATCAAATACTATGATCCTAACATCCATGAGGTTATAATTCCACTCAAAACATCCAAAGTATAACATGTCATTATAAAATTCTAATAGTTTAAATAAACATACATTGAACTATCTACCAATGCCACCTAGTGTAACATAATCAAAATGTGAATCACAACTTATCAATAGTCCAAATATTTACATATTATATCATCTACTGATCAATGTATCATAATCTCCTCACAATGGTTCCTAAAGAGATTTTCAACCCACGATCTCTTCTCCTCATTTCATTCTATCTCTGCTCTGTCCTATCCGGCTCCTCCTCCGTGTCCACAGCCCATTGTCATATTTTCGTGAAATAAAATTATACAATGATCATTTGAGAAAATCGTTTATGTATTGATATAAAAATAGAGGGCTATATTTGTATATCCATGGATGGATTATTATGTCCTACAATAAAGTAATGAAAATCCCTATTTCGAATGGAGTATCATATTTTACAATGTTTTTCAAGTTTTGTATGTTACAGTATTTTAATACAATAATATCGTATATTTGTTTTTTGATCTCCAGAACATTATGCTCTTCTATACATGGTTCGCACATTATTCTAGGGCACATATCCTCTTGTTCTACTCATGTCATGAAGTAACCATTAAACCGAAAACTAAAAATAATCTTGGGGCTACTGATTTGTTTGATTTAATTTTATTGGTGAATTTGGTGTTTTAAATTTAAAGAAATAGAAGGTTAAAAGAAGATGTCGATACGTATTTACTTGACAAACATTCCGAGTGTGAAATTGTCCGATCTACCTATCCCTCACGCACGTTCGCGGGAGGAATATTTAATTAAAAATGGTCAAAATCTGAACAAACCAATGCTGTGGCAGAGTGGTGGGCCTCCGCCTCGTATTTTGCAGGTCGCGAGTTCAAGTCCGCCTATCTCTCTGCGAACATGCGTGAGAGATGGCTCACCGAAATTGTCAATATGTTCTGAGAATAAACATATACGTTGTGAGAAACTTATTCGCCACAAAATAGAAGACGATGCATATTTTTGAATGGAATGCGTAATGGGTACATCCACAAGAACATTTCTGAAGATTAGTGTTTCCATCCACATGTCTAGTCGCAATATCTTCCCGATCGATAACATGTGAATTTTTTTCTTCAAAAAAAAAAAATCAATATCTCATGTCCTTATATTATTTCTACATTGTGTGATGGATGGTAAAGTGCATAGATTTTAGAAGTGCATCAATGGATGTAATTTGATGATGCAATATATACCTTGTGGTAGCATATCAAGACTTGTAACTAAGTTTTTGGGAAGGTTTTAAAATGCTACACTTATGGCATGCTCCCGAATTGGGCAACAATGTGCTCGCAAAGCGAGCGTGGTGATCATGCTTAGAAACTTGGATCTGCAATGAAGAGGGTAGACCAGATTAATTCTTGAAGATATAAGGGATATGACATAGTGGATAGCTCTGAAGAAGCAAAATAGATGGAGGAAGGGTTGGCTTTTAATACTTTCTATATGGGTTCTATCAAGATGGCCACGAGAAGATAGTCTCGGAGAAACATTTCTATTATCCTTGCAGCCATGTTCCATAGTGGTTGCAAAGACAAACATAGCTATTTGACAATGAAAATGTGAGATTGACATCCACTTCAATCACAGTTCGCATATTTACGAAGAAAAACCAACATGAAAAAGTATGTGATGCACGGGAAATAGAAATCATACATATGATGCATGGAATCATCTTTATGAAAAGGGTAAGATTACCAGGAAAGAAACAACAAACATCAATTGGAAAAGGAAATTATTTTTTCGTAGCCACTACTATGAATTAAAGCCATGAACGCACATCACTATCTTCATAATACAAAAATACACATGGTAAACCTATATAAAAAGCATGCTACCACTTATTGCCTCTATAGGGTAATGCAATAGCCAAGCCTAGCTAGCTATGTTTATTTTATGGTCAATGAGTGCATATCATAAGCTTTTTTTGGTATTGTTTTTGTTCAAAAAAATCTATGCATGAAAGTACTTTGGAATTGTCGTCACTTGTAAAAATTATTGAAAATAAAAACTAGAAAAATAATTTACCTTTACTAATATGGGTTGTGCATTTACACATTGAAAACATCCACGGCCTAATAATCCAACCCTTCTTTCTTTAATTCATGTCAAATAACATTTTCATGTTTTTGTAAGTCAAATTTTTTTAAGAGTCTACTATAAGTCATTTATAATAAGGGTTACCATGAGTGATTGGGAACCCTCCAATCTATTGCATCGTGTCATTCCATGGTACTAATACTAATAAAGGGTCAACATTTGATTAAGACACATTTATCGAAAGTTACAACCGAAATAACATTTAGAGAGCGGCCTAGGCAATAATTGAATTGGATGCCCTTTTTACAATTTTAGATGATAATTATCTCCCATCAAATAAATAAATAAAATCTACATATATTACCATATTTTAAAATTTTCATAAGCATCATAATATATCGTAGAAATTATTATACAAAAGGAATAAAAATATCCTATAAAATTATTAAATAATGACAAATAATGATCTAGTGAATGAAGAGAACTAATCATAGGAGGTGCTTGGAATGCAACAAATACAATTTTTTTAATACAAGGTTGGTTACTCATCTTATTTACCAATATCAAATAGGTGATGGGACTCAAAACTAAACAAAACACCATTTTTTTGTAAAGCAATAAAAATTCTTAGGTAGCTCCCATAGTATTGTGAGGAGTGGTATCGACCAATAAGCCTACTGATTCCTCAATAAAAAAGAGATATTTCCTTAAAAACATTAGGAACAAAGAATTAAATAATTCTTTCATTCAATTATATTTACCTCTACTAGCTACACTAATGATATTAAAAAATACATGAACATTTTATGAGAAGAATTAGACACTGAATTATCTAGAGTTACATTATAGAATGGGTAAAATACCAACAAAATAGTATGAGCTTACAAATATGCATATTTTTTTACTTGCAAAAAAAGATTATAGTGTCTTTTATGTGTATGCATGAAAATTATGTTACTTTATAATAATATCAACAAAAAGGTCAATTAATATTGACTTCAAGTAAAAAAATAATGTTAAGTTCTAATAATAGCAAAAATAATGAAAATATTTATATATCGACGCCCCCTCACCGCCGCACCCTACCCAATTGCCTAGTCTTCCTAGGGCTTAATCCCCCTTGGTCTAAGTTCCAAAAGAGGAAATAAATATCCAAATAGAATCACTTAGGACAGGAATTCATGTTGATTGTATTGTCGATTTTGTATGGCAATCAACCGCATTCCTATGAATTTGATGCTCGTGTTCACTAAATTTCTCATCGAGGTGAATTATACTTCCTATAGGTGATTGATGAATTTTATTATATCATGGTAAATAGGAATCAAAACACGCTTTGATAAATACAGATCACCACCACGGGAAGAAAAGAGAGGAGGCTTCTCATTATAAGGTTTGTCTCTGTTTAAAGAAGTTTTTTCAATGTTTAACATTTATAAAAGTGGGTTGTTTTGTGTTGTAGTTGTGCACAATTTGGTTGGAGTAAAACACATGGCACAAGTAGTCAATTTAGATAAGCTATGCTTTATAATAGGATATTGGGGGCACACGGGATGGACATTGGAGAAAAAAATAGAAGAGGAGACGGATTTTTCATTGAGTAAACAAGGCTATATTTCCTTATATGGTCTAATAGAGGAGTGGTAACTATTTGAAGGAGAGGCGGAAGAGTTGGTCCTTTCCAAATCTTACAACCTAATACAGATTAGGAGATATTCAAAATGATAATACCAACATTTTAATAATCCAGCCCTTATCTATGTAATTCTCCTAAAATCAAATTTGCATATGTTGTTAGATCATATCTATGTTGTGTCGATTCAGATATATATTTTTCTTATGTCATCCCTCATAAGACACACAACTCATAATAAATATACATTTTTGACCCTAGAAAATACACAAACACATACCATACCATGTTGAAATCTCCTTCATGTCTATGGCTACATCATCCACCCTCAGCGGAAAAGGTCGTTACTTTCTGTAGCAATTAAAATAAATTTAAGATTTGAACTTGAAATTATAATTCTAACCTTCCATCCACCATGAAGATCTTTCTCTTTCTTTTCTCATTATCAATTTTTAATTCTAAAACTATTTTCTACGCACATTCCAGGGCTCGAATATATGGAAACTTGTACTTACAAAAGGAACATAAATTATTATATGCTCACGTTCGAAGTATAAATTTAGCTTCATTTTTTTGTAATAATCAATTAAGGTTTTCCCGTCTTTCCCCTCCATGGATGGGTGATATCATGCCAAAAATGTGATTCACCTTAGTTGTAGTGCTAAAATTTTATATCCTTAGTTACATTGACTTCCTTACTCATAATTATGATTTGATAGAGATTATGACATATTTTGGACATTATGGTATGCTATTTTATCTTCATGCACATGTATGGTGATTTGATCGCGTAGCACCAATTTAGATCTGATTAGTATGTTGGCACATTTCAATAGATGTTATGGATAGTAGCATATTGATATGATATTTGGGCCTAATTGATATATGATTTAAAAATGGTTTGTTCGCACACCTTGATGATATAGATTATTTGATTATTGATGAGAACACATGATAGCATGGATATATTTCATTTATATGTATTGCGATGGCTAACACATGGTGAATTAGTGTTAAATTATTCATGTTTATACATGATCATTTATTGAGTAGTTGATTTACACTAGTATTGGGAAGATATGTTTAATATTTACATTGAGTGTGCGGGTTACGGGGCACGATGGAGAATTTAGGTTTTAGGGCAGCTATGTAAATGTGCACAAGTAGCCTAGGGGCTAATTCATAACCATGTTAGACGTATGAGGTATTACTGGTTGCTTGTATTGTTTGGGAACCATGAGTGACCCTTATTTGTAATGTTGTATTTCATGTAAAATTAATTGTGTTTAGGTTGTTTAATTTTGTTAGAAAACTAGGTTGGGGGACTTAATGGTCCCCACTTGCATTAAGTATGTATTTGTGTATGTGTTTTTAATTAAAGAGGATTGGGGTCACATAAGCACCCTTGAGTGGGCCCCACATCCTCTACGTATAACTCCAAAAGTGTCAAACCCGAAATTGTGCTATTTTTTTCATTTTAAGTGACCCCTTTTGGTTTTGTGGTTTCACTTAGCATGGAAATAAGCCCTTGGTCCCTACCTATTAGTTAGGGGGTTTAATTTCAAGGTAAAGAGGGAATTTCCCTCCCATTTAGCCTCTCTTTTGTCACCATCCATGAAAGATTGGTTGCAATGTTTGTGTTGTGAAAAGTTGCATAAGCTTGTGTCACTTTCTTTTTGGTAATTTAGGAGAGAGTATTTTAAATGTGGGTTTATACTTTCTTTATTTTGTTTTAGGAATCTTGATTTAGAGGGAAGAGAGGTGTGACACATGTCACCCCTCATTTTGGAGGAAATTTTTTCTTTTCTTCAAATCCTCCCTTATGGGAAAAAAAGACTTTTCACTTTTTCTTTGTGCTTTGGGAGGATTTTGGGAGTTGAAGTTTTTCTTAGAAAAGGAATTTGGAAAGGATTAGATATTTAGAGAACTTGTGGAGGTAGCCTCTTTGATATTTCTTTGTGTGTTTGGCATGTTAGATATTAGAATTACTTGTTGAAATTTTTTTCTTATTACAAGTGTTGTATGGTTGCTTGGGTGTTTTACTTGTTATTCTCCCCATCCATCATATGGTTTGATGGATTTGGGAGTTTATTTTGGGGAAGAGATAGGTATTTTCCCTCTTAAACCTCATGGCTTGATGGGAAATCCATGTTGGTTCTCTTTATCCACTCATATGTTTTGAGGTGGCGAAGGTGGTGCATATAGTTTAAACCCCCTTCCCCATACTTGGAGAAGAAACCCAATGGGTTTTATTTAATTATGGAGCTTAATTACTTCATATTAGCATGAAATATGAAACTTTGTAGCAAAACACAGTAACTTTCATCGGTTATGGAGGGACTAGAATCGGTCACCTATGACCTACATCAATTAAGCAAGGAGGAAGCGAAATCGGTTAAGGCTAGCTGGCGTTAGTTACCTACATATGAGTGTTTTAATTAACTCACGGGATTAAGATATATTTTTAGTGTTAAATCAAATCTATTAATTGTAATTACATGGACAAGTGCCCTAAGTTTTATACACCTATATAAGAATGAAAAATAGGGTTTAGAAGTAAAAGTTAAGAAGAATTTACAAAAGTTGATGATTATTGTGAGAATAACTATGAGAGAGAATTCTTGGAGAAGAAAAATCTTGAGAGAAAGAAAATATTTGTACATTTAAGAGGTGTTGAAGATTGTAAATCTTCTTTGTATATCTTGTGAAAGCTTTGAATAATATATTGTCTTGATTCTAGGTGAACGTATCCCACACTTGATGTACCACGTTAAATCTGGTGTTTATTTCTATCTCTTGTTTTGTATATTTATTCTAGTAGAATATCATGTTTTATTTGCATGTATTCTATATGATATATTCTCTATACAACCAGTGTGCTAACCCCAACAACTAGTATCGAGCTTTGTTTGAGGGTTTTACGTGTTGATGGATTTACTCACGAGAGGATTTTTGATTGAGTGGGAGCTACAAAGATGGAGAAGAAAAAAATACAAGGTAGATAAGTTTGACAACTGAAAATATCAATTATGGAAGATGCAGATTGAGGATTATGTGTATCAAAGATATTTCTAATTATCGTTGGATGAGAAATCTAGACCTACGAAGATGACTGATGAAGAATGAAATATTCTTGACAAAAATGCTCTGGGATCTATAAAATTGAGCTTGGTACCATCTGTGGCTTCCCAATTATAGAAGTGAATTCTATGGTAGGGTTAATAAAAGCTCTTGCTAATTTATATGAAAAATGTAGTGCTTCAAATTAAATTGATTTGATGAAGAAACTATTTTTTCCTAAGAAGCATGAAGGTGGATCTGCATATAGTCATTTGAATGAGTAAAGATCTATTGTAAATCAGTTAAAATTGGTTGATATACCATTTGATGATGAAGTTAAATAACTTTAATTATTATGTTCTTTTCCGATAGTTGGGATAACTTGGTAATGGTTGTTAGTAATACAACATCTATTAATAATATTTTAAATTTGGATTATGTGGTGAGTATAATCTTGAATGAAGAAATTCATAAGAAGAGTACAAAGGAATCATCATCTCAAAATTATTTGAATGTTTTAACGGGGGCAAGAAGAAGGATAGATCCAAGAGTAAGAGTAATGGAAAATCAAATTCAAGGGATAGCAGATCTAAATCCAAAGGTAAGGGAATTACTTGTTGGAAATTTGGAAATAAAGGAGATGCAAAGAAATATTTTGGTCAAATGATAAAGAGAACCAACAAAAAGAAAAAGGTAAAGCAAATAATCTTGATGCGGTAGAGGTGATTCAAGATGCTCTTATTCCTTCTTTAGATAATATAATTGAATAATGGGTTTTAACTTTAGGATTTTCTTTCCATGCAACCCCTAATAAGGTTCATTTCAAAAATTATTTCTAGGAAATTTTGGGTATGTTTATTTAGGTGATGATGAACCTTGTTGTATTACCGGTAAAGAAAAATTTCATCTAAAATTGGAAAATGGAAATAGATTGGTCTCGAAAGATGTGAGGCATGTGCAAGCCTTAGGAGGAATCTTATTTCTACAGGAAACTAGGTTTAAGTTGGTTGCATTATTACATTTACATGAGACTCTTAGAAATTCACCAAGGGTTCTTCTATTATGGAAAGAGGTAAGAAGGCAAGATTCTTATATTTATCTACATGTATTCTTGATTCATTTTCTATATTTTCTACTTCAGATTGAGATGCATGTATGTGGCATAATCGGTTGGGCTATATGAGTCAAAAAGGAATTTATATCTTAAAGGGTAAGCATAATTTATCATATTTGAAAGATTTGGATCTTGATTTGTGTGAGAATTTTCTCTTTGGAAAGAAAAGAGAGTGTGATTTCTCAAAGTTGGGGCAACCAAGAAGGAGCAAAAATTAGAGCTTGTACACTCGGATGTGTGGGGACCAAATCTTGTAGCTTCTCATGAAGGATCCAGTATTATGTTACTTTCATTGATGATGCTACAAAAAGGTATGGGTTTATTGTATTAAACATAAATATGATGTTTTTGAAACTTTTAAATGATGGAAATCCTTGTTGAAAATGAATAAAATTTAAACTTAAATTGTCGTATATCTTACAATTGGTGAATCTTTGTAGCAAGGCTTTCAATGATTATCGTTCGGTGAATGTAATACCTACGAAATGATGGTTCCAACAACACAACATGAGAATGGTGTTGCAGAAATAATGAATAGGACAATCATGGAACATGTTAGAAGTATGAGTATACATTGTGGATTTATCTTGCATTTTTGGTAGAAGTATTTAATACAATAGTTTATTTGATTAACTATGGGCCTTCAAGTACACTAGATGGAGGAATACTAGAGGAATCTTAGACCGAAAAAGAGGTAGATATTTCTTTTATTAAATTTTTTGGTTGAGAATATTTTGTGCACATTGATAAGGAAAATAGGAAAAAATTTGATGTGAAATCCAAGAGATGCACTTTCTTTGGTTATGGATATGGTGATTTCGGATTTTTTTAGTATTTAGATAATTTTAAAATTATTAGGAGTCCTCATATTGAATGAAATAAAAAGTGAATTTACAGGATAAAAGTTTTGTACCCAAGGACGAATCGGTTGATAATTTTGTTAGTGAAAATGAACTCTTAAATTTAAAATTAATACCGACATGGTTACACATTATCGGTGTCAGTTGACCCTTGGTGAAATCGAGTCAATAGAACCGATATCGTTATAGAAGAGTGAAACCGACATCGGTTAGCAAAACCAATGTTGGTTATAGGTGACTAGTGTTGGTCACTGATAGATTTGGATACAAATGTCCAGGAGGTCTAGAATGAGCCTTCGGTACCCCAAAATCCTATGAGAAGGTCACAAAGGGTAAGTAAACCTCCAGAAATATTTACACCTTCTCTATTTTATTTATTATTGTACTGTAATAGTGAATCAAAGAGTTTTTAAGAAGCAATTCAAGATGAGACCCACACACAGTGAGATCATGTCATGGATGAGATGGACTCCTTGGAACAAAATCAGACTTGGGATTTGGTTGAGTTTCCATCAAGTAAGAGGACATTGAACAGAACAAGTGGGTGGACATAAAAGGTATAAGGAAAGGCTTGTAGTAAAGGGATTTGAATAGAAAGAAAGTATTGATTTTAGTGAAATATTTTCTCCTGTTATTAAGATGACTTCCATTTGTACTATATTGAGTTTAGATGCGGTAGAGGATTTGCATTTAGAGAAAATAGATGTCAAGTCAGATTTCCTTTATGGTGATTTGGATGAAGATCTTTATATGCGGTACCACTAGGGTATGATGTCAAGGGTAAGGAGAAATTAGTGTGTAGGTTGAAAAAGAGCCTATATGGGCTCAAGAAAGATCCAAGAAAATGGTACACAAGGTTTGATAGTTTATGCATGAACATGGTTACTTGAGATGTGAATTTGACAATTGTGTTTATTTCAAGAAGCTTAGAAATGGGAGCTATATTATTTTGTTATTGTATGTGGATGATATGCTTATTACAGGATCTAGTATGCGGGACATTGGTGAGCTTAAGGAAAGCTAGCTCACACATTTTATATGAAGGATTTAGGAGCTATAAAAATAATCCTTGGAATGCAAATACACATATATAAGAAAAAAAAGAAATTGTATTTGTCTCGGAAGGATTATATCTACAAGGTTTTAGAAAGGTTCAACATGTAGAATGTAAAACTTGTTAGTAGACATATGGCTAGACACTTCAAATTGAGAAAAGATAAATTTCCTCATCAGAGGAGTTCGAATACATGACACGAGTACCATATGCTTCGGTAGTTGGGAGTCTCATGTATGCTATGGTTTATCAGACCATATATTGCATAGGAAATGGGAGTGGTGAGGAGATATATGGCCAATCCAAGTAAAGATAATTACAAAGTAGTCAATGGATACTCATATATTTGAGAGGGACATCTATCTGCGGTTATTCTATGGAGGTTAGAATATTTCATTATGTGGCTATGTTGATTCGGATATGGCTAGAGATCTGGATGGTAGGATGAGCACTACTAGATATATTTTCATAGTAGGTGGGATGATAGTTAGCTAGATTTCAATATTGTAGAAAGTTGTGGCATTGTCTACTAAAGAGGTAGAGTATGTTACTGACTACGAGAGGCTAGCATGAGAGACGATATGGATGAGTATGTTCATGGAAGTGTTGGGAAAGAAGCAAAGTGATGGTTACGAGTTGTCAAAATGACAGTCAGAGTGTAATTAATTTGGAAAAGAACTCAGAGTTTCATTGGAGAATGAAACACATTCGGTGAAGGTATCACTTTAGAGGACATGTATTGGAGGATGGGCAATTGAATCTAAAAAGATTCATACGAGTGAGATCCCTATAGATATGCTAACAACGTTGTTAGAAAAGGAGAAGTTAGAGAGTACACTATTGGTCTTCAAGTTTGAGACTTGAGGAGGAAGAAACAAAGCTAAGGAAGCATCTAAGAATGATGTTATACAGGTATGGTATAGTAATTAATCTCCAAAGTGGGATATTGTTAAGTTGTGGAGCTCAATTAATTCAAATTAGCATGCAATATTCAACTTGTTGTAAAACATAGTAACCATCATCGATTATGGAGGAAAAACATCAGTCATATGATCGGCATAGGTGAGGAAAGGAGGAACCCACATCGGTTAGGGCTGACTAACGTTAGTTACACTGTGTATGAATGTTTTAACTAACTCACGGTAATTAGCTCTATTTTTCTTGTTAAAGTAAATCATTGATTGTAATTTCATGGCTAAGTTCCCTAACTTTTTATACACATATATAAGCATGAAGGATAGGGTTTATAAGTAAGAATTAAGAAGAACTTGCAAAATTTGATGATTATTTTGAAAATAATTATGAGAGAGAGAATTATTGGAGAATAATTAAAAGCTTGAGAGAAAGAAAGTATTATAGATCGAGAGGTGTGGAAGATTGTAAATCTTGATTGTATATCTTGTGAAAGCTTTGGATAATAGATTGGCTTGTTTCTTGGTTAGCGAATTATCCCACACACTTGGTGAACCACATTAAATATGTTGTTGATTTATACCTCTTATTTTGTATATTAATGTTGGTATAATATCAACTTTTATTTACATGTATGCTTAGATATGATATATTATCTCTCTGACAACCAAGTGTGCTAACCCATTAGCTTTTAAAATCCTCCCGAGGATAAATTTAGGTGAATGGGAGGACTAATAAGGAGGGATGATTGGTTTAGAGGGATAAGAAGATGTTTTTGAAGATTTTGTAATTGTGCATCATATGGTTGGACCAAAATCTATGGCATTATTGGATGTCTCATCTACTCTTCCCCCTTGTTGAAGATTAATATGGTTTTATCATCTTTTATTTTATTGCTAATTATTTTGTTTAATATTCTATGGGTTAATTTAGTAGGTGATATGATTGTGTTTACCTCTCCCTTATTCTTGTGCACATTTGTGGAAGCTAGCTCTCTCTCTCATGGGATTGGGAAGGCTAGAATGTCTTCCAACCTTTGAAAAGACATATAATGATGCATATAGGTGGGTGGGAAAACAAGCCTTTTATTTGTGTTAGATTTTATGTAGAGCACCAAAGTTGTAGCTCAAGTTTTGATTATGGTTGCAGTATTTCGTTGATGCTTTAGAGATAAAGAAAGTGTTTCATTGCCACCTTGTTGTTCTAATTTTTTTGGGAAGGTTTTACTTATTTTAATCACGTGGATATGGTTATCTTGGTGTGTTTTATTTTCCACATCATTAGGTGAGTCATCTCACTTAGGTGCAATCGTGAGTCCATGTGTCATTTAGGGTTCAAGTATGAAATTCTCTTGCGTCGGTGCGTTAGGGTGTCGAGTGTGTCATTATGCGTCACTCGGAGTTACACTTCTATTCTAGGAATGTAACTCCCCTCTCTACTCGAGTTTCCATGATTGAAGCTCGGGGTTACTCACCACCTCCTATATGTACACCCCATTTGATCTATGAGATAGAGGAGAGTTTTATGGCTTAACCTTGAGTTCTTCCCATGTTTCAAATCTTTGCATGCACAATCAGTTGATGCTCACTCCTCCCAAGATCTCTTAATGCTCCCGTTCACACATCCATTGATGTGCATGTCATCCATCGTGATCCTCACTTTAGGGTTTAAACCCTCTTTCATGGTATCAAAGCAGATCTTGTGGATCCATGCACTCCTCGGCATTGCTTGTGCGTTTTCCGGCTTCTAGCGTGATATTTAGATCTCTTTCGGCATGTGTCATAATGGCGATTCATTTCATGCTCAACTTGCACTTTGATAGGTTTCATTTCTCTGTATAGTTGTTAATGTGATCATGGGTGTTTTTGGAGTGTTCGTGGTTTTCCAAATTTTACATACGGTCTTGAGATGTGGTTTTCTATTTTCGGTGTTGTTTTAGGGCTTCGATACGAGTTCGAGTTTTTTTGTCTTGAGGTTTTGAGAGTTGGTTATGAGATTTGTGATTGTCTGAGTCTGCACTCCTTGGGTATTGCATTAGATATTTAGTTGCGGGTTATATTGTGTTTGAGTTTCAATGTCCTTGACCGTTAGAGTTGGAACTTGTTTTCTATTTTCATTCACTCATTCTAGATCATGAACCTTACAACTCCATCTAGCCTTGCATTTGTTCCTTCGTAACAGTGCATGAAAGTGATGTAGCATGTAAGTCACACCAATAATCATTAACCTGACCTCTCGCAGAGCTCTTACTATGTTCCCGTATCTCCCATGCTCATGTATTCTCTTGGATCTACAACACCAATCGGCTCCTTCCATCATATGTTCAAGACGGCTATGGATCTACGTTGAGCGTGACTCATGGCATAACTAAATTTGTGCATTTTTGTTGGCTCCATCTATGGTTTTATGCTCTTATCGGGTTCTACATTGGACTTTCTACCTTGGGATTGTGTTACATTTGAGTTTGGGTGCTTTTTACTATTTGAGAACCCTTCTTCTCTAGTTTGTGTCACGCTTTTCTTTTCAAGGTTCATGTTTCTCGACCCATCGAGATCTTTTTACCTCACCTTGGCTCAGTTGTTGTTCCTTGCTTGTTTCAAAAATGTTTGGAAAACCCATCCGCATCACATGTTGCTTCACTTTGCATTTGGAGGTTGGTTAACATATTGGCTTTACCTTTGGCTCGCCTTCTATTCCACGATCCTCAATTCAGATCTGTTTTTGTGATTCTAGTTCACTTGTGCTCCATTTTGCCTCAAATTATTCTCATCGACCTTTGTCCATCCGAGCTCCTGCATTCTTGTGCTTCTTGCTTGAAACTGTGATGCAGCCGAGCTCTAGATTCTCTCTCGACATTCTAGCACATTTTTAGTACACTTCAACTTTTGATACCACACGCGGGCTTCTTCCCTGATTGGTGGCCGTTACCTACCCAACCGTGGACCTACAACACCTTGACACGTGGGCTCTCCACTACACAATGTCGAAACTAGCAACTTGGTCGTTTATCCATTCCTTTTTAGGATTGACCTATTTGGCGGTATAATCAAACACCTTTCAATATTTTAAAGGTTAAAAACATTTCTTTTAAGTGGCATTTTAAAATTTGGGTTATTGGATTGTATTACACATCCTTCCTTCGAGTGTCGAAGAGGGAAGGCGAGTCGAGGTTGGCAAGAGGCTAATCCCCCTGCATGACAAAAAAAAACCCTACCTAAAATTTTGTGTCATTTCCAACAAGCATATATACGATACCCTTTGCACCCATTTGGGCAATTTTTAATACATTTGTAGCATTTTAAGCGACATTTTCCATCAATTGTAGGAATTGTTTTAATACTATAACTTTTGACTCGCTACTCATTTTCTAGCGCTTCTTTAGTACAAGTTACATGATTTTTCATACATTACGTGATAACGTTGTCAATTTTTAAATGCACTACTTTATAAAGTGCTACATTCTAGGGGTTGAATAGCATCTTTGGGCTTTCTTTGAGACACATTATTAGTCGAGTTCGATGTCTTGATTTTGTGCATCTTGCATTACGCATCATAGAGAGTGCTCTTTGTATACTTGAGTGTCATAGGATCGCTTTACAACCTCTGCAATTCTCACTAGAGAGGTGACTATTCAGAAGAGTGTGCTTCCATTGAATGTTACTTCACCGATGAGGGTCTTTTACCCTTCGTGCTTGGGCTAGTTCTGCAATTCATTGATCATCATCATCATCTAGAGGATTTTCTTGACACTTGCTACCACATATTTGGTCAAATAATGATGCATGTCTCTCGTTCTCTCTGGTTTCACGTGGCGGAGACTCGAGATCTACCTCACCGTGTGCGGAGCATTCTTCATCCCTCTATGGAGACCGTTCACATCTTGTAGCCATTGTTGTTGTTGTTGATTCGATTGTCACCTCTTCTTCAAAGTAGTGATGGAAATTTCGTTGACATAGACTCACCATGTTCTACTTTTTATGATGAGGATTTTACACCCAATTCTAATGTCGAGATTATTACAAAGGACTCTTCTCCTCTTTCTCTCACTATTCCAAAAGTGTTGACACATCCCACATCTCATCGGATATCGAGCGAGTCTCTACTCAACCTCATATAGTCATTACACCAACCTCCTTTCCACCTTCAAAGTGTGTAAGGCCCCTTCCAATCCTCTGCCTTCATTTGATGACTCATACCTATCTAACATCGCTCTTCTATTTTTTGAGCCCCCTCATTGGGATGACTATCTACCTTACCTTAGTCATCTTTTTGGAGAGTCCACTTGTGATGCACTATTAAGTCCCTCATCCATCTACGAAGATGTTTGAGAGGAGTTCATCATCTCTATTGTTGGGAGTGCCCCTTTCGGGAATCATGTCACTTCCACATTTCAGAGACCTTCATTGATCCAAGAAGATTGTGGATCCCTTTTATGTGGATGATGTTTTGTACTTCCTTCACATCACTTGGACATCCTTTCTAGGGGGTGTTCCTCCTTTTCACTTTGATAGTTCTATGCATGTGGCATTACCTCTGAGTTAAAAATGGCACTCAATCGCTAGACCTATGTCACACTTCTTTTCACCGGACTGAGATTTCTTCGTGTTGCGCCTTTATTTTCCTTGTGTTTTGAGATTTCGAGCACATCATTTATATCCTTCTAAGGGTAGTCACATAGTTCATTATGGATGGCTCTTCATTTGGTTAGAGGAAGAGGATCTCATGATCATGAAATTCTTTTGGGAGACCTCCTAGAGTGTAGAGTTCGAGATCCGTCCATGGCATCTTCGCATTCCTCTCATCTCCCTCTTCTCTCTCTTCTTCTTATTTCCAAGAGATTTCCTCAGTGTACATGGGTAGAGAGCTCTGCGTCATAGTTGAGACCCATATTTGGCATTTTCTTAGATTAGAGAGCTTTTTTTCTCTTATGGTTGATGTTTTTCCCCATTGGGTTTTCCTTCACTACTTGGGATCATTTTTTTGTACATGGGTACCTCATAAGGGCTTTGTGTTGGGACCCATTTCTCGTTTATGACTTGCCGCCTCATCGAAGAGATTTTACGATGAAGGGGCAATGGTTTGTCGTGTGGTGTGTGTTATTTTCCACATCATCAGGTGATTCATCTCACTTAGGTGAGATTGTAGGTCTATGTGTCATTTAGGGGTCATTATGAGATTCTCTTACATGTCAAGACGTCGATTGCATCATATGTTTCATTGGGAGTTACACTTCTATTCTGATAATGTAACTCACCATCTCTAGTCGAGTTGTCATGAGTGCAACACTAGGGTTACTCAACACCTCCTATATGTACACTCCATTTGATCTATGAGATAGAGGAGAGTTTTATGGCTTAACCAAGTCCAACCCGTGCTTTAGATCTCTTCACGCTACCATTCACACATCCGTTGATGTGCATGTCATCCCTCATAATCCTTGCTTGCAGGTTTTAAACCCTCTTCAAAGTGCTTATATGTATTTGTAAGGTTCCCATTTTGAGATTGCGATGGCTTTGTAACCTAGTGTTGTAGTAGTATTGTTTATATCCTTCGATCATGAAATGGAGCTTTGTAAAGTATTATCATGTGCATTTTGGGCATCTTGTAAATTGTTTCATATGTTGTAATAATTTCAAGATTTAATATTTCTTGTGATATTTATATCATCCTTATCTTGGTAAATTTTGAAAGAGAATTGTATTTTGAAAGGAAATGGAAGAAACTCCTAATTTTTGTAATGGATAGGGTTGCAAATATTTTTTATAAGGAAGTTTGAAGTATGTATGTATTCATTTGAAAGAAATGATTAAAAAGATGAATCTATGGGAAGAAGTTGAGAAATAATTTTGAACTTTTCATTTAAGATTTTGGGTGCATTGGAAATTACTTTGAGATATTGTTTTTCCTCACTTAAAATGATGAAGTAAAACTTTTAAATTGCCTTTCCAATTAAAAATGTATACATTCCTTTGATTGATAACTATTTGCTCCAAGCGTTGAAAGTGAAAAAACAAAAGCCCTCTTTGAATTTGAAAATTATTTCATTTCATTGTATATTATGAATTGGTTTTGTTAGGAAAAATAGATGTAAATTTGAAATTATACGGGAATGCAAATTTGAGCCTAATGCAAGTCATGTGGTGAATGTTTCCTCTATTATTTCATTATTATTGCAAACAAAATTTGTGAGAAAAAAAAGGCATTCCTAGTTGTTTGATCTCGTGGCATTTTTTTACATCTCTATAGGTATATGATGATATATTAGAAAATATATTTATTTACAAATGTATATTATTATATCATAAAAATGCTATTTCACACTTTGAGTATGAATTTCTTTACAAAAATAAATATATATACATATACCGGTAATAAAGGAAAATACTTCATATTTTATCATGTTTATATATAAAGTTAAAGTTTCACTTTTATAAATGACAAGTTTCATCTTAATAAGAAAATAATATACATAAACCGTATATGAAAGATATTATTCTTAAATAACAGAAAATCTTATTTACCCAACATTATGGAGGACTATGTGTGCTATATCAAACCAAAAATAAAATTAAAAAATTAAATGTTTTTATAAATGATTTGGGACTACCCTCATGCGTGAGACTATGCACCTACTCGTGGGGCTTAAGTGGATTCTCAAATCCTAATGTGTGTGTGTGTGTGTGTGTGTGTGTGTGTGTGTGTGTGTGTGTGTGTGTGTGTGTGTGTGTGTGTGTGTGTGTGTGTGTGTGTGTGTGTGTGTGTGTGTGTGTGTGTGTGTGTGTGTGTGTGTGTGTGTGTGTGTGTGTGTGTGTGTGTGTGTACATATATATATAAGTTGAACTCGTTTCGTGTTTAAACACAAACTATTTTTTGTTTGGTAGATTAATATAACTAAACCAGAGATATCTCTGGAAAAAATAAAATTGCCATGGTATCCATATGCCTTCATAAATTCTTTCTATGCAAACCTCGCAAAACCAAAAAAAGAAATTAAAAATATATATAAAGTTTTAATAAATCATTTGGGGCTACCCCCTATGTAGACTATGCACCTAGCCATGGACTTTAAGTGTCTTTTCAAATTCTAATGTGCGTATGTGTGTTTATATTATATATATATATATATATATATATATATATATATATATATATATATATATATATATATATATATATATATATATATATATATATATAAGTCAAATCATTACATTTAAACACACAATTTTTTTGTTTGGTAGATTGATATAACTAAACCGAGAGATCTCTAGAAACAACAACAAAAAAATTCCATGGTCTCCATATGCTTTCATAAATTCTCTCCCATGAGCACAAAAACAAAATGAGGAAAAAGAAAGAGAAGGAAAACATAAAGAAAGCTTAAAGTGGGGATTAGGGCTTTTAGTGAATCCTAAAATCTAGGGCTAGTATTAAAACAATCCAAAGCATCATATTTGACCCTACATATCTTTAATTTGTAGGGAATTAGTGGGAGGGTGAATAAATAATTAATGTGGAGAGATTTAAATGGGTATGGGTAAGGTTACTACATGGGGATAAATATTTAAATTTCTATCAATTTTATTAAGTGTAGGTAAATATATTTAAATGCGGGCAAAATTATTGAAATATAGGTAAATATACTTAAATACGGAGGTGGATTGAATTAAGTGTAGATAAATTTATTTAAATATGGGGGATTTAATTAAGTTTTGATAAATTATTTAAATACGGGTGGATTTCATTAAGCTGTGGGTAAATCATTTTAAGGCGAGTGAATTTATTTAAGTGTGGGTAAATGTATTTAAATTTTTGTGAATTTATTTAAATGAGGTGCATAATGTCATAAGATTATAATTTTAAAAATAGGTGCTCTCAAATGTGTAGGGGATCTAGTTAATTAAAATACCCATTGTAAATTTTAATATATACTATATTTTGCAATGGTTGTTTTAATTTCGGGATGGATAATAATTATATGGACTTATTAAAATAAAACAACTATGTTTTGATGGAATTAAAATTCTTATGGACTAAAGGTTACGTCTAACTCGATAACATTAGGGTAAATTAAATAGTCTTTTTGTATTATGTATTAAAAATATAAAAAAAATAACCCGTATTTTTAGTAGTTTACGTTGTTTTCTAGTGGGTTAAAAATGGGGTATTACATTTGGTATCGAGTGATGATTCACACATACCAACGCTGGGTAAAATATTTAAGTAGTTATTAATATTTCAAAAACATTAAACGAAAAATAATTAAATTGTTTCCGTAACCTTCTAAAACTTAATAATCCATTTTCTTACTTCGTACAGGATGACACAAATGAGACATCGATCCATTTGGGACTTACGATTTATATCACATATGCCTATGCCACGGGCACCTAGGATCGGATCCCATTTTAGAGTCTCTTCAAGAAACTGATAGGTGTTGTGCAGCAATGCCTTCCACCACCACAAGAGATGAGAGAGGAGGATGTCCAGTCAGGAGACAAGGAGATGATAGGTGAGGATGCACACTCGAAGCCACCATATAATCATACCTCGAGGTAGTAGAGTCGTGTAGACCTTCCATTCGGTAGGAGATGCTTTGGCCTCGCGCTATTGTAGCCATTCACACAGCCTTGAAGGACCATTTAGGGATAGATGACTACATTCACCTATTATACCGCAATCTTAGGATCGCGATACGGGAAGTCCGATTAGAGACCTTATTCACTTGTAACTACCTACATAAATCTTCACTACTGAGATGGATTTGGGGACAATTTATGGTTACTTATCCTTGATATCTTGTTTGGTTTGTACTCTTATGAGATAAATATCAAATCAAGGTTCATTATATAGCTCATCGCGAGATCTTGTAGGCATTTGGTAGAGGAATGAGGAGTGGAATCTCTATTTGACTTGGGATACAATTACCTAGAAGTTGTTCGAGGAGAGTTTTAGGGCTCGTTATATGTCATCAGAATTTCACTGTGAAGAGGATTCATTAGTTTCATGACTTACGATAGGGATCTAAACATAGTGGCACGAGTATGAGAGGAGGTTCCTATAACCTTTGCAGTATGTGGACTACTGCGAGAGGAAAAACTACTGGTGAATAGGTTTATTCGGGGCCTAAATGTAGACATATTAGGAGAAGTTAGTATGTTATCTCCTCCTACATTGGAGAAGGCCATAGATAATTCCTACTTAGCTAAGGAGACTAGGATCAGGGTGTAGGAACACTTGAGATAGGAACAAGGGAAAATATGAAGAAGATGTAGTCCTTTCGAGTAAGAGGTCATGGATAAAAAAGCCACCCCATAGAGTAGTATTCTAGCCTCCTCCAGCTATATCAAGGGATCCAAAGTATACACAATAACATAAACAACATCAAGGCCACCAGCAGTAGAGGGATAGCAGGACTCAGAGATTACAGAGAGGTGGAGCTAGAGAAGGTGTTAGTGGAGCCATGGATAGGAGACACATTACTCAATAGGTACAACCAACTCATACGTGACGATCTACTCGATCTAGGCTAGCGAGAATTAGTTCACTAGAGTACTTGGAGGGACCCCATCTCGAGGGGGTATAGGAGGATGTTTTATTTGTGGGTCCCCGATCACTATGTCCGCATGTGTCTAAACAAACCCACTTCCCTTTATATATAGAGAGCCCTAGTTCCGAGAAGATAGTGAGTGATGTACGACATTCCCATCATGTATATACATCGGTTGATAACTATCGGAGTTGAGCATTAGACCACAAATTATTGAGACGATGGGCACTATCATGGGTATTTATGTCTTAGTACTCTTTGATTTAGGTATTTTATATTATTGTATATCTCTTTGTGTAGTGGACCAATGTGGGATAGTGGTGGCTAGGAAGCAAGAAAATTGGTAGGTTGAGTTGGCCTCTTGGGAAAAATTCGCAGGACTCATATGTGAATAATTACGTACTTGATTTAGAAGTATTATCCACTACACTTGACCTCCGAGTTACACCTCTAGGATCCTATCGGGTTATTTTAGGTATGGATTAGATCGAGGCTCATTGGGCCAAGGTAGATTACAGGAATAAGGTCATTGATTGTCACAATGATCTTGGGAGTTAGGTTTTGATTACAGGAATGCAAAGGCCTATCTCTTTGTGCGGGATCTTGGCTAAGCAACTAGAGTGGATTATTCATAAAGGTTGTCATTTATTTACTATCACCATTAGTGATCAGTCAGAGAACACTCTAGTACATTCACCCTTAGATGAGCATGCATTTTTGAGAGAGTATGCATTTTTGTTTTCAGGAAGCTTCAGGGTTACCACCCTACTGAGACTTGGATTTCACTAGTGATTTAGTGCTAGGATCAACACCGTTTCTAGGTCACCCTATCTAATGACGAATCTAGATATTCATGAGCTCAAGATATAATTAGAGAAGTTATTGGAGAAGGGTATCATTCACCCTAGTGTATTTCCTATAGGAGCACTAATTATATTTCAGAAGAAGAAGGATGGTTCTCTCAAGATTTTTGTAGACTTCATGAAGTTAAAAAATTCACAATAAACAACCATTATCCTCTCCTAGGATTGATGAATTTTTTATCATATGCGGGAGAGAGGTTGTTATCCATAATAGATCTCAAGTCAGGTTATCATCAGTTGTGCATATCAGATGTAGACATCCATAAGACAAATTTCCACACACGGTATGGGCATTATGAGTTCACGGTTGTCCCTTTTGGTTTGACCAATGCCCTAGTTGTCTTCATGAGCCTCATGAATGGAGTATTTAGGACCTTTCTTGACCACTTTTTCTTGGTGTTCCTAGATTATATATTTATTTATTCTTGTTCCGAGGAGGAAAATGAGGATAATTTGAGATAGGTACTACAAGTTTTGAGAGAGCAGAAGTTGTTTGGGAATTTGGAAAAATGCATCTTCTTCTAGACAGAGATTCAGTACTTGGGACACATCATATCAGGAAAGGGTATCTCATTATATCCCTCTAAGATACATGCTATTCTTGATTGGCTATCACCTATATCGGTTAACAGTGGTGAGGAGTTTCTTGGGGTTATCTCATTACTATCACACATTTTTATAGGAATTTTCCATGATTTCTCACCCTATTACTTCCCTTTAGAGAAAAGGGAAGAAGTTTGATTGGTAGAGAAGTGTGAGCAGGACTTCTAGTTTCTTAAGGAAAGGTTAACCACGGTGCCTATCTTAGCAGTTCCAGATCGTGACAGGAGGATTTTTTTGTTTGTACTAATTCATCACTAGACAGTCTAGGAGCAGTTCTTATGGAGGAGTGTCGGATTATTGCCTTTGAGACACGTAAGCTCAAATATTACGAGCTTAACTATCCTACTCATGATTTATAGATTATAGTATTTGTTCATGCTCTAATGCACTGACATCATTTAATTTTTTTGTCCATTCATTTTGAGGACATATCATCCTAGCACTGTAACATATCTTCAAATAACCAATCCTCAACGCTCACCAGTGGATTTTGATGGAGTTCCTTTATGAGCACGACATGGAGATGTAATATATCAAAGGAAAGGAGAATGTTTTCTCGATCTTGATTAGATGGTGACATGTGCTAGCTTCGATGACATTAGAGTCGGACTTGAGAGAAAGGATCCTTTAGTATCTTCCAAAGGACATGTTTTATGAGGGTCTTTGTGCGGATGTATGATTCTCAAGGTTTATTATAGGAAAATATTTATGCTACATTTTAGAGGTAGATGGTTTAATTTTCTTCCATATGTGCATATATGTTCCTAAGATGGGTGATACTCGTAGATTCATCCTTTTAGAGGCTCATCGATCCCCATATGCAGACATCTAGGAGTGAAGAAAATGCATTCGATCCGAGGGAGTTATATTATTTGTTTGGTATTTAATGGGACATATCATATTTTTTAGCACATTGCCTTGAGTGTTAGAGGGTCAAAGGAAGAGAATTATCATCCCGCATGACATTTACACCCTCATGATATTCCCAAGTGGAAATGGGATGTGATATCCATGGATTTCATAGTAGGACCACCAATGTCTTCTTATCATCATTATGTCATTATGGTCACTATAGATAAGCTGACCAAGGTTGCACATTTCTCCCAACCAAGGTAACCTATAATGCACAAGCCATCGCCAAAGTATTTATGGAGGACATTTTTATATTTGACAGGATTCTAAAGACCATCCTCAATGACATGAATACAATTTACACATCAAATTTATGGACTTCCTTTTAAGGCCGCTTTGGGTACATAGATTAATTTCAGCTCAGCATATCATCCAGAGACATATGGACAAACATAGAGGGTTAATCGGTACTAGAGTACATGTTGAGGATGTATGTGATGGTCCAACAAAAGAAGTGGGAAGATTACCTACATTTAGTTGAGTTCACATACAACAAAAATTGTCATAGTTCCATTGGTATGGCTCCCTACTAGGTTTTATATGGTTGACCTTGAAGGACACCCTCGAGTTAGGACAAGATATATGACAAGATAATATTGGAATCAACTTACGTTCGGACTTAGAGCAGCAAGTTGTTCTAATTAGGCATCATCTTCAAAGCACACCGGAAGCGTATCTGCAAACACCAAAATGAATGATCATCACTTAACAATCGGTGACAAATTCTTCTTGAGTTCGTCCTCATAAGATTTCAATCCTCTATGGGAAAGGTTCTATGATATCACCTCAATTTGTGGGGCATTTTTATATTTTGGAGTTTATTAGTTTAGGTTCCTCCGCTATCTCTTTTGTAAATCCTTGCACAGGACCATGATGTGTTTACATGTGTTTTTCTTTGTGTAGATATGTACCCAATATCTCAAAAAATTTAGATTTTTCGGCCTTATAGGTGGAGGATGGAGGACAATGGAGGCTAGAGATTGTGCATATACTAGATCACCAAATTTTGGCCCTTCGCGGTCGATAATTGGACCAAATTAGGGTGCACTAGGAAAAATACGATGAGGCAACAACTACAAGGGAGGATGCTACACCATTGAGGGATAGATATCCCTATCTCTTCAAGTGACTTCTAGGAGGAAGTATAATTTTAAGAGAGGGGGATGTAGTGCCCACATTTTATAGCCTCGGTTATCTGTTGACTTCCTTACTCATAGTTATGATTTGATAGGGATTATGACATATTTTGGACATTATGTTATGTTATTTGATCTTCATGGACATGTATGGTGATTTGAGCGCGTAGTGCCAATTTAGATTTGATTAGTATGTTGGAACATTTCAATAGATGTTTTGGATACTAACATATTCCTATGTTATTTGGGCCTAATTGATATATGATGGATACATGGTTTGGTCGCACACCTTGATGATATAAATTATTCGATTATTGATGAGAACACATGATATCATATATATGTCATTTATATGTATTACAATGGCTAACACATGGTGAATTTATGTGAAATTGTGCATGTTTATCATTTATGATTCCATATTGATGATGTGATAGCATAGATTACATGTTTAGACTTGATTGTTTACTAAGTAGTTGATTTAAAATTTTATTGGGAAGATGCGTTTAATATTTGAATTGAGTGTGCAGGGTATAGGGAACAGGAGAACGTGGGTTTCACGGTGGCTATGCAAATGTGCACAAGCGGCCCATGGGGCTATGTCCTAACCATGTTAGTTGTATGAGGCCTTATTGGTTTCTTGTATTCTTTGGGCATCATGTGTGACCCTTACACTATAACAAACTAGCCTTTTTACCAAACTTATTCCACAATATTGCCACAATTTAGAAGAATCATAGAATACTTGTGGCATCTCTATGAAAATTTTGTTTGGTCATTTCTATGTATTGTGGATATCCTAAAATTTAAATACAAAGTGATAAAAAATCATAGAAAAGTCACACATCGAACCATTCTTCATAGATATTCCACATTTTTAGAAATAGAACTAAATTTTATTGTAAAATTATATTAATAGTAAAATTCAATCTGAAATATTTTTGAAATACGAGTAAATATATGTTTATATATATATATTCATATTTTACAAAAGTTTATTGAAATTTAAAATTAAAATATTATGGAAATCTAACTATATTAAAATATGTTTATTCTATTGTATGTTAAGAAGAATAATATCTTTTTATTTTTATAATATTTTTTATTATTTTTGTAGTTAAAAATATATTTCTAAATAAAACCCTTTGTTTTATAATTAATAAATGTATAATATAAATTCTTGTTGTTATTATTCTATTAATATAAATACTTTTCTTAAGAGAATTATTAATTGATTTATAAATACTAAATGAAGAATATTTGTGGCACTTTTATGTTAATTAAAATTTTAATTTTCAAATATTGTGGATGTTTGACAATTTTATGTAAGTCTTAATAATTTGTAGTTAATTTACATAGACAACACTTCTCGTTAAAATCCACAATCTTATTCAATTTTTCCATTTTTAAATATTGTGGATGTTCCACAATTTTATCTAAGTGTTAATAATTTGTAGCTAATTCACATCTACAACACTTTCTCGGTGAAAATCCACAATTTTATCTATTTTTTAAAAATTAAAATATAGATCATATTTACACTTTGAAAAAAATATAATAATATTAAAACTACACTTTAGATAGTATTCATATAACACATATCAAAATTTAAGATTTTTACAATAATTTAACTATAATTATTTAAAATTATAGGTATCTTTAAAATCTAATAATTTTAATTCTTTTTTAGAGGACTATGTTTACTCAAAATGAATTTAAACTTTTAAAAATTACATGTAAATGCTTCACTTACGGGTAGAGAAGTTTAAGTTTAAATTCAAAATTTAACCAAAACATCCTATTGGTTACCACTTCATTACATGTCTAAATCTCTTGTTATTTTTAGGATCTCACTTGCATGTATAGAACGACCAATTCAAAGCATTAGGTGTTCTGCATGCTGATATTATTTTGCCACAAACATGTAATACACCTGGCAAAAGACCATCATAGGAAAAGAATAGTTCAACCGGAAGCGATCACATTTGTATGAGGTGTTTCCAATTATCTTAATGAACAATTTTTCAATGAATACAAAAGCACATTATAAAGAGTTTTGAACTCAAGTTCCTGTGTGGGGATAAATTTTCCAGGAAAGCATCCACGAAAGTATTTTTTCTCTTTAATTTGCATATAAAGTTTCCTTTAATATTGAATCAAATTTTTCAGGGAGGAATACTTGATTCAAGTTGTTTTGAAGTATTTTGTGAAAATCCTGATATTCCAAAATATTTTTGCGTGGATGGGTCCATGGATCTTATCATTAATCATTAAGTGTAATGGATCGTGATAAGAAGATTATGAAATTGGGCATCTATGGCATGGGCGGGATCGGTAAAACTACCCTCGCCAAGATTTTTTATGAGTAATTGTAGGAGCACGTTTTCGTGTTTTGTTTGGTTTTGAGTGTTGGAGAGATGTGAGGCGAAAATGGTTGTCTTGTAATGTTGCGGAGCCATATCCTTGGATATTTATCACAACTAATAGGTGAAGTAGACCATGTTGATCGAGGTAAGGCTATGCTAGCAGTACGTCTCCAAGGTAAGAAATTTCTTCTCCTCCTCGATGATATTCAAAGCTCTAAGCAGGTTGAAGCCCTAGCAGGAAATTAAAGGAGTTTTCCTTAGGAAATCGTTTGATTATTACATCATAAGATCTGTACATTCTCCATGTGGTCAACGTTGAAAAAGCCTAAGATGTATGGAGGAATCCTTGCAGACATGCTCTGCAGCTCGTTAATTTCCACACATTCCCAAATTCTGAATTCCTCCTGTTTAGCCACCTGAGTTGAAAACTCTTTGTAATGTGATTTTGTATTAGAGTTGTAAGAGTTGGATAAGAGCAAGGTTTATTTCCACACTTTGGTGGTTCTAGTAGAATATGATGTCGCTGATGTTTGAGAAAATGCAAGTGATGTTAATCAGATCATGCAGATAAACCTATTTGAAGATACAAAAAGCGAATATCATTTGTATTCGAAGGATATGGCGATCTGTTACTTCTGCAGGATATCAACTCTAAATTGATTCAAGTATATAAGCCATTCGCCATGGAATCTCACCATCTTTATGACGCAATATACATTGAACATGACATATTTGTTATATATTCAACATGTAAGCACTGGGAAAGGAGCCTCTTTTGTAGGAAGGTAAAGATCAAAGGATACTAGAAATTCTCCATGGTTTCGAAAGGAAAAAAATTCAAGGTATTAATTTTTACATGTCAATGTAAACAAACCACATGATTTTCTAATTCATACTTATATCTTTGCTCGAAGTAGGTGGCAAATCAAGCTTCCTGAGGTGGGTAGTTGTGATTATGAGGAGGGTAGTGACATTGATTTCTTCATAATATTTCATTTCTATCAATATATATTTCTTTTATTTACGTCATTTTTGAATCAAAATTAATGGAGATTGAAAATATCTTAGGTTTACACTGTTATATCCTACCTTCACATGGGAATACTCATTCTCTAAAATTGTTTAATATTAGCCTATGTTTTCACTAGTAGATTTTGCAACGTGTTCAAGAAGATGCACTTCTTGAATAAGGTGATGGATTATTCATCAAATATATAGTGGTTGTAGTTATTTGAATATTTTCAAGGTATGATCTTGCCTTTACAAGCAATAAAATAGATGTATTTTCAAGAGAATTGATAAATTATACCAATGAATTATAGGAATAGATTGCTTCTTCGTAGATTCACAAAATTTTGAACCAATAATGTTATGCATATCTTATTTGCGGAGAACACATACAATTTTAGAATTATTCCATGAGTTCATCATGAAATCAACTTCCCTAGGATAGACACGAATTTGGTAGATTTGAGAAGAAACCTTTTTATTATTTTACTTTCCTATTTCTTGAAGTCTATTTCAATAGATATGATCACTATACATGATATATAGGGAGGTTTTTTTATTTTCTAATAAAAATTTGCCATATTTTTGGGCTTATGAAAACTCATATGTAACTATTCTTAAGTTCTTCATCAATTCCAATGAGTCAAGGAAAAAAATAATTTAGATTGCTAAATATTTTTATTTAAATTATAGATTTCAATATAATATATATTCAATATATAAAAATGAAAAATATTTTTTTCTAAAAATATATTCTCATGTAATAATAAAATTATATATTTGTGTACTGTTAAATGTAGATAATCTACATAAAGAATTATTTAAATGAATGTCAAATTGGTTGTTAATTGTAACTTTTCCACATTTTTTTAAAAGATAATTTCACAATTAATTATTGTGGAAATCAAATTGTAGCTTCCACCTACAAGTTTTATGTGGTAAGGACAATTGTAGAAAAAAATTGTTGAAATTTCCACAAATATAACATTGATGAGAGATACAAAATTTTAAATTGTGGAATTTCTACAAAGATTGAATCTATAGAAAAACTACATTTTGGTGAAAATTGTAGAATACTAACAAAAACAAAAATTGTAAAAAAGTTACAAACATAAAAAAATGTGGACAATGTACAATTAAAAAAATGGAGGTTAGCTATAAATTTTGTGAATTATGGAACGGCCCCAGTATAATGAATTGTTGAAAAACTACAATAATATATCCAAATGTGGATTATCTACAATTCTAATGCCACAATTTTAATTTTCAAATACTATATAACCACAAAAATATTGTTGAAAATTTGTGGTAAAAGATCTAGTATGTTGTAGTGTTATTTGTAATGTTCTATTTCATGTAAAATTAATTATGTTTAGGTGGTTTAATTTAATTACAAAACTAGGTTTGGGGTCTTAATGGTCCCCACTTGCATTAAGTATGTATTTGTACATGTGTTTTTTAATTAAAGAGAATTGACGTCACATAAACACTCTTGAGTGGGCCCCACATCCTCAACATATGTGTCCAAATGTGCCAAACCCGAAATTGGGTTATTTTTGGCATTTTTAGTGACCCCTTTTGGTTTTGGGGGTTCACTTAGCATAAAAATAAGCCCTTGGGCCCTACCTATTAGGTAGGGGGCTTAATTCAAGTCAAGGAGGGACTTTCCTCGCACTTTACCTTTCTTTTGTCACCATCCATATAACATTGGTTGCATGTGTGTGTTGTGAAAAGTTGCATATGCCTGTCTCACTTTATTTTTATGTAATTTGGGAGAGGGGTGTTTAAATGTGGGTTTATCTTTTTATTATTTTATTTTGGGAATATTGAATTGGAGGAAAGAGAGGGGTGACATATGTCACCCCCTCTTGTGGGAGGAAATTTATTTGTTTTTCTTCAAATCCTCCCTCATGGAAAAAAAAGACGATTTTATTTTTACTTTAGCTTTGTGCTTGGAGGCTTTTGGGAGTTGGATTTTTTCTTGGACAAGGAATTGGGAAAGACTTAGAGATTTGGAGAGCTTGTGGAGGTAGGATCTTTGATCTTTCTTTATGTTATTGGTATGTTAGATATTAGAATTGCTTGTTCTTGAAATTTTTGTCTTGTTACAAGTGTTGTATGGTTGCTTGGATGTGTTACTTGTTGTTTTCTCCATCTATCAAATGGTTTGATGTACTTTGGAGTTTTTTTTTGGGAAGAGGGAGGGATTTTCCCTCTTAAACCTCATGGATTGATGGGCAAACCATGTTGGTTCTCTTTATCCACTCATATGGTTTGAGGTGGGGAAGGTGGTTCATATGGTTTTAACCCCTTCCCCATCCTTAAATAGGAAACCCAATGGGTTTGAAAATGCTCCCAAAAATGAATTTAGGTGAATAGGATGAGTAATAAGGAGGGATGATTGGTTTGAAGGGATAAGGAGGTTTTTGAAGATTTTGTAAGTGTGCATCCTATGGTTGGACCACACTCTTTTGAATTATTGGATGTCCCATCTACTCTTCCCCTTTTTGATGATGAATATGGTTTTCTCCTCTTTTTATTTTAGTGCTAATTGTTGTGTTGATAGTGTATGAGTTAATCTTGTAGGTGATATGCTTGTTTCTATATCTCAATTATTCTTTTGTACAATTTTGGAAGCTATCTCTCTCTCCCATGGAATTGAGGGAGGCTATATTATCTTCCAACCTTTGGAAAGGCATGTAATGATGCCTATAGGTTGGGTGATAAAAAATACTTTTCTCTTTGTGTTTGATTTTATGTAGAGCACAAAAGTTGGAGCTCAAGTTTGGAAGATGATTGAAGTATTTCCTTGATATCATGGCACCATGTTATTCCTAAAATTTTAAGAAAGGTTTTATTTATTGTAATCATGTTTAGATAGCTATGTTGGAAGGGCTATGTATTTGTAAGGTTACCATTTTGATATTGGCATTGCTTTGTAAACTAGTGTTATAGTAGTATTGTGTATATCCTTTAGTCATGAAATGGAGCTTTGTAAAGTATTATCATGTGCATTTTGGGAATCTTGTAAATTGTTTCATATGTTGTAATAAGTTCAAGGTTTAAGCTTTCTTGTGATATATATCAGCCTTTTCTTGGTAAAGTTTGAAAGAGCATTGTATTTTTAAAGGAAATGGAGTGAACTCCTAGTTTTAGTCTTGAATAGCCTTGAAAATATCTGTTATAAGGAGGTTGGAAGTATGTTTGTACTCATTTGAAAGAAATTATTAAAGAGATTAATCTATGGGAAGAATTTGAGAAGAACTTTAAAACTTTGCATTTAAGCTTTGGAGTGCATTGGAAATTACTTTGAGATATTATTTGTTCCTCACTTAAAATGATTAAGTAAACTGTTAGATTAACTTTCCAATTAAAAATGTATGCATTCGTTTGCTTGATAACTCCTTTTTCCAAACCTTGAAACTAATAAAACAAAAGCCCTCTTTTAATTTGAAAATTATTTCATTTCATTGTATATTATGAATTTGTTTTTGTTATGGAAAAATAAATGTAAATCTGAAATTATACAGAATGCAAATTTGAGCCTAATGCACATCACAGGTGAATGTTTCCTCTATTATTTATTTTATTATTGCAAACAAAATTTGTGAAAAAAACAGGCATTCATAATTCCTTGATCTATAACATTTATTTTACAACTCTATATGTATCTCACAAAATACTTGTAGTGCCCACTTCCCTTTGACAACTGTTAGATAGTGATTTTGATATTGTTGATATTATTATGGACATTATTATGTTTTGATTTATTATGATGTGTAGATGTTAGACCATGGATTATTATGGATCTTGATTCAGTTATTATGCATGATGATTATTAGAGACATTCTTATATGTGGATAATGATATATTGGTTGACATGGACATATTATAGATGTTGTTTGGACTTGTGACATTAGATATTGTGAATAGATCTGGTATGGAAATTATTGGATGATGACATAGTTACAAATTAAATTGAAAATGATAATGTTGAATTCTTGATATTGTTGTGATTTAGGATATCTAGATGATTTGAGTTTGTATTATATCATTTTGGATGTTCTGATATGGCCACGAGGCTGAAAGGGGTATTTTTATTGTGCAAGTTAAAATATCACAACAATGTCGGGGATCGAGACCAACCATATTAGAACTTTGGATGAACTCAACGGGGTCACCATGGCAACTATTTGTTATTGTTTGATTATTGTGTTTGTTAGGGACTCAGTGGGGGAAATCACCTTTAAAAGTGACAAAGGGATTTTATGTATTGCTTTATTTTTTATTTATTTTTATTAATGTTTGCATGTGTTTATTTGGGATGTGTTACCCCTTTCATTAGTTATTAAATGATTGTGTTAATGTTTTAAATAACAATGTGTTAAAATAAATAAATCAATATGTCAAAGGGATGTAATTAATGAAGTTGTTGATCTTTAATGCTATGTTGTAAGAGTGTGTAAGAAACATGTAAGAAGATGTAAGAGATTGTGTAAGGATGTGTAAGGTTGTGTAAGTCATATTTTTGAGTGTAAGACACTTCATCCTCTTAGGCATTCAAATTTTCCTTTGAGGGCTATTTTTGGAGGCTTGTGGGACAAGTTAAACTTGTCCCACACCTCTTAAAATTAATTACCAACCATACCTAGGGTTTGGAGGTAAAAATTATAATTTTTTAATGTATTTTTATTTGACTATTTGTAAGTCTTAATTGCAATTCTCTTACATGCTTTAAATTTTGTCCTTTTTGGGGTATGGGTTAATTTGGAGTGTGTAAGTTGATTGTAATTGTATTTATTGTGATTGATTTAATGGTGTTGATTTTTATTTTGGGATTGAGGAAGAATGATGTGGCATCCACATGGAATCCACATCACCCTCTTTTCTTTCCTCTCGTTGAAAAGTAGAACTCTTTGTTTGTTGTTTGTTATTGAAACTTTGCGCATTGACTCTTGGGCAAATTTCTTGATGTTGGAAGCTCTTGGTTGTGCAAGGAGATTAAAGAGCCATTGCATGTGTGTTGTTGCTGATTTTCGGATGCCTCATGCGGCATCAATTTTCAATTTATCATTGGAACGAACTCCATTATGGATAGGTAGGAACTTGTGCTTCTTAATATGCTTCTTTCTCCTCTATGTATGCATGAAATGGTGATTGTTTGATGTGTTTGTTGGCTAGTTGGGTAGACTTCTTAGGGTATGGTGTAGGAGAAGGCTATACTGGATTTCATATGGGGGCATAAAGGAATGCCAATGGCATGAGTTTATTGTGGAAGGAGTTTGGGATTGGGATCCACCATGGAAAAGAAATAGCTTGCATTTTTACTCTTGGGGGCATAAGCGAGAAACTTTGGGGGCATAAGGAGGAATTTTGGGGGCATAAGGGTATGGAAGATGATTATTTTTGGGGGTTGCACAGGTGGATTCCCATTACCCATTGGGAAGCATAAGTAGATCCCAATAGATCCTTGCTCTTTTTGGCTTGCTTGATGAAGCCTCGGTCTCGTTTGTATTGTTTATGCGGTGGGAACTACATCTTCCTTGAAATGTGTTTTTGAGATGTGAGAATGTTGCATTTGTGTTTTTGAAGTCTTATTAACATGAGTTATTCTTCATATTTTATTTCACTATGGTTGGGGCTCGGGGCCAATAAGGATGGACGAATTCTCCCTTCTCATTGGATAATTGGTTGAGTGGAGAGCATTGCGTTTCCCCTATTTTGTTGTGATCCATTGGAAGATTGAAGAAAATCAGCATCTTTGTTGTTTTGGAACAAAGAAATATACACGGTTGTGATCCCTTATTTTGAGCAAGTTCATCGTAACCATTCCCACTTTAAAGTGGATGAATTGTATTATTATTTGTAATGAGAAGGCACTTGTATTGACAATGTAAGATGAAATTGAAATATGTGAAATATAAAAGTTATAATCTTTTTTCGTTTGGAAGAATGTGAAAAAATGTGTTATATCGGTATCTTATATTTGAATTCGAAAGAAAAGAAGAGTTGTAAAGTTGTTTATCGAAATAAATAAAGAATTGATTTTCTGTTCTCAAATTATATTATTGTGTGGAATTTGAGTTGTTGTTGTCAAATGAAATCTCTCGGTGTGAAAAGAAAGCACGTATGAGGAAAAAGACCAAGTTTTACTCTTTTGAATTAAATTGAAAAATTTGAAATCGACTTTGTATATTGACTGTTAGATGTTTGTTTGAAATAATGAAATGTATTGGATAGGAATGGAAAATGGATTCCCTTGCTTGGATGATAGAAAATGTCTTAAGAAACTTTAAAGTTTGATCTCTATTTTGTTTATTTTAAATTTGGAAATCAATTCATCAAAGAAATGAATAGTTTGAATCTATCTCATGAGCTAAGTAATAAAACATTACAATTTAGATTTAGTATACCCTAATGAACTCAATTTGACTTCAACACTTAATAAAGACCCTTCAAAACCTTTTACAATCATTTTGAAACTTACACAGCCGTTTTGTTGTCTAATGTTGGAAAAATATCAATTACACCTAAATCAACAAATTGCACCGTGGAAAATCCATTAAACCTATCCAAGAACAAGTCTCCATGTCTATTTGAAATTTTGAGTAGGAAGAGAATAAAAACTAAAACAACAATTATAAGTCGAAAAATTGCTAATCTAGCTTTTTAAAGCTTCATTTGAAAGTTTTACTTAAAATTGGCCTTTTAAAAAAATTGTAATGCATGTTCATTATTTACTCCAGCGATGGTCTGTCCCATGATCAGTATGTGGCTCCAAAATAAAATAAAAAAACATTTTTATGCTTGACTAGCTAGCGATTAGGTGGTGAATTATGTCTCTTGTTTGGCGTGGGACAGTGGGAGGCGGTGGAGTGTGGGGTGCAGCTTCCTTTTATTAAATTTTTGATTCGCAAATCTTCTGTTGACTTCATGGTCTGCATGCCTTGCTCTGTCCTGGACACGTGATTGTGTGGTGAAGGAACAAAATCTCTTCAACAAAGACAAAAAAAAAAATCTGCCGGTTTCTTCTCCAAGAAACACAATGTTGAGATGGACCCTGCTTTATTTTCTGAGCAAATTCCATTACTATGCATTATATTTCTTATCTTTTATTAGGCTGCACAGCTTTGGCTGGTAAAACTGTTCGCCGCATCATGACCATGCCTGTGTGATTGATGAATGTGTCTTTCTTTTCTCTCTCTCTTTTAGTCGTTTGGTGAAATGTATTGTTCATCTGTGTGTTTCTTTCTTTATATTATTGTGAGTCGGATCTTCCACAAGAATAGCGGTGTCGTGGGAGCTGAGCGATGGAGTGAAGAGATGGTTCACACAAGACCACGGGGCTTAGTTTGGCTTATGTAATGAATGATGGTGGAATAGCGTTGGGAGAGGAAGACTTGGTTCATACTGGACCCACGGGTAAATCATACGCCACCGAACTTATCTCAGAAAATCAATGGCCTCCAGAGAGAGTTAAGTGCAACAGCTGCTGCAGGGCGAGCCCAGGGAGCCATTGGTGTTGATCCTGCTATTTCTGGCTACACGCGACCACAGTAGTGATCTGCTGTTGCAAAACCTTGTAGCCGTAGTAGAAGGACGAGATAAAGTTTTAGTTGAGTTGTCTTGCCTTTTCATTTTGGGGAGTCGCTTCTGTCCAGGTGGCGAATCTAACATGGAAGAAGCTCGACCAAATCTTGAGGCAAGTTTTGCAAGTGAGGCTGAGTTTGTGTGCACCACTGTTCTAATACTGACCAGAAGTTTTCCAGCACCTAGCCATGGGTTAGATATGGTGGTTATAGATGAAGCTACAAGCTGTTGCAGTAGGCGTGTTACCTCCCCTTTCATTGGATGCTGCGGGGTGTGTTCTTGTTGGGGATCCACAGCAACAGATGGCAACAGCCTACAACAGCAGGATTGGCTAGGGGTAGGCACGCTACAGTATAGTGGAAGCCTTCATGAGTGCCTCCAACAAGCAGGTTGTCCAACTATGATGTTATCCGTTCAGTTTTGACTGCATCCTCAAAGTCGGGATTCTCCTTCAAGATATTTTGTATCAAAATCGATTAAGTGACAGCAGGAGTGAGGCAGGCTCTCATGGCGAGGGGTGAAAGGAGAGAGAGGGTGCAGGAAGGAGATCGATGAAGGATGGAGGAATTAAAAAGAAACTCGGATGTAGTTGGTTTACAGGCAATAAAATGGTGCATGCTTTTGTGTAAGTGGCAGATCACACCCACGGGCACAGGAGATCTATGCAATGTTGGAGAAAATGTCTTGGGAGATGAAGGTAGCAGGATATTTCTCAGATCCAGAGTTTGCATTGAGTTTGTATATCTAAAACCGATTCGTGACAGTGGGAGTATTACCAGAAGACCTGATGAAATTTATTGTTAAGTTTCTCTATTGTTTTCTTGCTGTCTTACGACGTAACCCATGGAAGAGAACCTCATAGAGGCCGACCTGTTTCATATCAGATTATTCATGAAACACAATTTGCTTTGCAATCATTTGAGCTGCTTCAACGAGTCACCAAGTTGGCAGGCATAAAGGTCTCTATTGGTTTTGTCGCACCTTGCAAGCTACAGCTGAAATGTTTTGCTGCACAAGCAACACGCTTGATATTTTGTGGCAGCTTCTTCACAGGTGAAAATACGTTTGGTTTACTTTCTCGGGGAGGTCATAGGTTTTGACAACGAGAGTATCATAAATATACAATCACTCCTTGGAGAATATTTCTGTCCAGTTGGTAGGCAGCGTGTTTACCCTAATGAGGCTATGCAAACCCAATGTACACATCCTTTCTGCAAGCCTTGCCTAACTTATGTGCTGAGTACTACTAGGGCCTGCCCTTATGACGGGTATTTGGTTACTGATACAGATTCGAAGGCAGTGCAAGAGGCAAATCCGGTATTGGCTGATGCTATAGGCCGTGTGACAGTTCATTACCTGCACCACAAGAGCGGCTGCACTTGGCAAGGGCCTCTTTCAGAGAGTATAGCTCATGGTAATGGTTACCAGTATGGTTCATCCCCTGTTGTATGTAATAGATGTGGCACCCAGTTTGTTCACTGACAAGGACAAGAGCATGGCCGCTACGAGTTTGGACCTTGAGGCGAGGGAGGAAGAGAAGCTGCTATTTGGTTGGGTTCTTTGTTGCTGAGCAGCCCCGTCCATCTTGTTATCGACTGTGGGAGCTTAATCAGGCACGATATTCTCTATACCATTAATTCTTATGTTGTTATTTAATTGAATCATTAAATAACTCTACTCTTCATATAAATGTCTCATGTGATGGTATGTTGTTTGGTTTCCACTTTCCTGGCTCATTTGTATTTGTTTTGGCGTTAGAAATGATTGCGTTGGTTGAAGCCTTTTATATTGTTTTCTGGGTTTTAATAAATATTAGTTGGGTGAACTTTGTTCTTAAGTCTAATAAAACAAAAGAGGTGGGGGTCCTGTAATGAACACCCCCTAGTTCCTTATGTTGGTCTCACGATTTGAATGTTTTATCAAACATTGTTGTTGGACTCAACCTTATAGTTCCTGTTTTGTTCTTATTCTTGTTTCGGTTCGAGATCTGTAGTCCTGGGTTATGTCGGGTATTTGCGAATTAGGGATTGAGTACTGCGAGTGCATTGTGTATAGGTGAATGATGCTTTTCCTGTCTCTATTCTTTTCTTTTAGTTGTTTTAGTTTCTAGTAACCCTTCCGGTTGCCTTGGTGTGTGCTTAGACTTGGTGATTATCGAATTGAGCCAAGTTGATATTACTCTCAACTAGGTTAGTTGCTTTTGTTATTTTTTTTTAAATCGCTCGAAGAAATACTTTTATTCGTCAAGCGTCATGGTTGATCTTCATAATTTGATATCAATTCATGTTCACCGTCTGGAGATTGTTTTCTTTGGAACCACCTTCTTTCCCTTGGTGACTGTTGTATGTTTGAGGAATGTAGCTGATCCTATGGAATGCCTTCTTTAGACGTTACTCACATTTCTTTTAGATAGCTTAAAATGTCAGAGGAAATACTCTTTTTCGTACCTTGATTTTGTTTCACACATGTTGGAGGATACGAGATCTACTTGATCATTAGTGAGGAAGTTACAAATCTTAAAATTGGGATGTTGGTTTTATGCGTGAGAAATTACTCTACGTCTTGCTCCGTAAAGATGCTTAAATTTCATTCTTCTGCGACTTAGAGGTTGGTGTGTTTGGAAACTCATTGGTTGACTGGTTTTTGTGATGATCGTTGTGATACGACCTCCTTGCTGTCATTGTAGTAGAATGGTTATGTGTTGACCAGAAAGGTTTAAGTCAACTTGTTGTTGATGACAGATCCTTTGGAAGCTATGTATCCTGTGTTGTGTTCTTGTGAATGATTGAGTAACCCTCTTGTAAGATTTATAATGGTTATGTTTGGTCTTGCCAAGTTTGTCCTTTTTCTTAAGACATTCTCTTGATTAGAAGAAAGTTTAATAGAAGGATTTTAGGATAGGATGTAACCCATAGGAGGCCATTTTTGCGTTTCATCCTTTTTGTCCAATTTATTTATTCTCAGATCGACATAAAATTAACTGTTATAGGCACATCATCTTAATATTAATAAGTCATGTTGGTTTAGATATTCTCATGTCGATTGATTGTTTGGGATCTTCCAGTGGCATAGTGAATCCTTGGCTTGGTGAACTAACTTAAACAAATAGGGACAGATCACGTTTGAAATTAATTCTCTTCCTGTAATTTTTTTGTTTCGAAATGTTATCTTGTTAAAATGACGGTCATTATTGTGATATGGGTGAAATTCACTATGATGTTTATTAACTGATCCTATGAGAAAATGATAATTAAATAGAGTTAGTGCCATCCCTTTTATTTAGACATTTTATGCTTTTGGACAGCTCTTTAATTGCTCTTGTTTAGACTCTTGAATTATTGTTTTCTTCTTCAACGGTGCTTTTCTTCCTTGAAACAGTTAGATAACAACATATTGTCTTAATGTTATAGATTTTATCGTGCTCAGTTCTTGCGAATTGACATGTGCTAACAAATGTGCGGGAGAATTTCTGAGTAGAAAAAAAAAAAAAAAAAAAAAAGAGAGAAAAAGAAACACGTGTAGAAAGTGATTCCACCTTCTTAGGAGGCTGCTTTGTTGTACGAATGTTTTTCTTTTGCTTTCTGACATTGGTATGGAAATTGTGGAGACTATCTAGAAGGCATTGTTTTATAATTTTGTATTGTTCTCATGTAGGTTGTTGTTATCGTTTGAAAGTCAATTTGAGAAATATTATTGTCAATAAGATTAAATGAACTTGTTTTGACATGCGTATCCTTTGTTGAATTTTCACTTTTCAGAATATGATTTATCCTTGAATTGTCAAATCTAATTCTAATTATCCAAACTTGAATCATCTTGCATTGCTCTAGTTACCTTGGTCTTGTGTCGTTTGGTAGAGGACTATGTTTTTGAACCTAGCAAAAAGAAAACAAGAGAAACAAATATACCTTGTGATCCCGCGTAAACAAATCAACAATCTCTTATTGTGGTGAGTCCTTAGAATGGTCTTAAGGTGAAATCAATGATTAAATTCTTGGAAGATAACAAGATTATAATAAATAGAAGGAACTTGCCTAAGAAACTCTTCGATCTGTCTTACCCGTTGAAAATGTAAACAGTATACTTATTTCTATCTCTTCAAGTGAAGCCCAAGTGAAACCTTTAATTTTTCTGATTAGACTCTTGACCCCAATGAAATCTTATTAACAACTAATAAGATCTTAATGATGAATCCAAGAGTTAGGCAGGTCATGTCTTGGAATAAAATAAATTAAAATAAAATTGACCGCTTGAAAAGGTAAAACATAAATGTTCAAAAGCACAACGTCAAAAACATTGATAAAGTTAAGAGCCTTGAGAAATTAAGCGCCTCCTCACAAATGAATAAGTTAAGCAAGTAAATGAAGTCACCTATTGCTATCCAATAATTGGTTTACTTTGTATATTAACATTAATAGGGTAGGAGAAGATTTTTCAAAGGAGACATGAACTTCAGATTCTCCTATCATGATCTCTCTGGGAAAAGTAAAGAATGTAAAAGCACTTACAACTAAAACATGATTCTAAAGAAACCTTCTGTGGGAAAACCTTGTTGTAAAATTGCATACTTTAGATGAACCATTGTGTCCTAAGTGTGTGCCTCATGTTTATCTGTAACCAATGTGGGTCCGTGTTGTGGAAAGCATGTCTTTAGTTGATTGTATTCCCTAGAGAACTTGTGTAGTGTCGTATTATCTTCAAGTAAGTCAAAAAAAAAAGTTATCCTGTATTTCATTGTGTTGTCCTTGTGTTGGTATTTTTGGTGTGTTACATTTTGGTATCAGAGCGTAGGTTCATGCTCTCGAACCTATGGGCCGGATTGGTGTTATATGATGATGTTACATGGTGGTGGTGGTGTTACATGATGATACTGCATGATGATGATATGTTGCATGATGGTGGTAGATATTGGAAGAGTAATGTGCTTTAAACGTGATGTGATTATTGTCGTAATTGTGATATTGTGAACGCACATTATGGGTATGTCACCTTGTGCGTGTTTGTGATCATGTTGATATGTTTGGGGATGGGAGTATTCTCTCTCCGTCTTGTGGATTCTAGGAAGAGTTCACGTGTGAATTATTGTTTGTGATGTGTGAAAAGAATTCTAATGTGGATGACATAGTGTTGGAATATTGTGACATATTGTGATATGTAGGTGTATCAATGTGTTGTATGACTAGATTGATGTTAAAAGAGATGAGTTGTATCATGATGTTTTTACCATGTTTTGAAGAAATGTGTGTACCACCTTGTTATGTAGCAATGGATGTTATGTTGTGATGTTATTATGTTCATCGTATATCTGAGTTATGTGATATGTAATGATTCATGTCGTGATTTAGGGTCATACGATAAGAGTATGAACCCTATCATATTGTGATTGCAATTTGCGTGCAGAATGTGGTAAAGTGATGTATTGCGCCCTGTGGATGTATGATTGTGATCTACCCTGTATACATACCATACGTGAGACGTTATGGTAGTTATGTGTGTGCCACCGTTATGTTAGTGATGTTGTTGTATGTCATGTTGTGAACCTTACACTAACCGAACCTGAGGGAAATCGGTAGAAGTGTATGTTGAGAGTGAGGAATGGTGTACCATGGGTCAATAACTCGAGCTAAAAATCGGTTTAGTAGATAACATGTGATTCTTTCCTCTCTCCTATGTGGTTGTATGTATGCAACCTTAGTGTATCTATGACTATGTTTAGCCTTGTCGAAGGGTGGCGGGATGATTCGGATGGAGGTGATGACAGGTTGCATTATTGATATGTATTTTACAGTGAGGCTCGATGTTTCGAGTGCTAGCAACTCGTTGAGTACCCCTTTGGTGGCTAGATAAGGCCACACAGTTATCATAATGTGACATTATTATAAGTTGATTTTATTCGTAAATTGAGCTTTTACTTTATTTTGCAAGGACCAGCATCTTTTCTTGATTGCAATGCTTTACAATTTTGGGCATTTCCTTGGTTTGTGGCACTAACATGGGGATTTCGATACTAACTTTGGCTATTTGGCCATTTATTTTAGCTTGATTTGGGGTCTTCTTTTAAATTTGGAATTCTTACCGCCTTGCCCAAGGCTTGTACTTTGCCACTTGGCACTTTGACTGGATTGTTGTGCTGGTTCTAATGTCGTGATGTGTGGAATAGGGTCATGGGATGCACCATGGATTGGTTGGACCTATGGACCCGCTTCATTGTATGGGGGTACGCCCCAAGGGGTACATATAACTAGCAGGTTGTTGAACCACGCGTTATTATGTCACTTGGGTTAGGAGTGTTTGAACTCTATGTGTCTTGGACCATAGGGACAACCGGCCTCCTTGAGGGAGGCATAAGAGTTTGAGGGAGGCATAAGAGTTTGAGGGAGGCATAAGAGACTTGAGGGAGGCATAAGAGTTTGAGGGAGGCATAAGAGACTTGAGGGAGGCATAAGAGTTTGAGGGAGGCATAAGAGACTTGAGGGAGGCATAAGAGCAGGAGGCATAAGAGACTTGAGGGAGGCATAAGAGTTTGAGGGAGGCTTATGATATTTTTTACGTATGGTTGATGTTTCAGGATATATGTTGAGTTATTGTGATGTTTGGTAGTGGTCTTTTGATGTATGTGTTACTCATGTCAGATGGATATGTGTTGTGATGTTGTGGTTATGTCATTGATTCCCTTGTGGACACTATGTACCTGTAGCATGGTTTGGTGATGTGTGAGTTTTTCATTGATGCAAATTGAGGAAATGTCTGGTGGATTGTAGTACTCTTTTTTTTGAGTATTTTATATGTCAGTCATAGATGTGTGACGTGTACTATGTTATGTGGACTGTGCCTAATCCATTCCGTATTTGGGTAACCTTTTGTGGTGTAATACAATCATGAAGTATATACTTGTGTGCTTGTGAATCTGTAGTGTCTTTTGAACCTGATAGGGTGTTGTGTTAGCAGTTCATGTTGGGCACCCACAATAAGGAATAAATCAAAACACTTCAATGATGATTTTTTTTTAAAAGAAACTAAAACTAGGAATAATGTTAACGGAAAGAGACTAATGAAAATAACAAACAAGAAAGAACTGCCAATCTTCACAGAACATTGAAAGTTAAAAATTCTACCAAATGTTCCTAAGGCTACCCTGTGGCCGTGCTTTAATCAGCTAAATTTTAAACCATAGGGTGTAATGTCTCCTCTACCTGTCCTTGGTTGCAAATCATTTCCTTTCCTCTGTGTAATGTCGCATCGAGGACGATGCTTTCTTAAGGGGAGGAGAATGTAATGCCTGTTCATTATTTACTCCAGGCAGGCGGCCTGTCCCCACAGCGCCACGGGGGCTCCAAAATAAAATAAAATAAACATTTTTATGCTTTGGCTAGCTGGCAGTTAGGTGGCGAATTATGTCTCTTGTTTGGCGTGGGACAGTGGGAGGCGGTGGAGTGTGGGGCGCAGCTTCCTTTTATTAAATTTTTGATTCGCAAATCTTCTATTGACTTCAGTGGTTTGCATGCCTTGCTCTGTCCTGGACGCGTGATTGTGTGGTGAAGGAACAAAATCTCTTCAACAAAGACAAAAAAAAATCTTCGGTTTCTTCTCCAAGAAACACAATGTTGAGATGGACCCTGCTTTATTTTTTGAGCAAATTCCATTACTATGCATTATATTTCTTATCTTTTATTAATTTGCGTAGCTTTTTGGTAGTAAAACTATTCGCCGCATCATGACCATGCCTGTGTGATTGATGAATGTGTCTTTCTTTTCTCTCTCTCTTTTAGTCGTTTGGTGAAATGTATTGTCGTCTGTGTGTTTCTTTCTTTATATTATTGTGAGTCGGATCTTCCACAAGAATAGCGGTGCCGTGGGAGCTGAGCGATGGAGTGAAGAGACGGTTCACACCAGACCACGAGGCTTAGTTTGGCTTATGTAATGAATGATGGTGGAATAGCGTTGGGAGAGGGAAGACTTGGTTCATACCAGACCCACGGGTAAATCCTTCTGCTACCGAACTTATCTCAGAAAATCAATGGCCTCCAGAGAGAGTTAAGTGCAACACTGTCTTGTAGGCGAGCCCGAGGAGCCATTGGTGTTGATCTGTCTATTTACGGCTGCACGTGACCAAAGTAGTGATCTCTTTGTTGCAAAACCTTGCAGCCGTAGTAGAAGGACGAGATAAAGTTTTAGTTGAGCTATCTTGCCTTTTCATTTTGGGGAGTCGCTTCTGTCCGGGTGGTGAATCTAACATGGAAGAAGCTCGACCAAATCTTGAGGCAAGTTTTGCAAGTGAGGCTGAGTTTGCGTGCACCACTATTCTAATACTGACCGGAAGTTTTCCAGCACCTAGCCATGGGTTAGATATGGTGGTTATAGATGAAGCTACAAGCTGTTGCAGTAGGTGTGTTACCTCCCCTTTCATTGGATGCTGCGGGGTGTGTTCTTGTTGGGGATCCACAGCAACAGATGGCAATAGCCTACAACAGCAGGATTGGCTAGGGGCAGGCACGCTATGAGTATAGTGGAAGCCTTCATGAGCGCCTCCAACAAGCAGGTTGTCCAACTATGATGTTATCCGTTCGGTTTGACTGCATCCTCAAAGTCGGGATTCTCCTTCAAGATATTTTGTATCAAAATCGATTAAGTGACAATGTGAGTGAGTCGAGGCTCTCATGGCGAGGGTGAAAGGAGAGAGAGGGTGCGGGGAAGGAGATCGATGAAGGATGGAGGAATTAAAAAGAAACTCGGATGTAGTTGGTTTACGAGTGCAATAAAATGGTGCATGCTTTTATGTAAGTGGCGAGATCACACCCACGCAGCACATGTGGAGATCTATGCAATGTTGGAGAAAATGTCTTGGGAGATGAAGGTAGCAGGATATTTCTCAGATCCAGAGTTTGCATTGAGTTTGTATATCTAAAACCGATTCGTGACAGTGGGAGTATTACCAGAAGACCTGATGAAATTTATTGTTAAGTTTCTCTATTGTTTTCTTGTTGTCTTACGATGTAACCCATGGAAGAGAACCTCATAGAGGCCGACTGTTTCATATCAGAATATTCATGAAACACAATTTGCTTTGCAATCATTTGAGCTGCTTCAACGAGTCACCAAGTTGGCAGGCATAAAGGTCTCTGTTGGTTTTGTCGCACCTTGCAAGCTACAGCTGAAATGTTTTGCTGCACAAGCAACACACTTGATATTTTGTGGCAGCTTCTTCACAGGTGAAAATACATTTGGTTTGCTTTCTCGGGGAGGTCATGGGTTTTGACAACGAGAGTATCATAAATATACAATCACTCCCTGGAGAATATTTTTGTCCAGTTGGTAGGCAGCGTGTTTACCCTAATGAGGCTATGCAAACCCAATGTACACATCCTTTCTGCAAGCCTTGCCTAACTTATGTGCTGAGTACTACTAGGGCCTACCCTTATGACGGGTATTTGGTTACTGATACAGATTCGAAGGTAGTGCAAGAGGAAAATCTGGTATTGGCTGATGCTATAGGCCGTGTGACAGTTCATTGCCTGCACCACAAGAGCGGCTGCACTTGGCAAGGGCCTCTTTCAGAGAGTATAGCTCATGGTAATGGTTACCAGTATGGTTCATCCGTTGTTGTATGTAATAGATGTGGCACCCAGTTTGTTCACCGACAAGGACAAGAGCATGGCCGTTAACAGAGTTTGGACCTTTGGCTGAGGAAGAGAAGCTGCGCTGGTTGGGTTGCTGTTGCAGGCCCCGTCCATCTTGTGATCGACTGCGGGAGCTTAATCAGGCACGATATTCTCTATACCATTAATTCTTATGCTGTTATTTAATTGAATCATTAAATAACTCTACTCTTCATATAAATGTCTCGTGTGATGGTATGCTGTTTGGTTTCCACTTTCCTGGCTCATTTGTATTTGTTTTGGCGTTAGAAATGATTGCGCTGGTTGAAGCCTTTTATATTGTTTTCGGGTTTTAATAAATATTAGTTGGGTGAAATTTCTTTTTAAGTCTAATAAAACAAAAGAGGTGGGGGTCTGTAATGAACACCCCTAGTTCCTTATGTTGGTCTCACGATTTGAATGTTTTATCAAACATTGTTGTTGGACTGAACCTTATAGTTCTGTTTTGTCTTATTCTTGTTTCGGTTCGAGATCGTAGTCTAGGTTATGTCGGGTATTTTGCGAATTAGGGATTGAGTCTATGCGAGTGCATTGTGTATAGGTGAATGATGCTTTTCCTGTCTCTATTCTTTTCTTTTAGTTGTTTTAGTTTCTAGTAACCCTTCCCGGTTGGCTTGGTGTGTGCTTAGCTTGACTGATTATCGAATTGAGCCAAGTTGATATTACTCTCAACTAGGTTAGTTGCTTTTGTTATTTTTAAATCACTCGAAGAAATACTTTTATTATTCAAGCATCATGGTTGATCTTCATAATTTGATATCAATTCATGTTCACCATTTGGAGATTGTTTTCTTTGGAACCACCTTCTCTCCCTTGGTGACTGTTGTATGTTTGAGGAATGTAGCTGATCCTATGGAATGCCTTCTTTAGACGTTACTCACATTTCTTTTAGATAGCTTAAAATGTCAGAGGAAATACTCTTTTTCGTACCTTGATTTTGTTTCACACATGTTGGAGGATACGAGATCTACTTGATCATTAGTGAGGAAGTTACAAATCTTAAAATTGGGATCTTTGGTTTTATGCATGAGAAATTACTCTACGTCTTGCTCCGTAAAGATGCTTAAATTTCATTCTTACGCGACTTAGAGGTTGGTGTGTTTGGAAACTCATTGGTTGGACTTGGTTTTTGTGATGATCGTTGTGATACCACCTCCTTGCTTTGTCATTGTAGTAGAATGGTTATGTGTTGACGAGAAGGTTTAAGTCAACTTGTTGTTGACAGCAGATCCTTTAGAAGCTATGTATCTGTGTTGTGTTCTTGTGAATGATTGAGTAACCCTCTTGTAAGATTTATAATGGTTATGTTTGGTCTTGCCATGTTTGTCCTTTTTCTTAAGACATTCTCTTGATTAGAAGAAAGTTTAATAGAAGGATTGTTAGGATAGGATGTAACCCATATGAGGTCATTTGTGCATTTCATCCCTTTTAATCCAATTTATTTATTTTGTACTGACATAAAATTAACTGTTATAGGCACATCATCTTAATATTAATAAGTCATGTTGGTTTAGATATTCTCATGTCGATTGATTGTTTGGGATCTTCCAGTGGCATAGTGAATCCTTGGCTTGGTGAACTAACTTAAACAAATAGGGACAGATCACGTTTGAAATTAATTCTCTTCTTGTAATTGTTTTTGTTTCGAAATGTTATCTTGTTAAAATGACGGTCATTATTGTGATATGGGTGAAATTCACTATGATGTTTATTAACTGCTCCTATGAGAAAATGATAATTAAATAGAGTTAGTGCCATCCCTTTTATTTAGACATTTTATGCTTTTGGACAACTCTTTAATTGCTCTTGTTTAGACTCTTGGATTATTGTTTTCTTCATCAACGGTGCTTTTCTTCCTTGAAACAGTTAGATAACAACATATTGTCTTAATGTTATAGCTTTTATCATGCTCAGTTCTTGCGAACTGACATGTGCTAACAAATGTGCAGGAGGATTTCCTGAGTAGAAAAGAAAAAAAATGAGAGAGAAAAAGAAACACATGTAGAAAGTGCATTCCGGCCTTCTTAGGAGGCTATTTGTTGTACGAATGTTTTTCTTTTTCTTTCTGACATTGGTATGGAAATTGTGGAGACTATTTAGAAGGCATTGTGTTATAATTTTGTATTGTCCTCATGTAGGTTGTTGTTATCGTTTGAAAGTCAATTTGAGAAATATTATTGTCAATAAGATTAAATGAACTTGTTTTGACATGCGTATCCTTCGTTGAATTTTCACTGTTCAGAATATGATTTATCCTTGAATTGTCAAATCTAATTCTAATTATCTAAACTTGAATCAACTTGCATCGCTCTAGTTACCTTGGTCATGTGTCGTTTGGTAGAGGACTATGTTTTGAATCTAGCAAAAAAAAAAACAAGAGAAACAAATATACCTTGTGATCCGCGTAAACAAATCAACAATCTCTTATTGTGGTGAGTCCTTAGAATGGTCTTAAGGTGAAATCAATGATTAAATTCTTGGAAGATAACAAGATTATAATAAATAGAAGGAACTTGCCTAAGAAACTCTTCGATCTGTCTTACCCGTTGAAAATGTAAACAGTATACTTATTTCTATCTCTTCAAGTGAAGCCCAAGTGAAACCTTTAATTTTTCTGATTAGACTCTTGACCCCAATGAAATCTTATTAACAACTAATAAGATCTTAATGATGAATCCAAGAGTTAGACAGTCATGTACTGGAATAAAATAAAATAAAATAAAATTGACCACTTGAAAAGGTAAAACATATATGTTCAAAAGCACAACGTCGAAAATAGATTGATAAAGTTAAGATCCTTGAGAAATTAACTGCCTCCTCACAAATGAATAAGTTAAGCAAGTAAATGAAGTAACCTCTTGCTATCCAATAATTGGTTTACACTGTATATTAACATTAACAGGGTAGGAGAAAATTTTCAAAGGAGACATGAACTTCAGATTCTCCTATCATGATCTCTCTGGGAAAAGTAAAGAATGTAAAAGCACTTACAGCTAAAACATGATTCTAAAGAAACCTTATGTGGGAAAACCTTTTTGTAAAATTACATACTTTAGATGAACCATTGTGTCCTAAGTGTGTGCCTCATGTTTATCTGTAACCAATGTGGGTCCGTGTTGTGGAAAGCATGTCTTTAGTTGATTGTATTCCCTAGAGAACTTGTGTAGTGTCATATTATCTTCAAGTAAGTCAAAAAAAAGTTATCCGGTATTTCACTGTGTTGTCCTTGTGTTGGTAATTTTGGTGTGTTACAAAAATATAATAATCTAACTATTAAAATTAAAAATTGCCTGCAAAGATGTTCCCATGTTTCTCCACCTCCCATGACACACACCCAATCATGCATTGACACGTGGCATGCATGGGTTCCACATGGCATAAAACTTTCCTTGGGTAGAGGCATGCGCGACAAGAGAAGTTGTTGACACGTGTCGAGGAAGGTGTTGTCATGCAATAAGAGAAGTTGTTGATGTGCCTCGGGAAGGTGTTCATGTGCAACAAGAGAAGTCATTGATGCGCATCAAGAGAAGGTTTTGACGCATTGTTGATGCACGTCGAGGGAAGGTATTGACACATTCTTGACACGCGACAAGCTAAGGTGTTGACGGGTTGTTGAAATGCGTCAAGTGAAGGTGCTAATGCATGAAAATAGGCTTGTTGACGCGCATCAAGGGAAGGTGTTGATGCATGACAATAGGGTTTAAGACGCGTGTCAAGTGAAGGTGTTGACACACGACAAGAGGGTTCTTGACACAAGTCAAATGAAGGTGTTGACGCGTGTGATAATAGGGTTGTTGACGTGCATCAAGAGGATGCATGACCAGAGGGTTGTTGATGTGTGACAAGGAGAGTTACCAGGACGCTTCTTAAAATGAACCCTAGTCTTGATAGTTAGTTTTAAACTTAGTTTTGCTAACTGTTTCCTTGTAACCTTGATAGATAGTATCCTTAACCAAAAATAAATAAATTTATTCCACAATTTTCCTAACCAATCCTAGTTTGTTTCTTAGGTCTAAAGTGGTTGTTTAAAGTGGGCATTACACTTGGTATCAGAGTAGTGGTTCAAAAGCTTGGACCATTGGGCACACTAGAAAACTTGAGACATAAAATTTAAAAACTAGCACACCCTTTTGATCTAGAAGACCAAACTATTTGAAAATTGTACATGATAGTAAACTTAGAAACCAAGGAAGACTTAAAGTAATGAACTAACTCTCGTTTTGTTCTATGCAGGAGGTATAGACAAGATGAGAAGTCTTTCCACATAGACCTAGAATTACCACCTCCGGATCGTCTTTGTGGCGGCCATTACCATGTAACAGTTCTTGCAAACCCTTTAGGATGTTTATGCCACATTACGCAGAGGATTAGTAGGAGGGCATGCAGGTAGACATGATAGAGTCACTTCCATTGAGGGACATGCACCTCCTCCACTTAGTGAGGAGCATGGAGGAGAGATTTTCCATGGAAAGTTAGCTAGATCAGAGTCACATTTGAGGGGACATGGTGACCGAGTTTCGAGACACAAAGAGAGGTCTAGGAGCCCTAGGCTCAGGGACGGGCATGTAAAGAGGCCTAAAGGCTGTCTGGGACAATAGTTGCAGATCACATGAAGGAGATCTTGAAGCTTCACCATCATTATTTCGGGTGACACGGGGATTTCGAGGGCATAGGCTGGCTAGTGAGCTTGAGTGGTTGCTTCAATCTTTGTCCTTGTTCTAGCAACACAAAAGCTCATGTTGTGATCCATCTACTGAGGGATGGAGTGGAGTATGGTGGAGGACTAAGAGCGAAGCTCCATGTTGATTACGAACCGAGGCAGTCACACGGGAGCTAGTTAAGGAGAGATTCAAGCGAGATATTTTTCGTATAGGTTCATATAGTAGAGGATCGATGAGTTCCATGACCTTGATAGGCATCCCTTACACCGGAAGAGTATGAGAGTAAGTTTTTGGATCTACTCCAGTATGTTGAGTACATGCAAGATTAGAAGGTACGAATCCAAAGGTTCATTCGGGCCTAAATCTATACATTAGAGTGCGGTTCGGATCCACTACCCAGAGACTTTAGAAGAGGCCGAGAGAAGGCATACATAGAAGAGGAGACTCGGGAAGACCCGGTTGGGCAGAGACCGAGTCGGGAGCCGTATACATAGATGACAAATAGTAGATTGAGGGGGTCGGCTCGTCCTCCTCAATCGTAGCAATAGATAATGCATAGTACCACCCACCATATAGGCCTCCACGGAGAGGTCAAAGTATGGGGCCTCCTCCTGGGGTCCCATCGGGACACAGGTGGACCTAGAGCTCAATCGGGAGGATCTCAATAGCGAGAGGTAGCAGGACCATAAGCCGGATCATCAAGATCCATAGCACCCACTTCTAGAGAACCTCTTTGGCGGTGCCGCTCCTTGGAGAAGATCAGGTGTGGTTGCTTTGGATGTGCGGTTCTAGGACATTTTGGTGAGACTACCCTCGTAACCCTAACAAGGGTAAGGCACCGATCTCGGAGCGACGATCGGTTATATGGGATGCGGCCATAGGATTTATGCAATGCGGTTGAGAGAATCGGGTGGAGCATCAACGCATGGTTATTGAGACTATAGGTAGCATTGGGGTGTTCCTAAATCCATATTATTTGACTCGGTTCTTCCGATTCATTTATTGCATCATCTTTAGTAGAGAGATACAAGATGGTGGTAGTTAGACAGGTCTTTTTGGGACATTAAGATGGCTTCAGGGCGCAAGGTCTCTGTTGACTCCTTGGTTAAGGACTGTGTTGTGGATTTAGGACCTTTGACCACTTATTTAGATCTTCACATCCTTCCTTTGGGGTCATATGGAGTCATCTTAGGTATGGATTGGTTATCTACACATAGGGATAGGATGGATTGTTATCACAAGACTATATCTTGTGAGATGATCTTGGAGTTTAGTCGGTGATTTTAGGGGTAAGGTCACCCGTTTCTATTCACATCATCTTCGCATGCGGCTCAAGTGGTGTGTGTGATGGGGTTATCAGATGTATGACGTTATAGTGGTGATAGGTCATAGGATGGGTCTATTGGACCATCACTAGATGATCATCCCTTTTTAAGAAAGTTTGTTGATGTCTTTCGGGGGAGCTACCAGGATGCCACCCCCTCGTGAGATTGATTTTGAATAGATCTAGTTTCGGGGAGCAGAACCTATCTCATGAGCACCTTATTGGATGACAACCACGGAGGTATGTGAGCTCAAGTTATAGCTAGAGGGAATTCTAGAGAAATGTCATATCCATCCTAGTGTATCCTTGTGGTGCACTAGTGATTTTCATGAAAAGAAGGATGGATCCTTATGGTTTTGTATCGATTACCACAAGTTGAATAAAGTAACGATCAAGAATCGTTATCCTATTCCACGTATCGATGACTTGTTTGATCAAATGAAGGAGCCACGGTGTTCTCTAAGATTGATCTCAAGAAGCTACCATCGATTGAGGTTTATGGAGGAAGGCATTCATAAGACTACCTTTCGTATGAGATATAGGCACTATGAGTTCCCACTGTGGTGCCTTTTGGTATGACAAATGCCCTGCACTATTCATGAGTTTGAAGAATGGGGTATTCGGGACCTTCTTAGATCTCTTCATGCTCATCTTCCTTGATGACATTCTGATTTACTCACGTACGCGTGAGGAGCATGAGGGCACCTCCACAAGGTTCTTTAGTGTCTTCGTGAGCAACATCTTTACGGGAACTTGGAGAAGTGTTTTTTTCTTTCAAATCGAGTTATAGTACTTGGGTCATATCATCTCTGGGGAAGGTATCACAGTCGATCATTCCAAGATTAGAGCCATTATGGATTGGCTAACACCCACTACTATGACAGAGGTGCACATCTTAATGGTGTTAGCAAGTTACTACAGGATATTTATTAAGACTTCTCTCAGATTGCGCACCACATCACTTCCCTTCAGTGGAAAGGGAAGAAGTTTGTTTGGTCATAGAGATGTGAGAAGGCCTTTGAGAAAGCGAAGGAATGTCTCACTACAACACCTATTATTTTAGTCTTGCTAGATCCACATGGTGAATTCTTTGTATGCACGAATGCTTCGTTGGTAGGCCTTAGAGGTGTGCGATGCGTAAAGGTAGACTAGTGGCCTTTGAGTCTTGTAAACTCAAGGATTATGAGCTTAATTGTCCTACTCATGATCTTGAGATTGTGGTAGTTGTGCATGCTTTTATTCGATGGAGGCACTTTCTTTTTGGTCAAAGATTCACACTCAGGATAGATCACTTGAGACTTCGCCACCTCTTCACGCAGCCCAATCTAAACATTTGTCAACGGCATTGGATGGATTTGTTTTGTGATTATGTGAGGAGATAGAGCATGTGAAGGGGAAGGAGAATGTGGTTGTTGACACTCTTAACGAATCTGAGACATGTGAGTATCACCACTTTGGTGAGTCTGATTCTGAGCAAGGATTTTTCAGCAGACTTCCTCTTGATAGCTTCTACATTACTGATTCGAGCAGAAATTGAGTCCTAGAGACCCTTGAGGGAAAGTTTAATGGTTTCTCTCTATAGGTAGATGGCCTTCTTAGGAACATAGGTCAGATTTATGTTCCAAGAGACAGAGGCACATCTTGCACCCTTTTAAGGCCATCGTGGGGTGAAGAAGATGCATGCTACCTTGAGACACAGTTGTACCCTTTGAAGAGGACTTTGCGAGACATGGCTTGGTTTGTGTCACACTTCTTAGAGTTCCAAAATTGAAGGCCGAACATTAGCATCCAACTATCCTTCTCTTTCCTCATGCTATGTTGGAGTGGAAATGGGACACCATTTCCATGGATTTCATTGTTGGGCTACCGATGTTGAGATATCACCACAATGCCATCATGGTCATGGTTGATAAATTGATAAAAGTGGCTCACTTTTCTCCATTGAAGACCACTTATACAACTAGTGCGATGGCATGTGTCTATTCGGATGAGATTTTCGAGTTACGGGATCCCGTGGAAGATCATTGTGGACCGTGATCCTTTGTACACTTCCCATTTTTGGACTACCATGCCACATGCCCTCGGGACAAGGATTAATTTCAGCACAGTGTATCACCCCGAGACCGATGGATAGGACAGAGAGGCGAATCAGATTTGGAAGACATGCTCGGGATGTACGTGATGGATCATTAGGTGAGGTGGGAGGAATATTTTTACCTAGGGGAGTTTTCCTGTAATAATAGTTTTGAGTTTTATAGGCATGACTCCTTTTCAGGGCCTTGTATGGTAGGAGTGTAGGACACCCCTTAAGCCTGGGACATGTTGGAGGATAGAGTATCTCTTGCACCAGCCCTTTTGTAGGACATGGAGCAGTAGATAGTGATGATCAGGTAGAGACTGTAGTAGGCACATGATAGGTAGAAGAAGTACGTTGATCGAGCATCGAACCTTTTGAGATCTTTGAAGCGTATCAGCCCTTTTGAGTTAGCTCCTCGATTCGTTGGTCCTTTTGAGATGTTGGAGTGTATCAGCCCTTTGGCTTACTATCTAGCATCACCCACCGGCTTATCTTGCATATATGATGTGTTTCATGTTTCTATTCTTAGGAGGTAGATTACGAGATCCTTCTCATGTGCCGATTAGAGACGTCTTTATAGAGTACGAGGATCGGTGGCGGGTGATGTTGGAGCACATGCGTCTCAGATTATCAGATTCAAGGACCACGGGCCTTCGAGTGCGAGATTAGATCGAGGTATGGGTGTAGTGGGACATATACGACGAGAGGCTGCGCAGCCACTTGGGAGTATGCCACAATGTGACAAGTGCGGTTTCAACACTTTTTCTAGTCACTTCTAGGAGGAAGTCGAGTCTAAGGGGAGGGGATGTAGTACCCACTTCCCTTTGACACCGTTGATAATCGATTGATCTTGATCTTTGTTGATATTATTATGGACATTATTATGTTTTGATTTATTATGATGTGTAGATGTTAGACCATGGATTATTATAGATCTTGATTTAGTTATTATGAATGATGATTATTAGAGACATGTGTATATGTGGATAATGATATATTCGTTGACATGGTCATATTATAGATGTTGTTTGGACTTGTGACATTAGACATTATGAATAGATCTGGTATTGAAATTATTGGATGATGACATAGTTGCAAATTAAATTGAAAATGATAATGTTGAATTCTTGATATTTTTGTGATTTAGGATATGTAGATTATTTGATTTTGTATTATATCATTTTGGATGTTCTGATATGACCATGAGTCCGAAAGAGGTATTTTTATTTTTCAAGTCAAAATATCACAACACCTGGGGGACTAGGAACCAAGCATATTAAAATTGGATGAACTCAATAGGGTCACCATCGCAATTTGTTATTGTTTGAGTGTTGTTTTTATTAGGGATTCCCATGGGGGAAATCACCTTTAAAAGTGACCAAGTGATTTTATGTATTGATTTATTTGTTTATTTTTGTTAATGTTTGCATGTGTTTATTTGGGATGTGTTACCCCTTTCATTAGTTATTAATTGATTGTGTTAATGTTGTAAATAACCATGTGTTAAAATAAATAAATCAATATGTCATAGGAATGTAATTAATGAACTTGTTGATATTTAATGCTATGTTGTAAGAGTGTGTAAGAAACATGTAAGAAGATGTAAGAGATTGTGTAAGGATGTGTAAGGTTGTGTAAGTCATATTTTGGAGTGTACGACACTTCATCCTCTCAGAATTGAATTTGCCTTTGAGGGCTATATTTGGAGGCTTGTGGGACAAGTTAAACTTATCCCACACCTCTTAAAATTAATTACCAACCATACCTATGGTTTGGAGGTCAAAATTAGACTTTTTTAATGTATTTTTATTTGACTATTTGTAATTCTTAATTGTAGTTCTCTTACATGCTTTAAATTATGTCCTTTTTTGGGTATGGGTTAATTTGGAGTGTGTAAGTTGATTGTCATTGTATTTATTGTAATTGAGTTAATGATGTTGACTTTTATTTTGGGGTTAAGGAAGAATGATGTGGCATCCCACATGGAATCCACATCACCCTATTCTCTTTCCTCTCATTGAAAAGTCGAACTCTTTGCTTGTTATTGGTTGTTGAAACTTTGCACATTTCCTCTTGGGTAAATTTCTTATTGTTGGAAGATCTTCCTTGTGGAAGTCGATTGCAGAGCCATTACATGTGTGTTATTGCTGATTTTTGACACCTCTTGGGGCATCAATTAGCTTGTTTTCATTGGAACAAACTCCATTATGGAGAGGTAGGTACTTAAGCTTCTTCATATGCTTCTTTCTCCTTTATGCATGCATGAAATGGTGATTGTTTTATGTGTTTGTTGGTTGGTTGGTTAGACTTCTTAGTGTATGGTGTAGGAGAAGGCTATGGGGATTTCATATGGGGAGCATAAGGAGAAACTCAGGGGGCATAAGGAGGAAGTTCAGAGGGGCATAAGGGTATGGAAGATGATTATTTTGGTGGGTTGCTTAGGTGGATTGCCATTTCCCATTGGGAGGCATAAGTAGTTCCCCATAGATCCTTACTCTTTTGGCTTGCTCAATGAAGCCTTGGTAATTTTTGTATCATTATGTAGTTGGAAACTACATCTTCCTTGAAATGTGTTTTTGAAATGTGAGAATGCCTGCATGTGGGTTTGTGGAAGTATTTTTGCCATGAGTTGTTCTTTATCTTTTATTTCACTCTAGTTGGGGCTCGAGGGCCAATGAGGAAGGACGGATTCTCCCTTCGCATTGGAGATCTTGGTTGGGTTGAGAGTGTTTCCTTTCCTCCTATTTTGTTTTGATCCATTGGAAGATTGAATAAAATTAGCATGTCTGTTGTTTTGGAACAAAAGAAATACACAGTTTGATGGTCCCTTCTTTTGAGAAAGTTCATTGTAACACTTCCCAATTTAAAGTGGATAAATTGTTTTATTATTTTTAATGAGAAAGCACTCATATTGATAATGTAAGGTGAAATTGAAATATGTGAAATGTAAAAGTTATAATCCATTCTCTATTTAGAAGAATGTGAAAGAATGTGTTATATCGATATATTGTATTTGAAATTGAAAGAAAAGAAGAGTTGTAAAGTTGTTTATCGATTTCAATAAAGAATTGATTTTATGTTCTCAAATTATATTATTGTGTTGAAATTGAATTGTTGTTATGAAATGAAATCTCTGTGTGAAAGGAAAACGTGTATAAGGAAAAAGACCATGTTTTATTCTTTGGAATTAAATTGAAAATTGGAAATCAGACTTTGTATATTGATTTGTTAGATGTTTGTTTGAATTAATGAAATGTATTAGATAGGAATGGAAAAAGGATTCCCATGCTTGGATGATAGAAAATGTTTTAAGAACCTTTAAAGTTTGATCTTGGTTTTGTTTATTTTAAATCTGAAAATCAATTCATCAAAGAAATGAACAGTTCGAATCTACCTCATGAGCTAAGTAATGAAACATTACAATTTAGATTTAGTATACCCTAATGAACTCAATTTGACTTCAACACTTAATAAAGACCCTTCAAAACCTTTTTACAATCATTTTGAAACTTACACAACCGTTTTCTTTGTCCTAATGTTGGAAAAAATATCAATTACACCTAAATCAACAAATTACACCTTGGAAACTCCTTAAACCTATCTAAGAACAAGTCTCCATGTCTATTTGAAATGTTGAGTAGGAAGAGAATCAAAACTAAACAAAATTTTATAAGTGGAAAAAATGCCGTCTTGCTTTTAAAGCCTACGAGAAAGTTTTACTTCGAATTGACCATTCAAAAAAATATAATAATCTAACTGTTAAAATTAAAATTGCCTTGGGAAGATGTTCCCATGTTTCTTCGCCTCCCCCTCTAACCCATTTCCAATCATGTGTTGACACATGGCATGCATGGGTGCCACATGGTATAAAAATTTCCTTGGGCGAGAGGCCGCGCGATAAGAGAAGTTGTTGATGTGCGTCGAGGGAAGGTGTTAACGTGTGAGAAGAGAAGTTGTCGATGTGCATCAAGGAAGGTACTGTTGACTTGCGCAATAAGAGAAGTCATTGATGTGCATCAAGAGAAGGTGTTGATGCGCGATAATAGTTTTGTTGACACGCGTTAAGGGAAGGTGTCGACTCGTTGTTGGCCAGACAGAAAGGTGTTGACTCGTTGTTGATGCGTGTCAAGTGAAGGTGTTCAAGCATGACAAAAGGGTTGTTGACACGCGTCGAGGAAGGTGTTGGACGTGCATCAAGTTAAGGTGTTGATGTGTGACAAGAGGGTTGTTGATGCACGAGAAGAGGGTTGTTGACTCGCATCAAGTCAAGGTGTTGACGTGTGAATATAGGATTTTTGACTCGCGTCAAGAGGAAGCATTGACACATGACCAAAGGGTTTTGATGCACAACAAGAGAGAGTTACCAGAGGCTTCTTAAAATGAACCCTGGTCTTGATAGTTAGTCTTAAACTTGGTTGTGCTAACTATTGCCCTGTAACCCTGATTAATGGTATCCTTAACCAAAAAAATAATATATTCCATAATTTTCCTAACAATCCTAGTTTGTTTCTTAGGTCTCAAGTGGTTGTTTGAAGTGGCCATTACAATACTAGAAAATATATTTAATTACAAATATATATGCTTATACCATTAAAATGCTCTTTGGTACTTTAAGTATGACTTTATTTTTAAAAATAAAGATCTATAGATATACGAATAATAAATGGAAAATCCTTCATATTTAATCATATTTATATCTAAGAATAATTTTTCCATTTTATAAATGACAAGTTTCATCTTAATAAGAAAATCATATACATTAACTCTAACAAGAAGATATTATGTATAAATCAAGGAAAATCTTATTTACCCAACATTATGGAAGACTATGAGTGTGTTATATCAAACAAAAAAAAAAAGTAAAAAAAAATATCATTTGGTTGTAATACTTTAAAGTAAATTAAAAAAAAAACAAAATGTTTTTAAATGATTTGGGGGCTAACCACCTACGTAGACTATGCGCCCACCATGCCCCTTAAGGGGATTCACAAACCCTAATGTGTGTGTGTGTGTATAAAAGCCGAATCTGTTATGTTTAAACATACACTTTTTTTTTTGTTTGGTAGATTTATATATCTAAACCAAAGATCTCTTTCATGAAACAAGTTTTTTTTTTTTCCATGGTCCGCCTATGCCTTCAAAAAAATTCTCTCCCGCAAAACCTACAAAACAAAATGAGGAAAAAGAAAGAGAAGGAAAACATCGGGAAAGCTTAAAGTGAGTATTAGGGCTTTTTGTAAATCCCTAAAATCTAGGGCCACTATTAAAACAATGTAAAAACTCATTTTTGACCATACATATCTTTATGTTTTAGGGAATTAGTGGGAAGGGGTGAATAAATAATTAATGGGGAGAGAATTAAATGGGTATGGGAAAGGTTATTACATGGGTATAAATATTTAAATGCTCAAATCAATTTAATTAAGTGTATATAAATATATTTAAATGTTGATGAATTTAATTAAGTATAGGTAAATATATTTAAATGTGGGTGAATTTAATTAAGTGTGGGTAAATTTATTTAAATACGGGTGAATTTAATTTAGTGTGGGTAAATTATTTAAATATAGGTGAATTTATTTTAGTATGGATAAATGTATTTAAATTTGGGTGAATTTATTTAAGTGGGGTGAATAATGACATAAGGTTATAATTTTAAAAATAGGTGATCTCAAATGTGTAAGGGTTCTAGTTAATTAAAATACCCCTTGTAAATTTAATAAATACTATATTTGCAATGGATTTTTTAATTTCGGGATGGATTATCATTATATGGACTTATTACAAACAAACAACTATGGTCCAACGTAAATAAAATTATTATGGAGCGAAGGGTACCTCTAACCCGATAACATTAGCGGAAGTTAAATAGCCATGTTTGTATTATGTATTAGAAAAATAAACAAAAATTAGCCCATATTTGTAGTAGTTTACGTTGTTTTCTAGTGGGTTAAAAATAGGGTATATTGTAGTCTCCATCAACAAATACATAAACTTTTATATGTCTGAATCTATTCTTTTGCCCACCATGCCTTCTCTAAAAAAAATTCACCAGAGTGGGACGATGCCATCACTAATCACAAAAACATATGCATGAGCAACGAGTTGCAAACACTCTTAGGGTTTCAAGTCTCGTGTATGGTTTTCTTAACTTGTGCGAAAGAAAGAACCCCATCATTACAAGCATGTAAGGATTTTCTTCCCTGTGCAAGAAACAACACCTTCACTGCAATCTCATAATGATTTTCCCTATTTATAGGGCTTCGATAAAACCTAAATTATATGCACGAGAAGTGAGTTGTAGACGTTGTAGTAGGGTGTTGCAGGACAAAAAGGTCTTCCAAGGCTAGTTTTTCAAGGAATAGAGATGAAAAACTACGAAATGCTTATGATTATGCGTGTGCACTGGGGGGCCAAATTAAGGGTTATGAGCACCCTAAGCAATACTAGAGCTAATGCCTTCTATAAATAAATAAAATTTAGAGTAGAAAAATAATTAACCGTGACCAAATATCATATTACTTAATATGTTATGCTTGTTCGAGAAAAACATCTTGATAATTTTTTTGTATCTACTAATACCTAAAATCCCAGATTACTTCTCTAACTTATAGTACATCATAATCTTCCTTTTCTCATATATTTTCTAACTATTCTTTCCACATTCTTTACATATTCACCTTTCTTGATATGTCCTACAAGAACACTTCTACAACTTCAAAACAATACAAGGTATGATAAATACATGAGTATGAATTAATTTTAAGAGTCCTAGAATAAAGTCATTTTCATAAATATTCCAATCCTACTAAATATCATATTCTTAATACAATTATGTAATTTTAGTTTTATTTTGAATGAAGTGAATTGTATTGGTATGTAAGGTTGCACACTAACAGCGCCTATCATATATGAAACTAATAAATTGATCTCCTCTTCATACAAACCATAGTTAAATAAAATAAATTAGCGCCCCTAAATGTGTGCACCATAGACAATTGCCTAAATTGTCTAAGCCTTAAACACCATCTGCATGTCCAGAGCGTTGTCATGAAACAAACGACACAAAACTTTGTAGAGTCTCTTCCCTTCCTATGGTAGCATGTTCCAAGGTTTCTTCTCGTCTCTTAGCCATAACATCACCTCAAAAGTACTATCCCCATTTGCAAAAGGCATCAAAGCCACACGAACGATCGTCAAGAAGACGTACATCAACATCGTCTCGACTCATCCTCGCCGTCCGTTTACATATCATTTATGAGACGAAGGAGGCGTCGTACACATTTGCGATGATTTTCGGCGTAATAAGGAACAAAATCTTTTAAAACGAAGGGTGATACGAATGGTGATTATTCCCGGTTAGATCAAGCGATAAGGTTAAATCTCCACCGGTCACGTGTCATTCTTATTTGTGGATCCTTCAAGCGATAAGGTCGTATCTCCTTTATTTTTTCTCCCGTCTCTCTCCTCTGCTCTGCAATTGAAGCAATTTAAGGGCTACGAGTAATGAACATTCTTTCAATACATAGCTGGGTTTGCCCATTCCTTTCTTCATCGTAGTTCATAGTTCAGAGAAAAACCATGTCTTCCCCAGATCTCCCTGTCATCGATCTTTCTATCCTTCCATCGAACTTCACACCACAAGATGTGCCCAAAAACTTACTCGCTACTTTCAGAGAAACCTGCGAAAGCGTGGGATTTTCCGATTAATCAATCATGGAATCCCGCAAACGCTTATCGAGAAAGCAGAGTCCACTGCTCGTAATTTCTTTGCTATGCCGACCGAAATGAAAGAGCGAGCACTTTACCCGACATTCTACCGTGGTTTTATTCGATCCCAAATTCATCCTTATAACGGCGAACCGACCCCTGAAAGTGTGCTATTTCCCAACGTATTGCGTTCCGAAATAATTCCGGAAATCACTTCCAAGATATGGCCAGAAGGAAATCCAGAATTTCTGTACTGTCAAACCCTGTTTTTTAGATTCAGAAATTTCATATACGTTGACGTTGTTTTGGAAGCATATAATCATCTTTTTATAATTTGATGGCAGTGAAACAATTGAATCATACGCCCGCAAAGCGTTGGAGCTTTCAAATCGGATTATAAAGCTGTGCATTATCAGTCTCGGGGTGGATTCTGCTGATTACCTCAACTTCCCATTTGATGAGTGTGAAGGTTGGCTGGGATTGAATAATTACTCTCCAAAAGGGAAACAAATGGCTTACCGGGCACATACTGATATAACTTGTGTAACTGTTCTACACCAAGATAACGTTGGCGGACTTGAGGTTTTGAAGGATGGACAATGGTGTCCGGTGGTACCTCAAAAGGATTCACTGGTTATAAATATCGGAGATATTCTTCAGGTGATGCTCTCTTTGTCTCTTCTTTTTCTATTTAAACACCATGCCGGGAGAGGATTGATATTGATACTGATTGTGAACTGCATGACCATGGCAGATGTGGAGCAATTATCGATGTCGCAGTTCTGAACATCGTGTGATATATGGACAAGAGAAGAGTAGAATTTCCATTGGTTTCTTTTATGTTTTTCGACGTGATATGGAGTTACGTGCACCTAAGGAGCTCATCGACATTGATCATCCACAAAAATACAGGCCAATAATTTTCGGGGAATTTGAGAGATACGAGCGGGACTATGGACCAAGCTTGGGTCCTCCCGGCGATTTCTTGATGCAGCATATTTGATCATGTATTGTAAACGGAAAGCAGATAATAAACTCCTCCCCCATAATATGAATGTTTCCAGCTTCACCCGATGACCAACACATATTATTGTGTCACTAATGATCACATCTCCTGGCTTCCCTATGCTTATGTGACAAGTTAATAATGCATGGATATGGTTATTTCGAGCATGAGGATATTATTTGTTGAATTTTCATTCGCAAATTGTATCGAATCATTAAAATGGTATATGCAGGTGATACGAAATAAAATATTGCCTTAGAATTGCTATCTTGTTGATATGGACCTTTCAGTCACTAATTTTGTTGTGCAACAATTTTCCTCCATTTGGAATTTGATAATGAACACAATGGGCATCATGACTTTTCGGGTACTTCTGAATGATTATTTCGAAATTCTCGTTAACTTGTTGCTCAACGTACAAATGTTTTCTAAAATTGTTATTTTCCTTATCCATTTATTATTGCATATGGGCATATTATTCTTCCAACATTTTTGTCAATTCTTTATCTTTTTAATTCTTCTCGTTCATTTTTAACTTATTTGATTGTGAATGGAAAATGAGTTGGAGTAAAAGGAATATGATTCGGACTATTTTAGCACTTACTAAAGCTAAGCAAGTAGCTTATGAACCGTTGTGAAGAGTTTGTTTCCTATACTATGGGCTTGTGTATTTTCTTATTTTGATTTTTTTTAAAGTATGATCGAATTTAATTATGCTCATGAATGGATTTAGAAAGGTTTTTCATAAATTTGGATTATTTGGAATTAAATTTACTTCCATTTGTTCTGTATTTCAATCACATATTCAATAAAATAAATAATATCAAAATAACTTTGAACATTAATCTCTTTAACAAAAAGTTTGTATTATTTATTTTTACTTTTAGAGTTATGAGAGTTTAATATAAGTTTTTGTGTTACACCATATTCATTTTACATAATGTAATACAATGAAATTTCTATCTTAAATTTTTTAAAATAGTTGTGTGAGCTTAAGTACAAGTGATATTATATTGTTGATGTTATTATTCAATACATTATTTTTTAGAATTATATTATGTGAAATCTAACTAAAAATTTCACTTAAATAGATTAATTTGAAAAAATTAACACTATATTCTTGTAACCATTTTGTGTGGGTTTGAATTTTACAATTTTTAATAAGAAATTGTGTTAATCTATTTAATACTACGATTGAAAACAATATTTATAAAAATTACTCATATGAAAAAATTGGATAACAATAATCACTGTATCCTTGTTTATAACATTGTACTAAAATCATTTATTATAGCCTATGCCTCTTCTTTCATGAATTATAGGAGCTTTTCATTGTGTTTTTCAATCCATGGTAAGTTTCTATCAAACAGTATTTGAGCATAGCCTTAATGCATGTGCATGGAAAAATATAATTTGATCAACCTTGATGATATAGTAAGCTCAGAGCATTCTCTATTTTTTCTACAATATCAATAAGCCTCAAAGTACTAAGGCTATGGATACAATGTCATTGTCAATTTTAGTGTCTTCAAAGAAAAAGAAATAAAATAATATTACTTGTGTAATGTCAACAATTTTCTACTCTCAAATCAAAATAAAACCTAATAATTTAATTGTCAAAATTACGGTAATTTTTTTTTGTTTAAAAGGGTTTGCAAGGTTAGACATTATCCAAAAATTAATAAATTTCCCGATTAAGGTTTCTACATGACCTTGTGGGAGTTGGAATTAAATTAATAAAAAATATCATTAATTTACTTCCTAAAATATTTGCGTTTTGAAAAAAATACATTTACCAAGTTTTATAAGTTTAATTAATTATCATGCACCAAGTTTACTTTATTTTCTAACAAAAAATTTATCTACTTTGTCTAGCCACTAAGTGGCCCCATTCACCCCATTACCCATGCAATGTTAATTAAGTTTACATTCCCATAAAATACCTCCCACTTAAGTGATGTAGGGTTTAATCTAGGCCATTAGATTAAATCTATCCTAGCCCTTAGATTTGGGTCATGTAAATATCCTTATGAGTGACTTGTATTTCCCTTTTCCCTAATTTATCATTCATTTGTTCATTCTTATTTTACAGGTTTGGACGATAAGAAAGAGGAGAAGCCATGGAGATCATTAGAGTGGGTTTGCAAGCTCCATTTTGCTGTAGTTTTTGTGTTGAAATCATAATAATATATAAAATTATAATATATATTCAATAATCTAAATTTATATAATTATATATCATTATAATTGTTTATATTATACTCTCTTTTTCTTTTTAAAAATTCCAATGTAAGCAACAAGGAAAAGTATTTCTATGTTTAAAAAAAAAAACACTAAATATAAAATTTTGCCTTTTACAACTTTGTCTAAAATTTTACTAAAATTTCAACTCACATAGTTTCTTTCACTATTTAGTTGGGAGAGAAATAAGGAAGAATAAACTTAAATAGACTCATTTCTCTATTCTCTCTTTTGCAATACAATGTAAAATTTGAGTATAAAATTGACCCAATATTCCTTCTTATATGATCATTTGAATAGGAGAAATAAAACACTCTTGAATGAAATTTATCTACTTTCCATTTAAAACCAACTTTCCAATAATGCAAAAGGACTAACATTCACTTTTCCATTCAAACATACAAATTTAAATAAGATGAAATGTAAGTCCTTTTTATTAAATATAATTTGAAATTTAGCTCTTTCCAACTCTACAATACAAATATGATAATTAAAAGTTACAATAAAATTATTTTTTAATACAAGAATTTCTAATCCCTTTCTTACAATAAAATAGTCCTTTCCAACAAGGTATACAACAAAATTTCTTTCTCCATTCAACTAAGTCACTACAACTTGGAATAAATGAAATATACAAGATTTCTTTCAAACATACAAAAGTTACAATATTCCACTCTAAGTGGGAACAATAATAAATTTTACAACATGGAGAATTCTTCCAACAAGGTCAAAACACAAGTCTTCTTTCCAATGTCATCTCCCAACTTTTATCTTTCAAACTTACATTTTTCATCTTTTCTAAAATTTAATCACCATACAAAGAAAAGGGTATAGGTGATGCTCTCACCTCAAACTATAATCCAATAAGGGAAGAAGACATTCCCTTATTGTCCCCCTTAGCCCCAACCAAAGAACAATATAGGGTATTATGCAATATTTGAAAATTTTACAAGAGGAATCAACAACAAGCATTCCAAAATATAAACAAATTCAAACAATACACTCAAATAACATAATGGTTTTCTAAATGAGCACAAAGGATTGACAAAAACAAGCCAACAAGGAGTAACATAATATGGGAACCACCTTCATTTGTCTCCCAAGTGATGTAGGATTTCAACGCAAAATTCTTTATGTGCATAACAAAAACATAATCAAATCCTTATTTCTACACTTTCAAGTATGAAAAATATATCCATGTTATCCTTTTCACTCCCCATAGGTGGAACTCAAACTCACTCCCTCCAAAATGCCTCACATATCCTTTTCCTCAACCCAATGGTCCCATAAATCCATCTCCCACACCTAACTTAAGGCAAGCTACCCATTTACAATAAAAACATAACCACAACACTCATACAATATTCAAACAAGAAAAATTTCTCTATAAAAATACATTAATAAAAATGCAAAAAAAAAAGGAGATCCTACCTCCGCATCAAGCTTCCAATTTCTTTTCTCAACAAGATTTATAATCCTTCATGTCAAGGTAAATCTAAGATGTAACTTGAAAGAAAGCTCCAAGTATGAAAACCAAGACCAATTTTCAAAAGTGCAAGAGAAGCAAATAAGGAAAGTAACCCAAAATCCATCAAAATCATCCAATAAATAGAAAAGGGATGTGAGGATGATGAGGTGGCTCACTTGATGTGTAATCACAAAGAACTAAATATTGCAACTTGATGGGTTGAAACTATCAATTTGATTACATAACATGAAATAACTTTTCCCAAAGTGTGGGACTTTGTAATCGGGAAAGTTCTCTAGATTATTTTTTTATTCTTCCTCTTGAAAGATGCACACATTCAAATTGTAGAGGATCTACTTTGAAAACTACTCTAACTTTCCAAGGAGACACGATTAAGAGGGTTACAAGAAATTAAACCTAAACTAAGATAGGTGGTCCACCAAAGGAATGTTGAACACCTTTTCAACCATTAAACACAAACCATTAAAAATGTAAATACAACCATAATGCATAGATAACCAAAGCGTAATGAGAGAGATCGATGAGGAAATGAACAAGAGAGAGGGTTTAAATCATCCATAGACTTATTTTATTTCTCCACAAATTTGATACAATGCATTACAATGGAAAAGAGGAAAAAAACTTGCATTACAACTTGAATGGGAGGTTTGAACTCCACAATTCCACTTGCAAACAAGAGAATGAGGGAGGGTGCAAAGAAAAAAATCCAACATTATAAAAATTCCGAAACTTATAATATATAGGAAAAATGATAGAAGAAAAGAGAGGAATTCGAAATTTGTTCCAACTACACTCAAAAATGAATTGAATTCACCTACACCATTGATTTAAACCCCTGAAAAAACCCATGCCGCATTTAGTATTCCTTGTTGGGTAAGAAAGGAATCCCATCCCTCATCATATATGGTAGGTGAGGTGTAACGACCAACAAATTCACACACAAACAACACAATGAAAAGATAGGATATATATATTTTTGACTTGCTTGAAGATAATACGACACTACACACAAGTTCTCTAGGGAATACAATCAACTAAATACATGCTTTCCACAACACGGACTCACACTGGTTACAACTAACATGAGGCACACACTTAGGACACAATGGTACATCTAGAGTATGCAATTTTACAACAAGGTTTTCCCACAGAAGGTTTCTTTAGAATCATGTTTTAGCTGTAAGTGCTTTTACATTCTTTACTTTTCCCGGAGAAACCATGATAGGAGAATCTGAAGTTCATGTCTCCTTTGAAGAGTTTTCTCCTACCTTGTTAATGTTAATATACAGTGTGAACCAATTATTGTATGGTAAGAGGTTACTTCATTTACTTGATTAACTTATTCATTTGTGAGGAGGCAGTTAATTTCTCAAGGCTCTTAACTTCATCAATTTGTTTTCGACGTTGTGCTTTTGAACATATATGTTTTATCTTTTCAAGCGGTCAATTTTATTTTATTTTATTTTATTCCAAGTACATGACTGCCTAAATCTTGGATTCATCATTAAGATTTTATTAGTTGTTAATAAGGTTTCATTGGGGTCAAGAGTCTAACCAGAAATATTAAAGGTTTCACTTGGGCTTCACTTGAAGAGATAGACATAAGTATACTGTTTACATTTTCAACGGGTAAGATAGATCGAAGAGTTTCTTAATCAAGTTCCTTCTATTTATTATAATTTTATTATCTTCCAAGATTTAATCATTGATTTCACCTTAAGACCGTTCTAAGGACTCACCACAATAAGAGATTGTTGATTAGTTTACGTGGGATCACAAGGTATATTTGTTTCTCTTGTTTTCTTTTTTGCTAGGTTCAAAACATAGTCCTCTACCAAACGACACATGACCAAAGGTAACCAAAGTGATGTAAGTTGATTCAAGTTTAGATAATTATAATTAGGTTGAAAATTCAAGGATAAATCATATTCTGAAAAGTGAAAATTCAACAAAGGATACGCATGTCAAAACAAGTTCATTTAATCTTATTGACAATAATATTTCTCAAATTGACTTTCAAACGATAACAACCTACATGAGAACAATACAAAATTATAACGCAATGCCTTCTAAATAGTCTCCACAATTTCCATACCAATGTTTTAAAGCAAAAGAAAAACATTCGTACAACAGAAGTTCCTAAGAAGGCTGGAATCCACTTTCTACATGTGTTTCTTTTTCTCTCTCTTTTTTTTTCTTTTCTACTCAGGAAATCCTCCTGCACATTTGTTAGCACATGTCAGTTCACAAGAACTGAGCATGATAAAAGCTATAACATTAAGACAATATGTTGTTATCTAACTATTTCAAGGAAGAAAAGCACCGTTGATGATGAAAAATAATCCAAGAGTCTAAACAAGAGCAATTAAAGAGTTGTCCAAAGCATAAAATGTCTGAGTAAAAAGGGAGGCACTAACTCTATTTAATTATCATTTTCTCATAGGAGAAGTTAACAAACAACATGGTGAATTCCACCCATATCACAATAATGACCATCATTTTAACAAGATAACATTTCGAAACAAAAACAATTACAAGAAGAGAATTAATTTCAAACGTGATCTGTCCCTATTTGTTTAAGTTAGTTCACCAAGCCAAGGATTCACTATGCCACAGGAAGATCCCAAACAATCAATCGACATGAGAATGTCTAAACCAACATGACTTATTAATATTAAGATGATGTGCCTATAACAGTTAATTTTATGTCAGTACCGAATAAATAAATTGGAAAGAAAAGGGATGAAATGCACAAATGACCTCGTATGGGTCACATCCTATCCTAACAATCCTTCTATTAAACTTTCTTCTAATCAAGAGAATGTCTTAAGAAAAAGGACAAACTTGGCAAGACCAAACATAACCATTATAAATCTTACAGGAGGGTTACTCAATCATTCACAAGAACACAACACAGGATACATAGCTTCCAAAGGATCTGTCGTCAACAACAAGTTGACTTAAACCTTTCTGGTCAATACATAACCATTCTACTACAATGACAGCAAGGAGGTCGTATCACAACGATCATCACAAAAACCAGTCAACCAATGAGTTTCCAAACACACCAACCTCTAAGTCACAGGAGAATGAAATTTAAGCATCTTTACGGAGCAAAACGTAGAGTAATTTCTTACGCATAAAACCAACATCCCAATTTTAAGATTTGAAAACTTCCTCACTAATGATCAAGTAGATCTCGTATCCTCCAACATGTGTGAAACAAAATCAAGGTAAGAAAAGAGTATTTCCTCTGACATTTTAAGCTATCCAAAAGAAATGTGAGTATCGTCAAAAGAAGACATTCCATAGGATCAGCTACATTCCTCAAAACATACAACAGTCACCAAGGGAGAGAAGGTGATTCCAAAGACAACAATCTCCAAACGGTGAACATGAATTGATATCAAATTATGACGATCAACCATGACACTCGAAGAATAAAAGTATTTCTTCGAGCGATTCAAAACAAATAACAAAAGCAACTAACCTAGTTGAAAGTAATATCAACTTGGCTCAATTCAAAAATCAGTCAAGCTAAGCACACACCAAGCCAACCGGGAAGGGTTACTAGAACCTAAACAAATGAAAGAAAAGGATAGAGACAGGAATAGCACCATTCACCTATACACAATGCACTCATGATGACTCAATCACCAATTCACAAATACCCAACATAAACCAGAACTACAGATCTCGAACCGAAACAAGAATAAGAACAAAACAGGAACTATAAAGTTGAGTCCAACGACAATGTTTGATAAAACATTCAAATCGTGAGACCAACACAAAGAACTCGGGAATTTTCATTACAGGAACCCCACCTCTTTTGTTTTATTAGTCTTAAGAACAAAGTTCACCCAACTAATATTTATTAAAACCCAGAAAACAATATAAAGGCTTCAACCAGCGCAATCATTTCTAACGCCAAAAAAGAATACAAATGAGCAAGGGAAGTGGAAACCAAACAGCATACCATCACACGAGACATTTATATGAAGAGTAGAGTTATTTAATGAATCAGTTAAATAACAGCATAAGAATCAATGGTATAGAGAATATCGTGCCTGATTAAGCTCCCGCAGTCGATAACAAGATGGACAGGGCCTGCAACAGCAACCCAAGCCTAATTCCATTTTCTTCAAGCTCGTTGGGTGCCCAAACATCGAACATCTTCATGTTGGCATAGGTAGGAGTTCACGGCCAGGGTGGGTGGTCTAAAATACTTGCCATCATCCTCCCAACACCGCTCCAAGATTAGCCCTAGAACTTCTGTAGGCCCCATTTTTGACAATTGAACTTGATCCTTCGTCATTCATCCAAACACCTCCACCATCTCCATATGCATCTGATTGTTTCTAATTGGACCTCCTAACCTTGGTGCTCTCATATTAGGAGCAGCCCTAGTCTGAGACAAAGCAAAAGAAGATGGCTTTATAACCAAAAACAATCTCTTGGTACAGACTCCATATCCATAAAACAGTCCCTAGACTTAGCATCCTCACCTTTTCCCTGCATCTCATAACTTGCAATCATGGCTGTCCATGAGAATACATCACTTTTAGGCATTTGATCAAATACTCGTGCAACTCTAAAATTCCCACATTTGCAATACATGTCTACAAGGGCATTCATTACTATAATAAACAAATCAAAACCACTTCTTAGTATGAAGACGTGGATCTCCTTCCCCTGATGCAAATTTGACAGGTGAGAAGTTACTGGAAGAACAGTTGCAAAGGTAACATTGTTGGGCTTCGTGTCAGCCAGATGCATTTGTTGAAAGAGATCTAAACTTTCCTCATAATGTCCACTCTGTGCATACCCTGCAATCATTGTATTCCATGACACTACTGTTTTCTCAGTACATGTTCTGAATCTGAAAAATATCCTGCTACCTTCATCTCCCAAGACATTTTCTCCAACATTGCATAGATCTCCTGTGCCTGTGGGTGCGATCTGTCACCTACACAAAAAGCATGCACCTTTTTATTGCCTTTAATCCAACTACACCAAGTTTATTTTTAATTCCTCTATCCTTCATCGATCTCCTAAAAGCTCTCTTGCAAAGCAAACTGTGCTTCATGAATATTCTGATATGAAACAGATCCACCTCTATGAGATCCTCTTCCATGAGTTACATCGTAGAACAAGCAAGGTCTCAGTAGAGAATCTCTGTAATAAATTTCATCGGGTCTCCTGGTAACACTCTCACTGTCACACAGTCGATTTTGACTGAAAACACTTGCGCTAGCTTATGGCAAGTAAACACAATCACATCAAGATTTACTGCATGTGCTGCTTTTTCCATCCCAGAGCACACCTTAGTTTCCACACTTTGTGCTGCCAGTGCAAGAGACAGCTAAAACTGCAATGAGACCTAAGAAAAATTCAGAACCTCTAGCATCTCGCATGCTTACAATTAAAGTTCATTCTTCTCTAGCAAAAGAGCAATAAATTGTTTCAGGACTTATCTGCTTCGTTCTTCTCTTATGGTAGAGAAATTTTTTGCAGTATGGAACTACATATAAACCCAAAATTATGCACTAAGGAGCAAACCGATATATACTACGAGAACACAATCATGATGAGAGTTAACTCCACTCCAGCAATGCTAATGGTTGTCATTGGCTGTTATTTCACATTTTTGTGATGTACTGTAGTAAGAACGCCAGGTAATCATGTTAGATCTTCTTCCATTGTCTCATGAAAAAGCAGGACCTAGGAGACATATCTAACAGATGATAAATAATATAATTTGCACAAACCGCCGAAGTGCCTGAGATAAACACCACATAGCAAAATAACTTGTTCACGGTAGTAGCTCCATCCACAGTACATAGATTCCAAGCTTCCCATATTCCTCTTAAGGTTAAGAAATTCCTTTCAACCATAAAAAATAGATCTGCTTCAAGTGGCTAAGAACTGCTCAAGTTCTACAATATGTAGCACAAGTCATCCCAAATCTTACAGCTACGATTTAACATTGATTACTGTGAGTAGTGGATATTAGCCATAGGCGCAGGGCCGAGCTTCCTTTTCGCCAAACATGCATACAAACAAACCAAACAAAATACTCCCCAAATAGGGTTTCCTTCCCCAGATGTGCGAGGGCATGAGGAATTCAAGGGTGGTAGATCGGGAAAAGATAGTGATTTCGTTGGAAGTGGTGGATGAAGGGTCAAAAGCTTAGAATGCGCCCCACTTGGCATTCAAACCAAAGGAAGTGGAGGCGTCCCTAGCCTAAAATAATAATGAGTGGTAAGTGCCTTCCGCTCCGTATGCATAAATTTACGAGGTTTTTCCCAAAAAAATAAGTGTACGTCTCGCTGAGGAACCCACGGGCAGTAAGAATGCCCAAGCACAAACTAGACTAAAATTAAACAAACGATGAAGAGGGAGATGATTGAGTATTCCCCAAGACCCAGGACGAAACCCACAATGATCAAGGAAGGCAGAGCAATGACGTCATAAAAGATACAAGTCGAGAAGTGGTTGAATCGCTGCGAAAAGGATGAACACGTGCGCAACGTAGAACTTGGACATTACATTCTCCTCCCCTTAAGAAAGCATCGTCCTCGATGTGACATAACACAACAGCGGAAAAAAAAATGGTTCGCAACCAAGAACAGGTAAAGGAGGAAGTACACCCTATGGTTTAAAATTTTAGTCGATTAAAACACGGCCACAGGTAGCCTTAGGAACATTTGGTAGAAGTTTTAACTTTCAAGGTTCTGTGAAGATTGGCAGTTCCCTCTTGTTTGTTATTTCATTAGTTCCTTTCCATTAGCATTATTCTTAGTTTAATTTCTTTTAAAATTTCATCATTGAAGAGTTTTGGTTTGTTCCTTATTGTGGGTGCCCAACATGAACTGCTAACACAACACCCTATCAGGTTAACAAGACACTACAGATTCACAAGCACGCAAGTATATACTTCAAGATTGTATTACACCACAAAAAGGTTACTCAAAGACGGAATGGAGTAGGCATAGTCTACATAACATAGTACTCGTCACACATCAATGACTGACATATTATATACTTGAACAAAAGAGTACTACAATTTCTAGACATTCCTCAAATTCGCATCGAGAAAAAAATTTCACATAACACCAAACAAAAGCTACAGTACAAAGTGTCCACAAGGGAATCAATGACATATCCATAACATCACAACACATATCCATCGACATGAGTAACACATACATCAAAAGACCACTACCAAACATCACAATGACTCAACATATACCCCGAAACATCAACCATACACACAAATATCATATGCCTCCTCAAACTCTTATGCCTCCTCAAGTCTCTTATGCCTCCCTCAAACTCTTATGCCTCCCTCAAATCTCTTATGCCTCCCTCAAACTCTTATGCCTCCCTCAAGTCTCTTATGCCTCCTCAAACTCTTATGCCTCCCTCAAGTCTCTTATGCCTCCCTCAAACTCTTATGCCTTCCTTAAGTCTCTTATGCCTCCTTCAAACTCTTATGCCTCCTCGAGGAGGCCGGTTGACCCTATGGTCCAAGACACGTAGAGTTTGAACACTCCTAACCCAAGACATAATAACGCGTGGTTCAACAACCGCTAGTTATATGTACTCCTTGGGGCGTACCCCTATACAACGAAGCGGGTCCATAGGTCCAACCATTCCATGGTGCATCCCATGACCCTATTCCATCACATCACAACATTAGAACTAGCACAACAATCCAATCAAAGTGCCAAGTGGCAAAGTACAAACCTTGGGCAAGGTGGTAAAAATTCCAAATTTAAAAGAAGACCCAAATTCAAGCAAAATAAATGGCCAAATAGCCATAGTTAGTATCAAAATCCCCATGTTAGTGCCACAAACCAAGGAAATGCCCAAAATTGTAAAGCATGGCAATCAAGAAAAGTTGTTGGTCCTTACAAAATAAAGTAAAAAGCTCAATTTACGAATAAAATAAACTTATAATAATGTCAGATTACGATAATTGTGTGGCATTATCTGGCCACCAAGGGGTACTCAACGAGTTGCTAGCACTCGAGAACATCGAGCCTCAGCTCGTAAAATACATATCAATAATACAACTATCATCACCTCCATCTGAATCATCCCACCACCACTTCGACAAGGCTAAACATAGTCATAGTTGCACTTAGGTTGTGTACATACAACCACATATGGAGAGAGAAAGAATCACATGTAATCTACTAAACCGAGTTTTGGCTCAAGTTATTGACCCATGGTACACCATTCCTCACTCTCAACATACGCTTCTACCGATTTCCCTCAGGGTCGGTTAGCGTAAGGTTCACAACATAACATACAACAACATCACTAACATAACGGTGGCACACACATAACTACCATAACGTCTTACATATGGTACATATACAGGGTAGATCACGATCATACATTCACCGGGTGTGTCACACCACTTTACCACATTCTGCACTCAAAATGCAATCACCATACAATAGGGTTCATACACTCACCGTATGACCCCAAATCACAACATGAAGGATTACATATTTGCACAAATCATACATACGATGAACATAGTACATCTCAACATAACATCCATTGCTACATAACCAGTGGTACACACATTTCTTCAAAACATGGTAAAAACATCAAGATACAACTCATTTCTTTTAACATCAATCTAGTCATACAACACATTGATACACTTACATACCACAATATGCCACAATGCTCCAACACTACGTCATCCACATTATAATTCTTTTCACACATCACAAACGATAATTCACACGTGAACTCTTCCTAGAATCCACAGGAGGGAGAGAGAACACTCCCATCCCCAGCACATCAACATGATGACAAACACACACTAAGTGACATACACATCACGTGCGTTCACAATATCACAATTACGACAATAATCACATCATGTTTAAAGCACATTACTCTTCCAATATCTACCAACATCATGCAACATCATCATCATCATGCAGTATCATCATGTAACACCACCACCACCATGTAACATCATCATATAACACCAATCCGGCCCATAGGTTCGAGAGCATGAACCTATGCTCTGATACCAAGTGTAACGACCCACAAATTCACACACAAACAACATAGTAAAAGACAGGATATTTTTTTGACTTGCTTGAAGATAATACGACACTACACAAGTTCTCTAGGGAATACAATCAACTAAAGACATGCTTTCCACAACACGGACTCACACTGGTTACAACTAACATGAGGCACACACTTAGGACACAATGGTACATCTAAAGTATGCAATTTTACAACAAGGTTTTCCCACAGAAGGTTTCTTTAGAATCATGTTTTAGCTGTAAGTGCTTTTACATTCTTTACTTTTCCCAGAGAAATCATGATAGGAGAATCTGAAGTTCATGTCTCCTTTGAAGAGTTTTCTCCTACCTTGTTAATGTTAATATACAGTGTGAACCAATTATTGTATGGTAAGAGGTTACTTCATTTACTTGATTAACTTATTCATTTGTGAGGAGGCAGTTAATTTCTCAAGGCTCTTAACTTCATCAATTTGTTTTCGACATTGTGCTTTTGAACATATATGTTTTATCTTTTCAAGCGGTCAATTTTATTTTATTCCAATACATGACTGCCTAAATCTTGGATTCATCATTAAGATTTTATTAGTTGTTAATAAGGTTTCATTGGGGTCAAGAGTCTAACCAGAAATATTAAAGATTTCACTTGGGCTTCACTTGAAGAGATAGACATAAGTATACTGTTTACATTTTCAACGGTAAGATAGATCGAAGAGTTTCTTAATCAAGTTCCTTCTATTTATTATAATTTTATTATCTTCCAAGATTTAATCATTGATTTCACCTTAAGACCGTTCTAAGGACTCACCACAATAAGAGATTGTTGATTAGTTTACGTGGGATCACAAGGTATATTTGTTTCTCTTGTTTTCTTTTTGCTAGGTTCAATACATAAATCTCTACCAAACGACACATGACCAAAGGTAACCAAAGTGATGTAAGTTGATTTAAGTTTAGATAATTATAATTAGGTAGACCATTCAAGGATAAATCATATTTGAAAAGTGAAAATTCAAGAAAGCATACCCATGTCAAAACAAGTTCATTTAATCTTATTGACAATAATATTTCTCAAATTGACTTTCAAACGATAACAACCTACATGAGAACAATACAAAATTATTATGCAATGCCTTCTAAATAGTCTCCAAAATTTCCATACCAATGTTTTAAAGAAAAAGAAAAACATTCGTACAAATGAAGCATTTCCTAAGAAGGCTGGAATCCACTTTCTACACGTGTTTTTTTTCTCTCTCTTTTTTTTTTCTTTTCTACTCAAGAAATCCTCCCTGCACATTTGTTAGCACATGTTAGTTCACAAGAATCGAGCACGATAAAAGCTATAAACATTAAGACAATATGTTGTTATCTAAGCTGTTTCAAGGAAGAAAAGCACCGTTGAAGATGAAAAATAATCCAAGAGTCTAAACAAGAGCAATTAAAGAGTTGTCCAAAAGCATAAAATGTTTGAGTAAAAGGGAGGCACTAACTCTATTTAATTATCATTTTCTCATGGGAGGAGAAGTTAACAAACAACATGGTGAATTCCACCCATATCACAATAATGACCATCATTTTAACAAGATAACATTTGAAACAAAAACAATTACAAGAAGAGAATTAATTTCAAACGTGATCTCGTCCCTATTTGTTTAGGTTAGTTCACCAAGCCAAGGATTCACTATGCCACTTGGAAGATCCCAAACAATCAATCGACATGAGAATGTCTAAACCAACATGACTTATTAATATTAAGATGATGTGCCTATAACAGCTTAATTTTATGTCAATTACCCGAATAAATAAATTGGAAAGAAAAGGGATGAAACGCACAAATGACCTCGTATGGGTCACATCCTATCCTAACAATCCTTCTATTAAACTTTCTTCTAATCAAGAGAATGTCTTAAGAAAAAGGACAAACTTGGCAAGACCAAACATAACCATTATAAATCTTACAGGAGGGTTACTCAATCATTCACAAGAACACAACATAGGATACATAGCTTCCAAAGGATCTGTCATCAACAACAAGTTGACTTAAACCTTTCTGGTCAATACATACCCATTCTACTACAATGACAGCAAGGAGGTCGTATCACAACGATCATCACAAAAACCAGTCAACCAATGAGTTTCCAAACACACCAACCTCTAAGTCATAGGAGAATGAAATTTAAGCATCTTTACGGAGCAAAACGTAGAGTAAATTTCTTACGCATAAAACCAACATCCAATTTTAAGATTTGAAAACTTCCTCACTAATGATCAAGTAGATCTCGTATCCTCCAACATGTGTGAAACAAAATCAAGGTAAGAAAAGAGTATTTCCTTTGACATTTTAAGCTATCCAAAAGAAATGTGAGTATCGTCAAAAGAAGACATTCCATAGGATCAGCTACATTCCTCAAAACATACAACAGTCACCAAGGGAGAGAAGGTGATTCCAAAGACAACAATCTCCAAACGGTGAACATGAATTGATATCAAATTATGATGATCAACCATGACACTCGAAGAATAAAAGTATTTCTTCGAGCGATTCAAAACAAATAACAAAAGCAACTAACCTAGTTGAAAGTAATATCAACTTGGCTCAATTCAAAAATCAGTCAAGCTAAGCACACACCAAGCCAACTGGGAAGGGTTACTAGAACCTAAACAAATGAAAGAAAAGGATAGAGACAGGAATAGCACCATTCACCTATACACAATGCACTCGCAGTACTCAATCACCAATTCGCAAATACCCAACATAAACCAGAACTACAGATCTCGAACCGAAACAAGAATAAGAACAAAACAGGAACTATAAAGTTGAGTCCAATGACAATGTTTGATAAAACATTCAAATCGTGAGACCAACACAAAAAACTCGAGAATTTTCATTACAAGACCCCCACCTCTTTTGTTTTATTAGTCTTAAGAACAAAGTTCACCCAACTAATATTTATTAAAACCCAGAAAACAAATAAAAAGGCTTGACCAAGTGCAATCATTTCTAACGCCAAAAAAGAATACAAATGAGCAAGGGAAGTGGAAACCAAACAGCATACCATCACACGAGACATTTATATGAAGAGTAGAGTTATTTAATGAATCAGTTAAATAACAACATAAGAATCAATGGTATAGAGAATATCGTGCCTGATTAAGCTCCCGCAGTCGATAACAAGATGGACGGGGCCTGCAACAGCAACCCAAGCCTAATTCCATTTTCTTCAAGCTCGTTGGGCACCCAAACATCGAACATCTTCACGTTGGCACAGGAAGGAGTTCACGGCCAGGGTGGGTGGTCTAAAATACTTGCCATCATCCTCCTAACACCACTCCAAGATTAGCCCTAGAACATCGTAGGCCCCATTTTTGGAAATTGAACTTGATCCTTCATCATTCATCCAAACACCTCCACCATCTCCATATGCATCTGATTGTTTCTAATTTGGACCTCCTAACCTTGGTGCTCTCATATTAGGAGCAGCCCTAGTCTGAGACAAATCAAAAGAAGATGGCTTTATAACCAAAAACAATCTCTTGGTACAGGCTCCATATCCATAAAACAATCCCTAAACTTAGCATCCTCACCTTTTCCCTACATCTCATAACCTACAATCATGGCTGTCCATGAGAATACATCACTTTTAGGCATTTGATCAAATACTCAGCGTGCAACTCTAAAATTCCCACATTTGTAATACATGTCTACAAGGGCATTCATTACTATAATAAACAAATCAAAACCACTTCTTAGTATGAAGACGTGGATCTCCTTCCCCTGATGCAAATTCGATAGGTGAGAAGTTACTGGAAGAACAGTTGCAAAGGTAACATTGTTGGGCTTCGTGTCAGCCAGATGCATTTGTTGAAAGAGATCTAAACTTTCCTCATAATGTCCACTTTGTGCATACCCCGCAATCATTGTAATTGCATGACACTACTATTTTCTCAAGTACATGTTCGAATCGAAAAATATCCTGCTACCTTCATCTCCCAAGACATTTTCTCCAACATTGTATAGATCTCATGTGGTCGTGGGTGTGATCTGTCACCTACACAAAAAGCATGCACCTTTTTATTGCCTTTAATCCAACTACACCAAGTTTCTTTTTAATTCCTCTATCCTTCATCGATCTCCTAAAAGCTCTCTGCAAAGCAAAGCGTGCTTCATGAATATTTCGATATGAAACAGATCCACCTCTATGAGATCCTCTTCCATGAGTTACATCGTAGAACAAGCAAGGTCTCGGTGAGAGAATCTCTATAATAAATTTCATCGGGTCTCCAGTAACACTCTCACTGTCACACATTCGATTTTGATAAAAACACTTGCTCTAGCTTATGGCAAGTAAACACAATCACATCAAGATTTACTGCATGTGCTTCTTTTTCCATCCCAGCACACCTTAGTTTCCACACTTTGTGCCGGTCTGCAAGAGATAGCTAAAACTACAATGAGACCTAAGAAAAAATTTAGAACCTCTAGCATCTCGCATGCAAGCTACAATTAAAGTTCATTCTTCTCTAAAGAAAAGAGCAATAAATTGTTTCAGGACTTATTTTCTTGTTCTTCTCTTATGGTAGAGAATTTTTTTTTTTAAAGTATGGAACTACATATAAACCCAAAATTATGCACTAAGGAGCAAACCGATATATATTACAAGAACACAATCATGATGAGAGTTAACTCCACTCCAAAGCAATGCTAATGGTTGTCATTGGCTATTATTTCACATTTTTGTGATGTCTTTTGTATTAAGAATGCCGTGTAATCATGTTAGATCTTCTTCCATTTTCTCATGAAAAAGGAGGACCTAGGAGACATATCTAACCGGATGATAAATAATATAATTTGCACAAACCGCCAAAGTGCCCGAGATAAACACCACATAGCAAAACAACTTGTTCACGGTAGTAGCTCCATCCATAGTACATAGATTCCAAGCTTCCCATATTCCTCCTAAGGTTAAGAAATCCTTTCAACCATAAAAATAGATATGCTTCAAGTGGCTAAGAACTACTCAAGTTCTACAATATGTAGCACAAGTCATCCCAAATATTACAGCTACGATTTAACATCGACTACCGTGAGTAGTGGATATTAGCCATAGGCGCAGGGCCAAGCTTCCTTTTCGCCAAACAAGCATACAAACCAAACAAAATACTCCCCAAAACAGGGGTTTCCTTCCCCCAAGATGCGGCAGACAAGGGCACGAGGAAGTCAAGGAAGGTAGAGCAGTCATAAAAGATACAGGTCAGAAGTGGTTGAAGGGTCGCTGGAAAAGACTGGTGGCCAACTGCCCCCCCACTTGGCATTCAAACCAAAGGAAGGACCAACACGCCTAGCCTAAAAGAAGAATGAGTGGTAAGTGCTCTTCCTCCACGCATAAATTAAAGGCCAGGTCTTTTCAACAAAAAGGAAACAAGTGTACGTGCTAGCAAGGGCCAGCAACGACAACGACAACACGACACCAGCAAACACGATGAAGAGGGAGATGATTGAGTATTCCCTGTGACCAAGGTGAAACCCACCAATGATCGACGAAGGCACAATGACGTTCCATGCTTAGCACTCGATCGCGAAGGATGAACACGTGCAACGTAGAACAGGACATTACAGAACCTTGAACACCCTCAAAAAATAAAGCAGATGAATTTTTCATTTTTAAGAACTTAGTATGACTTAATTTAAGATATCTAGTTTTATTTTAATAGAAGACCCTGTGAGATTTCCAAAAATTCGTTTCTTGTGTAAATTCATGCTCACGGTCAAAAGTTATGGCCATCTAAAGGTAAAGGTATCATTCTACAAAAATGGTGGGTTGTTGGCTCTATCCTTTTTAGAGTCTGGAAAACATCAAACCTCCAAAATCCTGAAATTCTAAATTTCAAATATTTCCATTTCAGATATTAGGTTAGTATTCATCCACCAAATTTTCTTGAGAGTTCTGAAACTCTGAAACCTGAAAGTCTGAAATTTCAGACTTTTAGAATTCAGAATTTCAGAATTTTTAAAATGTTTTCATGTTTTGGGGCTCCAAACTCTCGAAACACCAAACCCCAAAACTCCAAAACAAAAAGTCCAAAATTTTGCACATTTAGAGTTTCTGGTTTGGGAACTCTTGTCACTGTTCATCGCCCAAATCACCTCGAGAGTTTCAAACTCTGAAACCTGAAAGTCAAAAATTTTAGACTTTCAAAATTTCAGATTTCAAAAATCTTTTCCCTTCTGAGATCTCCAAAATCCCAAAATCCAAAATTCCAAAATTTCAAACTTTTGAGTTTTGGGATTTCAAGGTTTTCATTCATTTTTAACCTTCATGCTCCAAGAGCTCTAAAACCCGAAAGCTCAAAGTCCAATTTTTTTACTTTCAAACTTCAGATTTATGATAATTTCTCAACTTTTTCTTCTTTTCTTAGAGAGAAGTCCAAAACCCTGAAACCATTCAAGCCTCGGCCTCCATTCCTTTTCCTAAGCCTCGGCCTCCATTCAGGGCCTTAGCCTCCATTCCTTTTCCTGAGCTATGATATCCTTTGATGTTCCCTTGACTATTCCTTCGTTGACATTTTCCAACCTTTCATTTGTAATTACCGAGCCTATTTCCAACTCGACTATCTAATACCGAAACCCAAGCTCCCATGGCCAAATGAATCCATCCATTTTCTTCGTGTAAGGTCGTGTTTGATAAATTTTTCATGAGGGAAAAAATTGGATAACAATTTGGTGACTCGCGGGATCACCTTCCTACTTGGTGGGAAGATCAGTTGCCTTTTAAGTATCCATTGGGCATAGAGTCAGGAATGATATCCTGATAATGATATTTTACTTGAAACCTAAACCCGACTGCTTACACTTACTGACCCTAAACCTATTCCATTGCTTGCACTCTTAATTTTCATAAGAAAATATTGAAGATGAGATTTCTAAGAGTAGAAAAATTTCTTGACCTGGAGCTTTCGCCTATACTTGATATAGATTGTTATTACATACACCTTTGGAGGCATACTGTAATGGAAAATGATACACCCTAGGAAAAACAAGACTGTTCCAAAGAAAATAGGGAAATTGAAACCTACACTACAACAAGATAATGTACATATGCACTTAGAGGGATTTAAATATTAGGCTAATATTTACAAGGCTAATCCTTATTTTGAGTAGAAATTTTTAAAATAGATCTCATTAACCGGAATCGTAAGTTCTTCTCCATGTAATGTAGAAAATTAGAAGGCATTTTTTCTCTTACATCCTATGACCATATAGGGGCCACTCCAAATCGCATCAAACTTAGAATCCCTTCCTCATTTTTCCCGATATGCATCCCACTTTAGAAATAAGCCCCCTTCCCGAAAGGTCCTTACTCTTGTTTTTTTCAAACCATCTTTTGACTAAGGCTGATCTTTATCCCTTGTTTGAACTAAATGTTCTCTAATTTCTTCTAATTCTATCAGCTTTGTATACCTATGCTCCATTGCTTCAAATTCGAGACAACTCCAACTGCTTCATGAGCTCCAATGGAGGTAGCTCTAATGATATGGGCAACACTGCCTCTTTCCCATATACTAACTTGTAAGGGGATTTACTCGTTGACATCTTTGGTGTGATCCTATCAGCCCACAATGCTGACTTTATATTGGTATGCCATGTCCTTTGGTTTTCATCTAGAGGCCTTCTGATAATTCTTAGAAGATTCTTGTTTGTGGACTCGCCCTGTCCATTAGCTTTCGTAGGTAATAGTTTGAAGAGGTTATCAAGTAGATCCCATTCTTGACATCCCATTCTATGATTTTGGAACCTAGGAATGCTAATACATTGTCTAATATGATAGTGGCTAGTACACCAAATCTGGTCACTATTCCTTCATAGAAGTCTAGTATACTAGACTAATTTTATTCCTTGAGTGCTAATGCCTTGGTCAACTTAGTGAAATAGTCTGTTGCCATGAAAATCCACTTGTGGCCTTGGCTTGAGTTTGGATTGATGACCATAATGAATTCCAATCCCCATTGCATGAATGTCTAATCAACTAAAATTGGGTGTAATGGAAGTGGTGCTAGCCTTTATTTTCTTGTGAAGAATACACATTTTTACACTTTTTGATCCATGTATAGCAGTCATTGAACACTGTTGGTCAATAGTACCTTGCCTTCATTATTTTGAGAGTTGTTTCCACAGAGAAAAAATAACCTCTAACTTCTCCATCGTGGATCTCCTGTAACAATATCTCAATTTGATTTTTTCTAATACACCTCAATAAAACACCATTGATGTCCTTCTTGAATAAAACACCATCAACAAGCACATATGGGATGGATTGTGATATAAAGTATCTCCTCTTTTCTTTTCTCATTTTTGGAGGACATAGTCCTTTTAATAGGAAGTGTATCATGTTTTGAGTCTAAGAAGGGGTAGGCACGTTATCATATAATGATTTCTCTTTATCATCCTGTAGTACCAAGACAACTTCATTTCTATTTCTTGCTTTAACATGTTGACTCAAGGCTATCTTTTCACATAATCCCTTTCCATGAACCAACTTACTGCCTTTAATTTCAATGTCATATTCCATGACATGAGTGATCCATAATGCACATTTCTCATTCAGATATTTGTTCAAAAGGAAGTCTGTGACACTGTATGGGAAACTAGCAGTTGGATCTTGTTGTTTAAGACTAGGTGATTGAATTTATTTAAGCTCCTAATTACTGCAAGAACATGCTTCTTGATGGAGGAGTATCTCACTTCATATTCCTCCAAAATTTGACTAAAGAAGGAAACTGGCGATTCAGATCCCTCCTTGGTCTTCTGCACTAGGATTATAAAAATAATGTCCTCGCCACCGAAGGCATAGAGCGTGAATTCCTTAGAGAGCTCTTGACTGACAAGAGTTAGAGATTGAAATATATCTTTTTTTATTGCTTGAAACTTTCTTTGCCATCAACTGTCCACTTAAATTTCATGCTCTCTTTAACATTAGCGTTATTGGCTTCACAAGAGCAGGAAAATTTGGCACAAATATACAGACATAATTGATCTTTCCTAAGAATCTCCGAAGATCCTTCTTATGACTTGGGAATGGAAATTATTGAATCGTTTCAACTCTTTCTCGGTTCATTCCTCATTCCTTCCTTTGATACAATATGTCCTAGGAGCTTTCCTTTGTGAGCCAAGAATATGTAGTTTTTCAGGTTTAAAGAAACTTCAAATATATGACATATTTGAAATACATCTCAGATGAAAGAGATGATCAAATGCGTATTTGGAGAACATAGTGATATCGTTAAGATATATTAGTAGTATTGTTTTGATCAAACCCTTGAATTACATGTTCATCTCCTCTCGGAAAGTTGCCCCAACATTTGATAGCCCAAATGGCATATTCCTATAGGCATCTTCCTATAGGTATAGGTGCCCCGCTTGGTGGTGAAAGACATGTTTAACTAGTTGTCTTCTTTTAGCATTATCTGATTATACCCTGAGTAGCCATCTAGGAGAGAAAATATTTCTAAACTAGCTACTACCTGTAATATTTTCTCCATTGAAGGAAGTTGGTAATGGTATTTGAAAGATGCCCTATTTAGATCACGGAAGTCCACACACAACCTGATTTCTCTGTTCTTCTTCCTAACTAGTACCAACTTTGCAACCTAGCTTGAATGCTTGATTGGAAACATAATACTTTCCTCTACTAGCTTGTTTAGCTCTTTCTTTATAAGAGGTTCAATGTGAGGGTTGACCAGTCTTTACTTGTTTGATGGGCTTAGCATCCAGATCCAGATCTATTGTATGTTGTGCCAACTTTAGATTTAATCCTCACAGTCTTCATAGCTCCAGGAGAAGACATCCAGAAACTCTTGGAAAATTTATATGAACTAATATCTCTCTTGTTCAGTGGCCACTTTTCTAATTTGGAGTGTTTTACATTCTCTAACTGATATTGGCTCTAAATCCTCTCCTTTGACCTATATGTTGGAATTCTCTTTATGAAACTGTGCATTAAGATTGAATAGAGACTCCAATGTCACTAAAACCTTGGGAAGCTTATTTGTCCACAGAAACACTACTTGATCCTCATACTACTGCTTTAATCTATCTTGATTCCTAGTTGAGAATTAAGCCTCGTCTTGTAAGAAATTAATGATCTGTTGATCATTCTCAAACACCTACCAGCTTGTGTCATTTTCTGGGACTACTAGCCTTACAATCACATGGATATGTGGTTGTGTTTTGTCTCTTTTAATTTTATCCACCACATCAAAATTTTCTCCAACTCTTGTGAGTCTATCTACAGCTTCACTTTTCTTCTTGGGTATGTACACAATGTTGAAAGCTTTGAAATCCTCAATTAGGTCCCATACCCTATTTTTATAGCTCTTGAGTAGGTCATTCTTCGCAGCATGTTGTCCCTTAACTTGGTTGATGATTAGCTTGCTATCCCTGAATACTTACAAATTCCTTATGTCTCTTTTCCTGGCCCAATGAATTCCATGAATCAAAGCCTCATATTCAGCTGTGTTGTTTGAACATGCAAAGTGAAATTTGAAAGCTGAATAATACTTGATGTTCTGTGGTGAAACAAACATTGCACCCCCTCTAACAAACTATTTTCTTCTTGAACCATCGAAAAATAGCTGCCATACTTCATTTTCATCCTTATTTTCTGGCTTGGTGATATTAAGAATGGGTGAATTTTCTTCATGTACACAATATACACCTAGTTCAGATTCTTCCATTTCCTTGTATGGGTCAAATGCATGCATTTTGTTTGCCCACTCATCCAGAGTCAAATCTAGAATTCCTTCAACCTTAGTACATGTTTCTAAATCATTTGAACACTCTTCATGATCAAATGCCGAGAAATTTACATTGATTGGGCTTGGCACATGAGGCTCAATGTGAAAATTTGCAATTAGATCCGATCTGATTGTCACCTTGGCTCCATACCTCATCTTGAAAAGCATGTGTGACCAATTTGTGTATAAGTATCCATAAATTTTTCCACTAAAGTCTCTTGATAGACATAATGTAAAGAGTGATGGGATGTCAATTCAGAGACAAATTGTGCAAGACTCTGACATTAGGACAAAAGTGCAGTGTTAGGCTTAACCCTTTGATGATCTAAACCATTCATACTACTGTCCCATTTAGTTACACTACTCCTTTTAGTAATGGATTATAATTCAGACCCAATTGATTTGTTATTTTCTTCCGCATCACTGAACTACTTGCCCTTTGAATCAATCATGCAGTTGTGTACCAATTGGTTCCCGATAATCAATGAAACATAGAATGATGGAGGATTAAAATTATTTCTTGGTTGACCCCCATCTTGTTGCACTGCATTAGTGAGAAATTTCTCATGTCTTTAGTTTGATCCATTCAAGGCGGACTAATTGGCCATTGCAAGCTTGCAACAAATCTCGTTGTTCTGGGATTTCTAGTGACTCCCACATGGAAATGTTCACATGTGTTTTCTTCATTTGATCGATGATGTTAAAAGGAGATGAATTATCCTTTTATTTCCCTTTACTTGGAAAAACCTTTTCTGGAGTCTGAGCATGTACATGTGTTGCTGCAATGGGTGCCTTAGGCTACTTTTGCACATTTGGAGCTATATTTGGTCTACTAATTCCTTGTTGTGTAGGAGTGGGCTTAGAAACAAATGGATTAGATAGTTGTCCCTCATCTATGTTCCTCTTCTTTGACCGTGTATTGGCAGCCACACCTAGTAAAGGTGGTTGGTTAACTCCACATAACTCTTCTATTTTCCAATTGACCAACATGGTTTATGTTGGAGGTGATTCCCTTCTTAACCTAGCTCTTGGGACACACCAATGGTTTGCACCATCAAGGCCCGATTTAGTGCATCATTGAAACAAATTGATTTACTATGAGGTAAATTGTAGGGGTAACACCATTCTTACTCCTATGCCATGTTCTTTTGTGTTGGAACATAGGCCCTTGTTATTGAAACTGCATTTGGATCATATGGTTAGAATGGCCTAGAAAATTGATGTTATTCTTGGTTCAGATTTTGATTTGTATCCTGAGATGGTGGTCTATTATCTTGATATGGGGCCTTACTTTATACCGATTTTGAGTTTGATATGGTCTAGAACTTTTAGCTTGCTATCTCTTGAGATCCACTAGCTCATTTCCTAGATTTTATAGTTGTTTCATGACCTCTGTGACTCTTTTGAAGTGCTTGAATAAGTCAAAGCTTCATTGTTTCTTTGATTCCTATGGGTGGAATGGGATTCGAATCAGGTGTCTGACTAGTTGTAGGAGTTCCCATGTCTAGATAGAGAAGATTTGGTGGCCTTGGTGCTAGCTTACCATCTTGAATCAAACATTTCTCTACTCGATTTCTATGTCATAGGACCTTGGCATTGTTGTTCCTCCCATTAGTTGGATCTTCATAGCTATGTCGATTTTATAGCCTTCAAGAAGTAAAAGAATGCTCCTTTGGCGGTTGGTGTGACTATTGGAATCCTATCCCATGTCCATTGGAAGTAGAAGTTAAAAAATTTCATTTGTTTATTATGATCCCTTTTAATTGTTTTCAATTTTTCCAATAAAGACAAATTATCTACCTTTTCCCCAAATTCATTATGGAGGGTTGTGCACAAATGGTCCCAATTCTAGATAGACCCTATTGTTATGCTCCTAAATCATTGCAAAGCTTTACCTTTAAAAGATGAAGCTAAAAATTTGACCGCAATATCCATTTCATTGATTTCATGAATTACACAGACATTGGTGATGTCTTAGATGTGGTCAATAGGAGTAGTATGATTTTCTCCTGTGAAATAGGGAATATTCTTTAGTGCTACAACTAGGACCTGATTTTGAGCATTTAGGGAAAGTGGGCTACTTCTGTGAAGTTGACATGCAGATTGGGTTACACCATCCTTATTGGCAAGGATAAATATCATTGATTTAAGAAAAGGTCTACCAGGTGGATGTGTAGACAAGGTCCTGTTAGGTGGAGATGGTGATCTTTGTGGTCTTCTTCCTCTCCTTCCTCTGCCTAGTGATAATTGCAAGTAAACAAATAGTACCTCTTCTCTAGTATCAGACCTAGTTTGAACTCTTCTCATGTACTTGGGAAACCTGTACTACTACACTAAATTCTATCCCTTTGGAGTCGAATATGTGTTGGGGAATGAGCCTCTAAAGGTTGAATTTTTCCAAGTTACACACCAAAATAGATAAAATTAAAATTAAAACTTTGAAGGAAATGTATATTTGAGATTCTGGAGGTTAAAATTTGATTTGGAATGAAATTCCCAAAAAAATGAAAATGCAAGACTTCTGAATGTCTGAAACCCCGAAACCCAAAATTCCAAAATCCAAAGATGTCTGAAATCCTGAAATCTCGAAACCTAAAATTAAAAAAACTCTGAAATTTCAAAAATCAAAAATTCAAAAAACTAAGAATACCCTTTTGGAGATTAGCCCCGGATCTATCAATTGGTGAAATTTGGACTTGTTTTGAGCAAGTTAAGGCCCTGAAAATTAATTTCAGAGTTCATCCTGAGGGGTAAAATGTCCAAAATTTGAAATATAAAGTTTTATAAGTCTGAATTTCTTGAAAATGCCTTCAAATCTCATGGACCGACCTCTTGGTCCCACACAGGTGTGAAAACTATTGATGTGTAATCACAACACCCATGAATTTCTGCAACTCGATGGGTTGAAGCTATCAGTGTGATTGCATAACATGGAGCTTTTCCCAAAGTGTGGGATTTTGCAATCGAGAAAGCTCTCTAGATGAAGGTTGTTTCCTATTTCTCTTTTCATATGCACACATTCAAATTGTAGAGGATCTACTCGAAAACTACTCTAACTTTCCAAGGAGACATGGTTAAGAGGGTTACAAGAAATTAAACATAAACTAACAAAGGTGATGCACCAAAGGAATGTGGAACACCTACTCTGCCATTAAACACAAACCATTAAAAATGTAATACAACCACCATGCACAAATAACCAAAACTGCAATGAGAGATAAGATGGAGGAAATGAACACAAGAGAGGGTTGAAATCATCCACAGACTTATTTTATTGCTCCAAAAATTTGATATAGTTCATTACAATGGCCAAGAGCCAAAAACTTGAATTTCATCTTGAATGGGAGGTTTGAACTCTAGAAATCCACTTGCATACAAGAGAAGGAGGGAGGGTGCAAATCAAAATATCCAACATTATAAAAATGCCCCTGCTTATAATATATAGGAAGAATGAGAGAATAAAGAGAGAGGAATTCAAAATCTTCTCTAACCACACTAAGTAATGTATTGAATTCACCTAGAACAGTGATGGAAACCCCTGCCAAACCCATGCCTCATGTACTATTCATTGTTGGGAAAGAAAGGAAGTCCATCCCTCATCATTGTGGTAGGTGAGGAACTTGAAACACCCTAAAAAAATGGCAGACTGTATTTTTCATTTTGAAGAAATTAGTCCAACTTAATTTAAGATATCAAGTCATAGTTAAGTAGAGGACCCTACAAGCTTTCTAAAAAGTCCTTTCTTTTGTAAATTCCACCTCAGAGTCAAAATTTATGGCCATCTAAAGATCGAGGTATCATTATGCAAAAATGGAGGGTGGTTGGCTTTGTCCTTTTTGGAGTCTGAAAAGCATGCAACGTCCGAAATCTTGGAATTCTGAATTTTAGACATTTCCATTTTGGATATTGGGTTTCATTTATCTCCATGACTTTTCTTGAGAGTTCTCAAACTCCGAAACATGAAAGACCAAAATTTTGGACTTTGAAAGAATTCATAATTTTGACTTTTTGAAGTGTTTTCATGTTTTGGGGCTCCAAACTCCCGAAACTCCGAACCCTGAAACTCTGAAAGTTTGAAACCTAAAAGTTTGAAATTTTGGACTTTCAGAGTTTTGGGTATCGAAATCTTGTCATTGTTCATTTCTAAATCACCTCAACAGGTTTAGAACTTTGAAACCTGAAAGTATGAAATTTAAGACTTTTAGAATTTCAGGTTTGGGTACTCTTTTCCCTGTCAAGATCTCTGAAACCCTGAAATTTGAATGTCCAAATTTTAGGACTTTGAGGTTTCTGGATTTTAGGATTTTCATTCACTTTTTACCTTCGTGCTCGAGATATCTGAAGCACCGAAACCTGAAAGTCTGGAATTTTAGACTTTGGAATTTCAGATATTTTCTCAAATTTTTCTTCTTTTCTCAATAAGAACTTTGAAAATTGAAATTCTAAAATTTCAAACTTTCAGATTTTGGGATTTTAGGATTTTCATATTCCTTCTCGCCTTGGTTTTTTGTTTTTTGAAAATTTGAATGCCGAAACTCTAAAATTTTGGGCCTGGGTCTCCATTCTTTTCATAAGCTTTGATCTCATTTTAAGTTCTCTTAACCATACCTTTTTCAAACTTTTCCAACCTTGCATTTGCAATTTCCGAGCCCGCTTATGACCAAACTGTCTAATCCTTGAAACCTAAGCTCCCATGGATGAATGATTCCCTCCATTTTATTTTGTGCAAGGTCATGTTTGATCAATTTTTCCTGAGGAGAAAAATTGGATAACACATTCCATATAGGATGTTACTTCATCATCCCTCCATTCAAACACACAATTCAAACAATAAACCCAAGGTAATTAAATGGAAATGTAAGAATTATGACCTTCCTACATAACACTTAAACTTGCACACCATTTTTATCAAGGAAAAACATAAATGTGTAAGTAACAAGTGCAATTATTTATCCTTTTTACACTAAAAAATGCATTAACATGGTCAAAATATGTCCCATACTTCATAAGTTGGGTTGGTACGAAATTTTGATATGTGAGGGACAAGGTTAAATTTTCCATTAAGTATCTTAAAGTGGCCAACAAGGCCAAATTCGATTTTGGAAAGGATGGTGGAGTACATAGCACCTAAAAGCATTTAATTTAATTAACATCATGCACCCAAACAAGGAATGTCTACCCAATTTATTGCTCACATGTCCTATCTCCACTCTTAATTTAAATTTAAGCTAAACTAGCTAACTAATATATATTAGCAAGTGTTAATAAAGTAATACTATTTCCTAAATAATTAAAAACATGCACAAAAATTCAAACAATTAAAAATTAAAATAAAGGAAAAACATTACACCCATGGCCACATAAATGAGGTTAATCCCCTATGGGAACCTCCTACAAAGCATGCAACAACACAACATAACATTATACACAATTTGTAAAATTTTGGCCATGTTGCACAACACCCGACATCCTTCCGTGGTTGGTGCCCTATCCCCTTTTGATGTATATGATATAATGTCATGTAGCACAAAAATACCTCTGTAGCCTTACAACCGCATAAAAACATCGAGAATAATATACATATGGAAATCAATAATCATCATCAAAAATTAACAATTCTATCATCTATCATCATATCAATTAATTTGATTTTAACATCCATAAAATCATAATTATCACTCAAAACATCTAACATAGGAAATACATCCAGAATACGACATGTTAGTATAAAATTAGAATACTAAAAATCAACATATATAACTATCTATCGATGTCATATAGTGCATCATAATCAAAATGTAAATCACAACATGTCAATAGTCCAAATATCTGCATAGTCCATCATCTACTGATGAAGATATAATAATCAAATTGTATAAGTATCAATCCATCAATAATAACATCATAATGAAATAGTGTCAAAGAGGAGTGGGCACTACATCCACCTTCCCTTAGACTAGACTTCCTCTTAGAAGTCACTGAAATAGGTGTGGAAACTAGGCCCGTAAGAAAGTAGCATCCTCCCATGTGGCTGCAGTTTCAACATACATATCCCACTGGACTCGCACCTGGTCAATATCTCTATTTCAAAGGTCCATGGTACTACACTCTATGATGCACATGGGATCAAAAAAACACCGCCACTACTCCTACACCGTAATGTGGTCTAATTATATACATGAGAGGAATCGGGAATGTATCTCCTAAGAAAAAAAAATGAAAGATCTCTAATCAACCCAAGAATGTATGAGCTAAATTTGTGCCTTTTCCATAATAGATAGGGCTCTTATGAGGTCTAAAAATAGAAACACCTTTGTTTGCAACTCATAGCTGTAGTCAAGTGTCCTCTGATATGTATATTTCTTTTGTCTGTCATGTTCTTCTTGTAGTTTCTATCTGATCAAAACAACCTACTGCTCCGTTAACAAATATGGCGCAAAAGATACTCTGTCCTCCAATATTTCCTAACTCAGAGGTGTCCTACATTCCCTATCATAAAGTTCCTGAAATTATGACATCCCAATAGAACTCTAAAAGTTGTTATAAGAAAACTCCACCAAGTACAAGTACTCCAACCTGGACTGATGGTCCATGATGAACATACGAAGCATGTCCTGTAAAACCTTATTTACCCACTCTGATTGTCCATTTGTCTTAGGATGATATATTGTACTAAATTTTATACTCCTCCCAAGGGCATGTTGCATGGTAGTCTAAAAATGAGAATTCTATAATGGATCGTCGTCATAAATAATCTTCCATGAAATCCCATGCAGTCGAACATTCTCATCTAAGTACAATCGCGCCACTACACTAGTTTTATAGGTGGTCTTCACAGCAGAAAAATGAGCCATTTTCGTCAATCTATCCACCGTGACCATAATGGCATCATGGTAGTATCTCGATGTCGGTATCCCTACTGTGAAGTCTATGGAAATGGTGTCCCATTTCCACTTTGGTATAACATGATGGTAAAGAAGGCCAGCTGGATGTTGATGCTTGGCCTTCATCCTCTGACACTCGAAACACCAAGACAAAAAATGAGTTACATCCCTCTAAAGTCCTCTCCAATGGTTCAATAGTCTAAAAGTGGCATGCATCTTCTTCACCCTGGATGGGCTTAATAAAGTGCATGATGATCCTCTACCAAAATATCATATCTCAAACCTCCATCTCTTGGTACATATAATTGGATTCTATGTCTGAGAAGTCCATGTGAATCTAATGAAAATCCATAAAACTTACCCTCAAGGGGTCTCTAAGACTCAGTCTCTTCTCTAGATACAAGGTAGAAGTTGTCATGTGGAATATGTCAAAAATCCCGCTCCGTAAGTCTTTACACACACTAAAGTAGCCATAACCAAATGTCTCTGTCGACTCAAATCATCTGCAACCACATTCTCCTTCCCCTTCACGTGCTCTATCTCCATGTTTTACTCACATAACAACTCCATCCAATGTCATTAACGAGCATTGAGATTAGGGTGCGCGAAAAGGTGACGTAATCTCAAATGTTCTATCTTGAGAATAAATATCTTTCATAGAAGGAAATGACGCGAACACACTAAATCATGCACCACTTCCGCAAGCTCAAGGTTATGATTTGGATAATTGAGCTCATAATCCTTTATTTTATGATACTTAAAGGCTACTAGATGTCCATCCTACATCAAAACACCTCCTAATCCTGCTAAAGAAGTATCTGTACACACAAATAAATCCCTATGAGGATCTGGCATTGTAAGAATCAATGTTGTCATAAGTAATTCCTTTATTTTACTAAAGGCCTACTCACATCTATCTGAGAAAATAAACTTCTTACATTTCCACTGAAGATAAGTGATGGGGTGGCAACACAAGAGAAGTCCTGGACAAATATCCTATAGTAACTTGCTAATCCCATGAAAATACGCACCTCAGTCACATTAGTTGGCACTAGCCAATCTATAATAGCTCTAATCTTGGAAGGATCAACTACAATACCTTCCTTATAAATAATATGACCTAAGTACTCAACCTCTAACCGGAAGAAGGTTCTCATAAAGTTATTTCTCTCAAAGAGACTGCAAAACCTAGAAAGGTGTTCCTCGTTCTTATCATGCGTATATGAGTATATCAAAATTACATCAAGGAACACTAGCACGAAGTGATCCAAAAACATCCTGAATACCCCATTCATAAAACTCATGAATACTGTAAGGCCATTCGTTAGACCAAATGGTACCACTGTCAACTCATAGTGGCCATATCTCATAAGGAAAGATGTCTTGTGGATATCTCCATCCACAATCCTAAGCTAATGGTAGCTTGATTAAGATCTATCTTATAAAATATAGTGCCCCCTTCATTTTATCAAATAAAGCATCTATCTAAGGAAGGGGGTAACAATTATTGATCGTTACTTTATTCAGCTATCTGTAGTCCACACACAAATGTAAATATATTTCATTATTCACAAAAATCACTGGTGCACCCCAAGAAGATACACTAGGATGGATTAAGAATTTATCAAGAAGTCCCTCTAATTATAACTTGATCTCACATAGCTCAGGTGTGGTCATCCTATATGGTGCGTGTGAGATAGGATGCGCTCTAGGAAATAAATCAATATAAAAATCTATCTCATGTGGGGAATGTAGTCTTCAAAACTCATTAGGAAAAATATCTAAAAAATCCTGTAAAATGGGTTGGTCATCAAGTGACGGTATTTGTGCACGATTTGATCCTACCCTAATTTTCCCTAAAAACCTTCAATCTACGTGCTATGTTTTCTATTTCCTTGATTTGGTGCGTGAAATGTTCAATATTCACTTGTATGCCTTTGATTATCATTCTCCATGGTCAAGAATCACATTTAGCCTTGTATTATTTGCAAATTCCTTGTCCTTGAAGAAAAATCTGCATTCGAGCACAAACGGTGAAATTCTCTATATTTTACTCTTGAGCAGTGTCTTTTCCCGGGCTTAAATTCTATCTCAAAGATCGAAAAATACGTGGCCTCCTTTGATTGGTTGAGGGATGGAAGATAAATGTTATAAACTTGTCACTTTTGGCTATTTTGGCAAAAGGATTGATTTGGTCCCGTGGCCCCGTCGAGCTCTGATTGGCTAAGCAAAATTTAAGTGGCGGAGAAAATTTCTTATTTTTCCTCGAAGGTGTACACGTGTCAGGAGTTAAGTAGTTATGGAATGGCAGACCTTTTTTATGCTTAAGGCACTATGGTGAAAGAGGTAAAAATGTGAAAATTTACCTAAGGCCCGCAAGAGGACATGTCGCAGCTTCTAAGTCAAAGGTGGAAAGGTGGGCCAATAGAGAACTTTGAAGTTTTTGGCCTTGTTTTGGAAAAAAGGTTATAAAGTGTAAAAATGGGCTGAAACTCTGCTGCGAATCAGAGAAGGACACATGGTAGTTTTTTAGCATGGAAGAGGGTAGGTGGGTTGTTAGGTTCCTTTGAAGTTTTTAGCTTTATTTTTTAAAAAGAGTAAAGTTATAAAGTGAACCGCAACTCCTTTCCAATCGAGAAAGATGAATATGATTTGACAAGTCAAACCAGGATGCAGATTATAAAGTATAAAAATGGGCCTGATACTCTGCTCCAATCAGAAAGGAACACGTGGTAGCTTTGACAAGTCAAAGTAGGGAGGCAGATTCTAAAGTTAAAATTTGAACCACATGACTCTGCTCTAATCGTAGAGAAAGGGCACATGGCATTGAAAATTCAAAGCGGAGGCAAAATGTTGGGTTACTTTGAAGTTTTTAACTTCAAAAGGATTAAAGTTATAATGTGAACCACATGTCTCGCTCCAATCAGAGAGGAACACTTGGCAGCTTTGCCAAGTCAAAGCAGAAGGCGGATCATCATGGAATATTGAGAATTTATGCCCTTTTTGGTGAAAAATGGAATAAAGTATAAAAATGAACCACAGTCCCATTGGGGCCCACACCAGAAGCTAAAAATGAAAGGGCGAAGCGTCGGGAAAAATTTGGAAAAATTTCCTTTTTTAAAAAAAGAGGTAAAATGGCATAATCGAGCCACAATTCCATTGGGACCCACATTGAGCCATGTGTCACTCCCGTTTTCAAAGGGTAGAAAGGCATGGAAAAATGTTAAAATTTTACATTTTTTCCAAAAGTTATAAAATGTTAAAAAGTGCTCCTAGGCCCGTTTCAAATCAAATTTCTCCATGTGGACAACTCAAAGTTAAAAGTTCGAATCAACGGTTGTTGTGCATTGCATCTATTTTTTCCGCCATTGATGTTCCAAGAACTCTGGAGATGCGATTTTTGCATCGTTCTTCATCAAATTTTGATGATCTCTTTTCGCCAACTCTCTTTTGGCGCCACTATTGGGGATTCTTTGAATTGCTTGGAATTATTTGAGTTGTTGAGGATTTTTTTGAACATATGGATCTATTTGTGTTGTAACAACACTCTTTTAAAGATCATTACCGGGAGAAATTACGGAATTATTTATGTTGCAAGGATTCTTTGAAGTATTTTTACAAAGAATGCACAAAGAAACATTGGTAATGTTTCTTACATCATCTAAGTGCAAATACATTTTGTAAACATCATCATGTGTCAGATTTGTAATAATTGAGCAAAGTTATAAGTTCTGTGTGTAATTTTTCCAGTTCCTAGCAGTTATTGCACTAATTTTGCATAATCATTCCTAAATTCAGGTATAGGAAGATCAAATTTATAAATTTTTGCAAGATTTTAGTGCTGACAAACATTTGAAAGATTATTTTTAGTACATTTCCATAACTAGGGTGAAACTACTTAGTGGCAATTCCGTGTTGATTTGATTTTGATAAATTCCAGTGTCTTAACCTCTGTCATTTGAAATTTGTTACTAATATTTGCAAAGCTAGAAGGAAGAAGATCTTTCTTCATTAAGGACCCTACTAGAAGGTTGCTTTCAGAGCTGGGAAAATCAATTCTAGAGGAAGAAGAATCTAGAAAGTTGTTGAAGATCAGAAATCAAGAAAAGAGTTATCAATTTTGAAACTGATCAGCCTGTGATTGAAGATTACCATATGTCCTCAAGTGCTTCTGAATTAAGTAGTCTCTTTGTATATCTAAATTCTCCATCTGTTGAGGGGCCTTCATTTGTGTTTGAAAATTTTGCTTCTCATTCTATCCCTGTATTTTCCAAATTTGATAGGGTTTTCCAAGAAACAAAGCCATTAGGGGATATTCATTTTGAAATTTATATTCCTATACGCCATGCAACCCTCGAGTCCCTCATCATATTGTATCTCTTACAAATTCACCTCCATAATACAATATGGCTCAGCCCCCACCTAGACCTCCATTTTTTGTTAATACCTTTATTCCTATAAACTTTAGAGGAATGGATGGTTATCCAAATGTTGTCCCTCAAGATGTTAGGAATAGATTGCCCAAATTTCAAGGCAATAATGATATCAGTGGTGAGCAGCACCTAAAACTTTTTGTTAACATGATGGAGGACTTTGAAATTGAATATGAAGATGTGTATATCAAATTGTTTATTCATACTTTAGAAGAAGATGCACGGGACTAGTATAAATCTTTGCCAGATAACTCTATAGATTCTTGGACAGAAATGAAGAATGCTTTTAGATTGCAGTATGGAGATAAAATAGACCCTAGGTTTCTTTTATTAGAATTTAAAAATATTAAGAAAAATCCTAATGAATCTGTTCATGACTTCAATACAAGATTCAACAAAACCTTGAGAATATTTCCTATCATCTTAAGGCCTAGTGATGAATCATGTTTGATAAAGTATTCTGATGCATTTGACAAGAAAGCTGCATACTATTTGAGGGATAAAAACCCTAGCAATTTGAGGCAGGGCTTTACCATGGCTCAGAATTGAGAATAAGATTAAAGAAACCTGGAAAGCCTCCATGAGGGAGGATATCAAATTGATCAATCCAGATAAGCCTCAATCAAACAAAGTTGTAGATCTGGAGGAAGTTGTAAAAACTTTGGCGTGAAGTTGTTAAAGAAATACCTTATAAGTTAGTCGAAAGAGAAAGGAATTGAACAAATTTCCCAAGGTCAAAGACAAGCCACAAAATCATGACAGATTTGGAAATCATCCTAGAGGTGATCAAATGTATGATGACAGAGGTAAAGGGCCCACGGGGAAGGAAATAGTAAACCCAAGCTTGTGAAAAATGGTGCCTCGATCCTTTGACTACCGTGAGTTACTGCGCCGTAGAAGAGGCCAATGTAATGGAGTGGTGCGACAAATGTTTATTGCCCCATTCTCCATGTGAGGTCAACAAAGAAGTTGAGGAAGATGAAGATGATGACACCGATGATGATTCTTGCATGATGGAGAACCTTACAATTTCACAACATGGAGCAAGCTGTTGTATATATCTTTTCCCCACGAAATGGCGCATAACACAGAGTGTCAACAGAGAAAAGGATGCGGCCGTGGCACATAGAAATGGCGCACGACACGAGTTTCAACAGAGAAAAGGATGCACCCGTGGCGCACAAAAATGGTGCATGACATAGAGTATCAACAGAGAAAAGGATGCACCCGTGGCGCATGAGATATGGCGCACGACACGAGTGTCAACAAAGAAAAGGATGCTCCGTGGCGCACTGTAAATAGCACACGACAAAGAGTATCAACAGAGAAAAGGATGCGCCGTGGTGCATAGAAATGGTAATGGCCACACGAGTGTCATGTAGAAAGAAGGATGCACCCGTGGCGCATGCAATGGCGCACGCGACACAGAGTGTCAACAGAGAAAAGGATGCGCCCGTGGCACACGTAAATGGCGCACGACATGGAGTATCGTAGGGAAAAATTTGCACCTTGGCACATGTGAGAGGATGTCGACACACACACGAATGCACCTATGGCACACCTTCAGAGGTGCAACATTTTGAGCGCCGACAGAAGCGCACTCCTCACCCAAATATTTAGATGGCCATAACTTTTCACAAGGAGCTCATATTAACACAAGGTTGGACTTTTCGGAAAGCTTACGAGGTCCTCTATCCAACTAGGGTTATTTAGGATATCTTTAATTAGGTGAGAACAAATTCTTAAAAATTAAAAATACATTCGCCACTTTTGGGTTCGCTAGGGTTCTCACCTACTACCATAATGAGATGAATTAAATACAACCTGGGGTGGTTGGGGTAGATTTGGTTTTCCTCTCTCTTCCCTCTCTCATTCTTCCTATAAATTGTAAGGAGGGGCTTCTTTCTAAAGGTTGGACATTCTTGTTTTGCCCCTCCCTTCTTCTCTTTGGCAGGTGAATTTGTGGAGTTCAAACCTCCCATTTAAAACTGTAATGCAACTCTGCCTCTTGGCATTTTGCAGTGTGCTGTATCAATCTTTGGAGCAAATTAATGCATGTCTGTGGATGATTCTCAACCCTCTCTGTATTCATTTTTCATCCTACTGATCTTTCACTGTGAATCTGGCTATCTGTGCATGATCTTACATTGCATTTTAATGGTCTGTGTTTATTGGCAAGACAGGTGTTTCTTCATTCCTCGGTGCATCACCTTTGTAGTTTAGGTTTTATTTTATGCATCTTCTTACCCTGTCTCCTTGGCAAGTTAGTTTAGGTTTTGAGTAAACCCTCTGCATTTTTTACGTGTGCATCTGAACAGAGGAATAGGAACCGGCCTTCATCCGGAGAGCTTTTCCAATTCGCGAGGTCCCACACTTGGGAAAAGCTCCATGTTATGCAATCGCACTGAGAGTCTCAACCCATCGTGTTGCAGACTTTCAGAAGTGCTTGTGATTCAACATCAATAACAACTTCAATTGAATTAATCAATGCCGAACATCGCAAGTTTCTGGGATTGCATTCACTGGTATCATCTCTTCATCGCACCCATGATTTTGAAATCGATATGGTACAAACTTTTGAATTTACCAATAATGATTTTGAATACTTGAGGGCATTAATTATTAAAAAAGTATGATGGGGGAATCCTTCCAAGAGGATAGGAATTTATTGATGAATGTCGTGGTTATCCAAGAAAAGGAGCATAATACAAGGAGTAAAAATGGCTTTTGAGTATTTGGGATTTAATGAAGAAATGATTACCGAGGGTGGAAATTGGAACAATGTTGAGACTCCTCCTACGATTCCGAGCTAGAAAAACCATAAGTACTAGAAGAGCTAAGGGAGCCACTGGATTATATCTAGGAACTTCTCTTGTTAAGTCTCAGCTGAATGTGGATCCATTTTTCACCACTTTGATTATTAAGGATAGGTTGTTACACAATTACATGTTTGATTTTGTAGCCTCTTGTAATGTTATGCTTGTTGAGGTCATGAATGGATTGAATATTAAAGTAACAACATCTTATGGGAAGTGTACTACCATGGATTCGAGAGAAGTGCCACTGGTTGGATGTGTCAAAGGTCTTGTAGTGTAACTTGCAGATTATCCAGAAAGAAACTTAACCATGGATGTTGTCATTGTTGATTGTCCTGCTAAATGGGGAATGTTGTTATCAACAAAGTGGGCGAGATAGTGTGGGTGGTAGTGTGCAAATGGATATGTCTTATGTAACCATCCCAATTGAGGGAAGCCTTGTGAAGTTAGTTGGTGAAAAGAAAATTTTATATCTTATTGAGGATCCCAACAATGCTTCTTATGAAGTGTTGTATACATATTCGATATTGGTAACTTTGTGAGCTATGTTGATTTCAGGGAATATGAAATTGAAGAATGCAAATCTCCTGAGCAGTTTGGCTTTCCTAGAAATTTGATGTTTGATGCAAGCTCGAAGGATGTTGGAAAACGTGCCCTAGGAACAAAGGATAAGAAGAAACAAATGTGGTTAGCTAACAACTTGGAGAGAAAAGAAAACAAGTATATACCCAGTTGTTAAAAACGTATCAGAGCCTCCTGGCATGGTCATACCCAGATTTGAAGATACTTGAAGAATTTCCTTGATTGCTTTCTCATAATCAAGATGCATATCATTTGTATAGTGTATAGTCCTTTGGTTTCGTTCTGCTTTTTGTGTTTTGGTTTTCCGGGCCTTGGTGGCCATTTTTGCTAGTTTCTTAGTTTTCTAGAAGGAAGTTGGTTTTTTTGTCCTCTTCTCTAAGAAAATAGGCTAGTGACTCCATTGCCCAATGGATTATTTGGCACTTGGTCTTCTATTTGTTCTTGTGGCACTCGTTGGAGTTTTCATCCATGGCCCTGGACCCAATGTTGGTGCATGATTTGATCATACCCTAAGTTTCCTAAAAACCTTCAATCTGCATGCTCTATTTTCTATTTCCTCGATTTGGTGTGTGAAATGTTCAATCTTCACTTGTATGCCTTTGATTATCATTCTCCATGGTCAAGAATCGTATTTAGCCTTGAATTATTTGCAAATTCCTTGTCCTTGAAGAAAATCTGCATTCAGGCACAAACGATGAAATTCTCTATATTTTACTCTTTGACGGGTGTCTTTTCCCCGTCAAATTCTATCTCAGCATTGGAAAGTATGTGGCCTCCTTTGATTGGTTGAGGGATGACGGATAAATGTTGTAAAATTGTCACTTTTGGCTATTTTGGAAAAACGATTTATTTGGTCCCGCGTCCCGTTAATCTCTGATTGGCTGAGCAAAATTTAAGTGGTGGAGAAAATTTCTTATTTTTTCCCCGAAGGTGTACACATGTAAGAAGTTAAGCAGTTATGGAATAGCGGACCATTTTTATGCTTAAGGCACTATGGTGAAAAAGGTAAAAATGTGAAAAAATTAGGCCCGCGAGAGGACACATGGTAGCTTCTAAGTCAAAGGTATGTTGAGATGTTGGAAAAAGGTTATAAAGTGTAAAAATGGGCTGAAACTCCGCTGAATTAGAGAAGGACACATGGCAGTTTTTCAACATGGAAGTGGGTAGGTGGGTTCTCGAGTTCATTTGAAGTTTTTAACTTTATTTTGTAAAAAGAGAAAAGTTATAAAGTGAACAACAACTCCGCTCCACTCTAGAGAAGGACAAGTAGCATTTTGACAAGTCAAAGCAGGGAGGTAGATTATAAAGTATAAAAATGGGCTTGAAACTCCGCTCCAATCGGAGAGGAACACGTGGCAGCTTTGACAAGTCAAAGCAGGGAGGCAAATTGTAAAGTTAAAATGTGAACTACAGCTTCGCTCCAATTGGAGAAGGGAAAGTGGCATTGAAAAGTCAAAGCGGGAGGCAAAATGTTGGGTTACTTTAAAGGTTTTAACTTCAAAAGGAAAAGTTATAATGTTAATCGTAGCTCGCTCCGAGTTAGAGAGGAACACATGGCAGCTTTGAAAAGTCAAAGCAGGAAGGCGGATCATCGAGGAAGTTTGAGAATTTAAGCCCTTTTTGGTGAAAAAGGGAATAAAGTATAAAAATGATGCATGGTCCCACTGGGGCCCACATCAGAAGCTAAAAATGAAAGGGCGGAGCTCCGGGGAAAATTTGGAAAATTTTCCTTTTTACAAAAAAGAGGTAAAATGGCATAATCGAGCCGCGATTCCGCTTGGACCCACATTGAGCCATGTGTCATGCCCGTTTTCAAAGGGCAGAAGGGTGGGGAAAAATGTTAAAATTTTACATTTTTTCCAAAAGTTATAAAATGTTAAAAAGTGCTCCCAGGCCCGTTTTGAATCAAATTTCTCCATGTGGACGACTCGTAGTTAAAAATGTCGAATCAATAGTTGTTGTACATTGCATCTATTTTTGCCGCCATTGATGTTCCAAGAACTCTGGAGATGTGATTTTTGCATCGTTCTTCATCAAATTTTGATGATTTCTTGTCTTTTTAATGGCATAGTGCAATTGAATGGATTTAGAGCTCAATTTGTGAATCTGAGGTACAAATTTGAACATTTGAAGTGGATTTTTACTCGAGCACTTGAAAAAACATGAATTACTAGAGGAGCTGGTTACAGAGCAAAATTACAGAGGGAAAAGGATGAAATGATGAAGGAAAATCATTCTATATGCGCCAAGGATGAAAAACGTGCCTCCAATTAGAACAATGATGCAAATATTTGAAATGATTCACCTTTTTGAAACACCTGGCAACTTTTGGGCTTGTATCGGTTAAACGTCCCTTTCTAGAAATCATGGTGAAATATTGTAACAAGAAAAGGTGCTTTAAATATTATTTTCTTAGGGAGAAGGCTTGGATGTAAATTCAGTGCTATAAACAAGATGCTCTAGACATGCAAATGGTCAGGGGTTCATTGTTCACGAGAAAATATGAGAAATCCCATCTTCCTGAGAGGCCATCTAAGAGACTTGTTAATCTCTTTTGTTTTAGATTTGCATCATGTCAAGTTGGTTGTGAGTGTACAACCATTGGCGAGCTCTGAGATTGTTCAAGAAACTTTCCCCTACTGATGAATCTAATCAATTTTGAATTAATCTCTATTAATCTTGGGCAAAATTTGTGTTTGCTTCATTTTAGAATGTCTACAAATAGTCTTTCTTATTCCTGTTGCAATCTTGTGTTGCAATCTCTCTGAATCACACAAAATCTCATCCCTATGATAGTCTAGTGGCATTTGCAATTTCATTATCAGAAGAGCTTTCATCTGGTAATGAAATAAACAATTTAAAATCACTTTACCTTCCTTGATTGACAGAGATTGTTTGTTAGTCTTTGGGTGTACCTTAGGCATGATAAACTAGAGATTTCTAATGCTTAATTTAGTCTATTAACTCGATCCTTTGTGTTAAATTCTGAATATTATCTGAAAATGTGTAGATCTGGGCCTCTATTAATGCACACCTTGTGGTTGAAGGAACATTTTAGTTATTCTAAATCTTTCGTTGTTGATTTTTCTAATTGTTATAAAGGTTCTCAAAAATATGGTAAAGTCAAATTTATCTTCTTTGAATCTCCACCAAAAACTATTCAAAAACAAATCCTACCCTAAGCCACCGTTGTTTGTCTTATGTATCAACAAATGAATAAATTCCATTGTCAAAATATGTAGAAGCAATGAAGTTTCAAATGTCTTTAGTAACCTAAGCCTTGTTTATAAAATATATCCATTCTTCATAAGTGATAACTCGTGAGAGTTGAATTGTGGTGCATTGATAATATTTTTTCAAGATTATCCTTTAAAAATTATGTAAAGAAATATTTACCAGTATATTTCACCAACAGAGGTTACAAAATGGGTTCTCTTACCCTAGTTGAAAGGCACAACCTAAAATAGTGAGGATAGATCAAATCCTTTTAAGGTGTTATCCAATTCTCCAACACCGAGTGACAAGGAGCCGATGGATCACCTCCCGGCTACAAAATGACATATATTGTGATCTGTTTGTCTCTGAGTGTCTTGTGAAATATTTGATGTTACTCGGCTTCCATTGGAGAATCAATTTGGGTACCAACAGATGGTCCATGAGTCTCATTCTATAATCGGTCACTAACTGTGATGGCATATAACTTAAAACCGCATCGCGCACACCACATCAGCTACATAGTGAATATGGTTTGAATAGATATGGGTTCTAAACTACAACTATCACTGAATCCATTCCCAAATAGTCTGCACAAGATATAACCTTGCATGTAACAATCAACTCTAGATCTTTGTACACACAACCAATCCATGCCCAAGATAACTCCGTATGAACCCAACCGAAGGATACAAAGATCCAAAGTCATGTTGAAGGGTCTTAGGTCTACTACACACTCCTTAACTAAGGAGTCCGTTGAGACTTTGGCTCCAAAACCCATCTCAACATCCTAACTAAGGCCTTCCCTAAATGCCACCAGCCTGCATTTCTCTACTAATGATGGAGAGAAGAAAGAATCTTAAGATTCTTATAGAAATAAGATAAGGGTAGAAATACCACCAATGCTACATATGGTCTCAATCATTGTACGTTTATGCTCCGCCGGCAGTTCTCGGCCCTTGCATAAATCCCGGTGGCTCATAGAAATGTCACCAATCATACGCCGAAAAAAGTGTCTTACCTTGATTATCAGGGTTCTAAGGGCACTCTCTCCAATTATTTCCATGTACACTACACCCATAACAACTACCTAGTCCTCTCAAGGGAGTAGATACTCCTCCAAGTGGCCCAGTAGTCTATGCTTGTAGAACCTAATGATCATACCTGAGATTGATTTTTGAAAAGATCTCGCTCCGAGAGTAGAACCTATCTCATGATCACCTTATCGATGACAACCCCGGAGCTCTGTGAGCTCAAGTTACAGCTAGAGGGAATTCTAGAGAAAGGCCTTATCCTTCCTAGTGTATACCCTTGGGGTACACCTTGGTGATTTTTGTGAAAAGAAGGATGGATCGTTATGGTTTTGTATCAATTACCGCAAGTCGAATAAAGTAACGATCAAGAATCGTTATCCTATTCCATGTATCGACAACTTGTTTGATCAGATGAAGGGAGCCATGGTGTTCTCTAAGATTGATCTCAAGTCGCTACCATTAGTTGAGGTTTATGGAGGTAGACATTCGTAAGACTACATTTTGTATGAGATATAGGCACTATGAGTTCACTGTGGTTCCTTTTGGTTTGACAAATTCCCCCGCAATGTTCATTAGTTTGAAGAATGGGGTATTTGGGACCTTCTTAGATCTCTTCATGCTCATATTCCTTGATGACATTCTAATTTACTCACGTATGCTTGTGGAGCATGAGGGGAACCTCCGCAATGTTCTTAGTGTCTTTATGAGCAGCAGCACTTTACGGGAACTTGAGAAGTGTTTTTTCTTTTAGTTAGAGGTACAAAGATTTGGGTCATATCATCTCCTGGGGAAGGTATCATAGTTGATAATTCCAAGATTAGAGCCATTATGGATTGGCCAAAGACCCACTAGTGTGATAGAGGTGCATAACTTCACATCTTTGTAGCAGTTATTATAGGAGATTTATTCAAGACTTCTCTCGCATTGCACACCCCATCACTTACCTTCAATAAAGGGAAGAAGTTTGTTTAGTCAGAGAGATGTGAGAAGACCTTGAGGACATCAAGGAATGTCTCACTACAACACCTATTCTTGTAGTACCGGATCCACATGGCGAATTCTTTGCATGCACAGATGCTTCGTTGGTAGGCCTTGGAGGTGTACTGATGCGGGAAGGTGGAGTAGTGGCCTTTGAGTCTCACAAACTCAAGGTCATGAGCTTAATTGTCCTACTCATGATCTTAATATTGTGGTATTTGTGCACGCTTTTGTTCGATGGAGGAAATTTCTTCTTGGTTGAAGATTCACTCTCGTAATGAGATCACTTGAGTCTTCACCACCGCTTCACGTAGCCCAATCTAAACGCTTGTCAATGGCGTTGGATGGAGTTGTTTTGTGATTATGACAAGGAGATAGAGCATGTGATGGGGAAGGATAATTTGGTTGTAGATGCTCTTAGTAGATAGAGACATGTGAGTATCGCCACTTCGGTGAGTACTGATTTATAGAGTAGGATTCTTGATGGCTTCCTCTTGATAGCTTCTACATTGCGATTCGAGTAGAGATTGAGTCCCGAGAGACCCCTCGAGGGAAAGTTTGATGGTTTCTCTCTATAGGTAGATGGCCTTCTCAGAACATAGATCAGATTTATGTTCCAAGAGATGTAGGCTAGGCCTTGACGCAAGACATCTTGATGGAGGCACATCTTGCACCCTATTCAGTGCCATCCTAGGGTGAAGAAGATGCATGCTTCCTTGAGACAGTTGTACCACCGGGAGAGGACATTGCAGAGATGTGGCTTAGTTTGTGTTACACTCGCCTAGAGTTCCATAAAGTGAAGGTCGAGCATTAGCATCCAACCTGGCCTTCTCTTTCCTCATGCTATATCTTTTGGAGTGGAAATGGGACACCATTTCCCGGATTTCATTGTTGGGCTACCGATGTTGAGATATCACCACAATGCCATCATGCTCATGGTTGATAAACTGAAAAAAGTGGCTCACTTTTCTCCATTCAAGACAACTTATACAACTAGTGCAAGTGGCATGTGTCTATTTGGATGAGATTGTTAGGTTGCGGGATCCCATGGAAGATCATTTATGACCGTGATCCTTTGTACACTTTCCTTTTGGACTACCATGTCGCATGCCCTCAGGATGAGGATTAATTTCAGTATAGCATATCACCATGAGACTAATGGAAAGACCGAGAGGGTGAATCATATTTGGAGGACATGCTTAGGATGTACATGATGGATCATTAGGTGAGATGGGAGGAATATTCTGTACTTGGTGGACTTTGCCTACAATAATAGTTTTTAGAGTTTTATAGGCATGACTCCTTTCCGACTTGTATGGTAGGGAGTGTAGGACAGCCCTTAACTAAGACATGTTGGAGGATAGAGTATCTCTTGGACTAGCCCTTTTGCAGGACATGGAGTAGTAGGTAGTGATGATCAGGTAGAGACTGCAGAGGCACAAGATAGGTAGAAGAAGTACGCTGATTAGCATAGGACCAAATGTAATTTTGATGTGGGCATGAAGGTGTTCCTTCATGTTAGGCCACATAAGAGCCCTATCCATTATGGAAAAGTTTCTAAGTTAGCTCCTCGATTCGTTGGTCCTTTTGAGATGTTGGAGAATATCGGCCCTTTAGCTTATCATCTAGCATTTCCACCTAGCTTGTCTTGCATATATGATATGTTTCATGTTTCTGTTCTTAGGAGGTACATTACAGATGCTTCTCATGTGCTGGATTGGACCTCTTTGCATATATAGGATCGGGGGAAAGTGATGGTGGAGCCCATTTGTATCATAGATTGAAGGACCCTGGGCCTTCGAGGTAGAGAGATTGATTAGTTACGGGTGCCTTTGTGGGACATATACGACAAGATCGTAGCCACTGGGAGGATGCCACCATGTAACAAGTGTAGTTTCCACATTTTTCTATTGACTTCCGGAGTAATTCGAGTCTAAGGGGAGGGGGATGTAGTACCCACTTCCCTTTGACACTATTAGATACTGATCTTGATACTGTTGATATTATTATGGACATTATTATGTTTTGATTTATTATGATGTGTAGATGTTAGACCATGGATTATTATGGATCTTGATTAAGTTATTATGCATGATGATTATTAGAGACATGTGTATATGTGGATAATGAGATATTGGTAGACATGGTCATATTATAGATGTTGTTCGGACTTGTGACATTAGACATTGTGAATAGATCACGGTATGGAAATTATTGGATGATGACATAGTTACAAATTAAATTGAAAATGATAATGTTAAATTCTTGATATTGTTGGGATTTAGGATATCTAGATGATTTGAGTTTGTATTATATCATTTTGCATGTTTTGATATGGCCATGAGGCCGAAAGAGGTATTTTTATTTTGTAGGTCAAAATAGCACAACAATGTCAGGGACTAGAGACCAACCATATTAGAATTCTGGATGAACTTAATGGGGTCACCATCGCAACTATTATTTTTGAGTGTTGCTTTTATTAGGGATTCCCATGGGGGGAAATCACCTTTAAAAGTGACCAAGTGATTTTATGTATTGATTCATTTGTTTATTTTTTATTAATGTTTACATGTGTTTATTTGGGATGTGTTACCCTTTCATTAGTTATTAATTAATTATGTTAATGTTGTAAATAACCATGTGTTAAAATGAATAAATCAATATGTCATAGGAATGTAATTAATGAACTTGTTGATCTTTAATGCTATGTTGTAAGAGTGTGTAAGAAACATGTAAGAAGATGTAAGAGATTGTGTAAGGATGTGTAAAGCTGTGTAAGTCATATTTTGGAGTGTACGACACTTCATCCTCTTAGGAATTCGAATTTTCCTTTGAGGGATATTTTTGGAGGCTTGTGGGACAAGTTAAACTTGTCCCACACCTCTTAAAATTAGTTACCAACCATACTTATGGTTTGGAGGTCAAAATTAGAATTTTGTAATGTATTTTGATTTGACTATTTGTAATTTTAATTGCACTTCTCTTACATGTTTTAAATTCTATCCTTTTTGGGTATGGGTTAATTTGGGCGTGTAAGTTGATTGTCGTTGTATTTATTGTAATTGAGTTTATGATATTGACTTTTATTTTGGGATTGAGGAAGAATGATGTGGCATCCACATGGAATCCACATCACCCTCTTCTCTTTCCTCTCCTTGAAAAGTCAAACTCTTCACTTGTTGTTGTTTGTTGAAACTTTGCACATTTCCTCTTGACGTGATAATAGGGTTTTTGACGTGCATCAAGGAAGGTGTTGTTACACGTATAGGGAGGGTGTTGATGCATTGTTGATGTGTGTCAGTGAAGGTGCTTTGAAGCATGACAAAAGGGTTGTTGACACGCATCAAGGAAGGTGTTGAGGGGTGATAATAGGGTATTTGACGCAAGGCCAATCGATTGAAGGTGTTGATGCGTGACAAGAGGGTTGTTGACGTGTTAGAAGAGGGTTGTTGACTCGCATCAAGTGAAGGTGTTGATGCGGCACGACTATAGGGTTTTTGACTCGCGCCAAGACGAAGCGTTGACACATGACTAGAGGGTTTGTGACGCGTGACAAGAGAGAGTTACCAAAGGATTCTTAAAATGAACCCGGCTTGATAGTTAGTCTTAAACTTGGTTGTGCTAACTATTGCCCCGTAACCCTGATTAATGGTTTCCTTAACAAAAAAATACTATATTCCATAATTTTCTTAACTAATCCTAGTTTGTTTCTTAAGTCTCAAGTGGTTGTTTGAAGTGGCCATTACAATACTAGAAAATATATTTAATTACAAATATATATGCTTATATCATTAAAATGCTCTTTGGTACTTTGAGTATGACTTTATTTTAAAAAAATAAAGATCTATACATATACCAATAATAAATGGAAAATCCTTAAGTATTTAATCATATTTATATCTAAAAATATTTTTTCCATTTTATAAATGACAAGTTTCATCTTAATAAGAAAATCATATACATTAACTCTAACAATAAGATACTATGTATAAATCAAGGAAAATCTTATTTACCCAACATTATGGAAGACTATGACTATGCTTTATATCAAACAAAAAAAAAGTAAAAATAATATCACGGTGGTTGTAATACTTTAAAGTAAATTAAAAAAGCAAAATGTTTTTATAAATGATTTGGAGCTAACCACCTACGTAGACTATGCACCCAATTGTGCCCCTTAAGTGGATTCACAAAACCTAATGTGTGTGTGTGTATAAAATTCGAACCGTTATGTTTAAACATACACATTTTTTGTTTCGTAGATTTATATATCCGAACCAGAGATCTCTTTGGAAACAACTTTTTTTTTTTCCATGGTCTACATATTCCTTCAAAATTCTCTCTTACAAACACTGCAAAACAAAATGAGGAAAAAGAAAGAGAAGGAAAACATCGGGAAAGCTTAAAGTGAGTATTAGGGATTTTTGTAAATCCCTAAAATCTAGGCTTACGTATTAAAACAATGTAAAGACTCATTTTTGACCATACATATATTTATGTTTTAGGTAATTAGTGGGAAGGGGTGAATAAATAATTAATGGGAGAGAATTAAATGGGTATGGGTAAGGTTATTACATTGGGATAAATATTTAAATGCCCATCAATTTAATTAAGTGTATATAAATATATTTAAATGTTGATGGATTTAATTAAGTATAGGTAAATATATTTAAATGCGGGTGAATTTAATTAAGTGTGGGTAAATTTATTTAAATACAAAGAATTTAATTTAGTGTGGTTGAATTATTTAAATATAGGTGAATTTATTTTAGTATGGATAAATGTATTTAAATTTGGGTGAATTTATTTAAGTTGGGTGATTAATGGCATAGGGTTATAATTTTAAAAATAGGTGCTCTCAAATGTGTAGGGGATCTAGTTAATTAAAATACCCCTTGTAAATTTAATAAATACTATATTTGCAATGGTTTTTTTAATTTTGGGATGGATTATCATTATATGGACTTATTAAAATAAAACAACTATGGTCCAACGTAAATAAAATTATTATGGAGTGAAGGGTAACTCTAACCCGATAACATTAGCGGAAGTTAAATAGCCATGTTTGTATTATGTATTAGAAAAATAAACAAAAATTAGCCCATATTTGTAGTAGTTTACGTTGTTTTCTAGTGGGTTAAAAATAGGGTATATTGTAGTCTCCATCAACAAATACATAAACTTGTATATGTTTGAATCTATTCTTTTACCCACCATGCCTTCTCTAAAAAAATTCACCGAGTGGGATGATGCCATCACTAATCACAAGAACATATGCATGAGAAACGAGTTGTAGAAACTATTAGGGTTTCAAGTCTCGTGTATGGTTTCAAGAAACAACACCTTCACCGCAATCTCATAATGATTTTCCCTGTTTATAGGGCTTCAATAAAACCTAAAGTATATGCACGAGCAGCGAGTTGCAGCAGACATCTGTAGTAGGGTGTTGTAGGACAACAAAGTCATCCAAGGCTAGTTTTTCAAGGAATAGAGATGAAAAAACTACAAAATGCTTATGAATATGCATGTGCACAGGGCCAAATTAAGGGGTTATGAGCACCCTAAGCAATACTAGAGCTAATGTCTTCTATTAATAAATAAAATTTAGAGTAGAAAAACAATTAACCATGACCAAATATCATATTACTCAATATGTTATGCTTGTTCGAGTAAAACCTCTTGATAATTTTTTTTGTATCTACTACAATACCTAGAATCCCAATTACTTCTCTAACTTATAGTACATCATAATCTTCCTTTTCTCATATATTTCCAAACTATTCTTTCCCACGTTCTTTAAATATTCACCTTTCTTGATATGTCCTACAAAAACACTTCTACAACTTCAAAACAATACAAGGTATGATAAATACATGAGTATGAATTAATTTTAAAAGTCCTAGAATAAAGTCATTTTCATAAATATTTCAGTCCTACTAAATATCATATTCTTAATACAATTAGGTAATTTTAGTTTTATGTTGAATGAAGTGAATTGTATTGGTATGTAAGGTTGCACACTAACAGCTCCTATCATATATGAAACTAATAAATTGATCTCCTCTTCATAAAAACCATAGTTAAATAAAAGAAATTAGCACCCCCTAAATGTGGGCGCCATAGACAATTGCCTAACTTGTCTAAGCCTTAAACCCCATCTACATGTCCAGAGCGTTGTCATGAAAAAATGAGAAAACTTTGTAGAGTATCTTCCCTTCCCATGGAAGCATGTTCCAAGGTTTCTTCTTATCTCTTGCCATAACATCACCTAAAAAGTACTATCCCCATTCACAAAGGCATCAAAGCCACACGAACAATCATCAAGAAGACGTACATCAACATCATCTTGACTCATCCTCGCTGTCCATTTACATATCATTTATGAGACGAAGGAGGTGTCGTATTACACATTTGCGATGATTTTCAGCGTAATAAGGAACAAAATCTTTAAAAACGAATGGTGATATGAATGGTGATTATTTCTAGTTAGATCAGCGATAAGGTTAAATCTCCACCGGTCACGTGTCATTCTTATTTGTGGATCCTTCAAGTGATATGGTCATATCTCCTTTATTTTTCTCCCGTCTCTCTCCTCTACTCGCAATTGAAGTAATTTAAGGGCTACGAGTAATGAACATTCTTTCAATACATAGCTAGGTTTTTCCCATTACTTTCTTCATCGTAGTTCATAGTTGAGAAAAAACCATGTCTTCCCCGCATCTCCACTGTCATTGATCTTTCTATCTTTCCATTGAACTTCACACCACAAGATGTGCCCAAAAACTTACTCACTACTTTCGGGGAAACCTGTGGAAAGCATGGGATTTTTCTGATTAATCAATCATGGCATCCCACAAATGCTTATCGAGAAAGAAGAGTCCATTGCTCGTAATTTCTTTGTTATGCCCACCGAAATGAAAGAGCGAGAACTTTACTCGACATTCTACCATGGTTTTATTCGATCCCAAATTCATCCTTATAATGGCGAATTGACCCTAAAATTGTGCTATTTCGCAACGTATTACGCTCCAAAATAATCTGGAAATCACTTCCAAGATATGGCTAGAAGGAAATCCAAAATTTTTGTATTGTCACAAACCTGTTTTTAGATTGAGAAATTTCATATACGTTGACGTTGTTTTGGAAGCATATAATCATCTTTTTATAAGCATATAATCATCTTTAATCTTTAATACATTACCCGATGCCACATTTGCCTCCTTGTTTTCTTCCTGTTCTTTCTTCTTGTCTTGAAGCTCCCAAAATCCTTATTTGTATGCTAGACTTTCCACAATTCCAACATACAATCTTGCTCTTGGATTTTGACCTTGCCCGATCTTTCGATTTTCCATGGTTTCCTCTATTCTTCTGTCTCCCTCTAGTTTCCACTATCAAAGCATTCCCTAAAGTAGAAGATTCCCCTGAGCTTTTCTTTGCATTTCCTCACTTAGAATCACCCCTACAACATCCTCAAACTTCAACTTTGAGTTAAGCTAGAACCAAGTTTCTTACCGCCATTACCAGTGCTATTGCAACTTTCAAGTAAAAAGCACGAGATTAATAAAGCCCTAACTTCTTCATCAAATTCTATTGTAACCAAAGCTAGCATATTCACAACTATATTGAAATCATTTAAATGATCTGCTATCTTGAACTATTCTCGAGACATCTTCATATTAAAAAAAAAAATTCATTAAAAATATCTTGTTAGAGCCAGAGGGTTTTTTCGTACAACTTCCGTAATGCATCCATTAGATCTAGATGCAAGACACGGCTAGATCGTGCCCAAGTGCCTTCTGATCCAAAAAATCCCATTCCGCATCTTTCATACTTGAGGGTTTGTTTACTTTCTCAAACAATGGAGTATAAAGATCCTTATGATAAAGGTAATCTTCCATCTGCATCTTCCAAAGACTGAAATTCTACCTGTTGAATTTATCAACCCTAGATCTTCCATCATATACCATAGTTCCCACTCAAGATAAAATTTTCCCTATGATTAAACACTTCAGCAAAAAAACCTGTGACTCGATACCAATTGTTAGGAAATAAGAGATAAAATATGCGGAATAATCCTTACAAGAATCACAATAGTAGAAAATAATATGCAGTAAAATATTATAGATCTCAAATAAAAGTGCAGAATAAATAACACAACACAAAGAGACAAGATTTAATGTGGTTCACCCAATTTGGGCTACATCCACCAAGAATCACTTGCTCAGATTTTATTACAAGCCTCCACTCTCTCAATACAATACCCATATCCATTTGGAGCTATGCTAAACAAACTCTCTGTAATTCACACCCAATTCAAAACACATTTGAATAACACATTTGCTTGTCTATCTATCATATGCATAAGACCATATAAATAGACAACTACTTAAGTAGTTTTACAAAACCATGGGTATCAAACAATGGGCAAAAACAAAACCGTCCCATAAACCTATGGGTAGCCGAAGAGGTGGTTTTACAAAAATGGGTACCGAAAGACCATGGGCCCAAAAACAGCCCATAATGGTTACTCCATTACCCATGGGTTAATAAACCACCCATGAAGATTTGCTTCGAGGGCTTCACCCCGAATCCCCCCGTAGCTCACCGGTAAGCGGGAACACCATAAAAATACCATTGTAACACATGAAGGTGTGCCACACTCTAACATGAAAATAGGCTCCACAAACATAACAACAAAGACACCTGAATGTTTGCAACTCGATGGGTTGAAACTATCAGTTTGATTGCATAACATGAAGCTTTTCCCAAAGTGTGGGACTTTGTAATTGGGAAAGTTCTTCGGATGAAGGCTATTTTTATTCTTCTGTTCAAATGCACACATTCAAATTGTAGAGGATCTACTTTGAAAACTACTCTAACTTTCCAAGGAGAACACGGTTAAGAGGGTTTACAAGAAACTAAACCTAAACTAACAAAGGTGATCCACCAAAGGAATTTTGAACACCTACTCTTCCATTAAACACAAACCATTAAAAATGTAATACAACCACAATACAAAGATAACCAAACCGTAATGAGAAATTAGATGGAGACAATGAACAAGAGATAGGGTTTAAATCATCCATAGAATTATTTTATTGCTCCACAAATTTGATACAATGCATTATAATAGAAAAGAGGAAAAAAAACCTACATTATAGCTTGAATGGGAGGTTTGAACTCCACAATTCCACTTGCAAACAAGAGAATGAGGGAGGGTACAAAGAAAAAAATCCAGCTTTATAAAAATTCCCCACAATATATAGGAAAAATGATAGAAGAAAGAGAGAGGAATTCAAAATTTGTTCCAAAAACACTAAAAAATGCATTGAATTCACCTACAATGATGATTTAAACCCCCCGCAAAACCCATGCCTCATTTATTATTCCTTGTTGGGTAAGAAAGGAATCCCATCCCTCATCATTGTGGTAGGTGAGGAACCTTGAACACCCTCAAAAAAATAGCGGGACTGAATTTTTCATTTTTAAGAACTTAGTCTCACTTAATTTAAGATATCTAGTTGTATTTTAATAGAAGACCCGTGAGATTTCCAAAATTCCTTTCTTGTGTAAATCAGTGCTTGCAAAGTCAAAAGTTATGGCCATCTGAAGGTCAAGGTATCATTCTACAAAAATGGTGGGTTGTTGGCTCTGTCCTTTTTTAGAGTCTAGAAAACATGCAACCTCCAAAATCCTGAAATTTAGACTTTCAAATATTTCCATTTTAGATATTAGGTAACTATTCATCTACTAAATTTTCTTGAGAGTTCAAAACTCAAAACACGAAAGTCTGAAATTTCAGACTTTTAGAATTCATAATTTCAGAATTTTTAAATTGTTTTCATGTGTTGGGGCTCCAAACTCTCGAAACACCAAACCCCAAAACTCCAAAACAAAAAAGTTCAAAATTTTGGACATTGAGTTTCATTTCGAACTCTTTTCCGCCGAGATCTCCAAAATCCCAAAATCCAAAATTCCAAAATTTCAAACTTTTTGAGTTCGGGATTTCGGGGTTTTCATTCATTTTTAACTTTCATGCTCAAGAGCTCCGAAACCCCGAAAGCTAAAAGTCCAAATTTTTGATTTTCACTTCAGGATTCCCGATATTTTCTCAACTTTTCTTCTTTTCTTAAAGAGAAGTCAAAACCTAAACCTGGAAAGTCCAAAATTTAGACTTTGATTTCGAGATTTTTGATTCCTTCTCGCCCTATTTTTTTGAAAATCAAATGCCGAAACTCCAAAATTTTTGGGCCTCGACCTCCATTCCTTTCCTCTAGCTTATGATATCCTTTAGCGTTCCCCCTTGAAAATTCCTTTGTCAACATTTTCCAACCTTTCATTTGCAATTACCAACCCCGCCTCCAACTTGACCAGTATAACCCAAAACCCAAGCTCCCATGGCCAAATGAATCAAGCCCATTTTCTTCGTAAGGTCATGTTCGATAAATTTTTCCTGAGGGAAAAAATTGGATAACAATTTGGTGACTCATGAGGGATCACCTTCCTACTTGGTGGGAAGATCGCTTGCCTTTTAAGTATCCACTGGGCATGATTTAGGAATGATATCCCGATAATGATATTTTACTTGAAACCTAAACCTGAATGCTTACACTTGCTGATCCTAAACCTATTTCATTGCTTGCACTCTTAATTTTCATAAGAAAATATTGAAGATGAGATTTCTAAGATTAGAAAACTTTCGACTGACGCAGAGCTTTTTCCTATCTTTGAAATGTATTATTTACAACATACACCTTTGGAGGCATAATGTAATGGAAAATGACACACCCTGGGAGAAACAAAACTGTTCAAGAACTTAGGAAATTGAAACCTACACTACAACAAGATAATGTACATATGCACATAGAGGGATTGAAATATTAGGCTAATATTTACAAGGCTAATCCTTATTTTGAGTAGAAATGTTTAAGATAGATCTTTGTTAACTCGAATTGTAAGTTCTTCCCCATCTAATGTAGAAAATTGGAAGGCATTTCTACTCTTGCATCCTATGATCATATAGGGGCCACTCAAATTGCATCAAACTTAGAATCCCTTCCTTTTTTTTCCCGATATGCATCCCACTTTAGAAATAAGCCCCCCTTCCTGAAAGGTCCTCGCTCTTGTTTTCTTTTCAAACCAACTTTTGATTGAGGCCTGATCTTTATCCCTCATTTGAACTACATGTTCTCTAATTTCTTGTAATTCTATCATCTTTGTATACCTAGGCTCCATTGCTTCAAATTTGGACAACTCCAACTACTTCATGAGCTCCAGTGGAGGTAGTTTCTAATGATATGGGCAACACTACCTCTTCCATATACTAACTTGTAAGGGGATTTAGTCGTTGACCTCTTTGGGTGTGATCCCCGTCGCTGCACAATGCCTGAATTTATCTTGGTATGCCATGTTCTTTGGTTTTCATCTAGAGGCCTTCCGATGATTCTTAGTATATTCTTGTTTGTGGACTCTGTCAGTTGTCCATTACCCTGTGGGTAATAGTTTGAAGAGGTTATCAAGTATATCCCATTCTTGACATCCCATTCTATGATTTTGGAACCTAGGAATGCTAATACATTGTCTAATATGATAGTGGCTAGTACACTGAATCAGTCACTATTCCTTCATAGAAGTCTAGTATACTAGACTCATTTTATTCTTTGAGTGCTAATGCCTTGGTCAACTTGTGAAATAGTCTATTTCCCATGAGAATCAACTTGTGGCCTGGATGAGTTTGGATTGATGATCATAATGAATTCCAATCCCCATTGCATGAATGTCTTGTCAACTAAAATTAGGTGTAATGGAAGTGGTGCTAGCCTTTATTTTCCTAAATGAAGAATACACATTTTTACACTTTTGATCCATGTATAGCAGCTTCACCGAACACTATTGGTCAATAGTACCATGCCTTCATTATTTTGAGAGTTGTTTC